>CM044397.1:11980000-12527500 GCA_024322285.1 Musa beccarii
AGCAAGTCTATAAAGTATTTACTACTAAAAATTATGCTTTAAAAATTTGGTGAAAACAAGGAGAAATTTAAAAGATATATAAAATCTAAAAGAAAGACTAAAAGAGATGTTGGTATAGTAAGATATAAGATAATACTTATGATAATTTTAATAATAAGTTAGGCACTGCGAATGGAAAGAGTTATATATCAAATTGCTAAAGCTAAGAAAGAAAGTGCAGGAATTCTAGTAATATTAGATATATTAGAGATGAAGATCAAAGAATACTTACTAATAAAGACGAAATTAAGGAAAAATAAAAAAATAATTTTATAAAGTATTTAATGAATATCCTACAAATGACTTAATTTTTAATAATAAATATAGTATTTGATATAGTAATTATAGGTTTATTCATAAAATTAGAACTAGCGAGGTAAAAGAAACCCTTAAAAAAAATATAAAAATAGGTATGAGTGTGGAACTTGATAGTAACCCTATTGAGGTTTGAAAAAATTTAGGAGACTAAGCAATAATTTGGTTAACTAGCTTATTTAATAAAATTTTGAGATTTCTAGAAGAAGAATGAATGAAGGAGTTTAGTGTGAATTGACAAAAATAAGGGTGACATACAAAATTGTTCCATAGGTTTAATTGGTGAATTAAGACCATGAGCCATAACTATAGAAAGAATAATCACAAGTAGGATAAGATTTGAAACAAAAATATCTCAAAAAATTGGTTTCGTTTTTTGTTAAGAAGATCAAGGAAACTATTAATTTATTAAGATAATTAATGAAAAGTATAAAGAGAAAAAGAAACTTTTGCATATGACTTTTATTGATTTAGATAAGACCTAAGATCCTAGTGATTATTATGGTGGGAATAGAAAAGAAAGATGTATTCACTTATTATATTAATGTTAGAAATGATATATGTGATACTGTAGATACTAGTGTTAGAACTATAGAGAGTTTGTTAAATAAATTTGTTTTTAGTATAAGACTATATCAATGATTCACATTAAGTTTTTATTTTTTCACATTGATAATGAATGAACTTACTAGTCATTTAGATGATAGACTTCCTTGATGTATATATTTGCTAATAATATTGTCTTAGTTGATAAGAGTTTAAATAAAATAAATAAACTTGAGTTGTCTTGGTAATCCTTAGAAACTAAAGATTTTAGATTAGTCAGGACTAAGGCCAAATATATAAGATGTAATTTTAGTAATCGTAGGAATAGATAGGAGTATATAGTTAAATTGGATAGGCAAAAAATTTTAAGTAAAAGTTCCAAGTATCTTCGATTAATCATTCAGCAAGATAGAAAGATTGATAAAGATATATTATTTATATTAGAAAAGCATGATGATTAAAATGACGAAGGATATCAAGAGTCTTGTGTGATCATTGTATAGTTTTGAGATTAAAAAAAAAAAAAGACAATTAGACTAACAATGCTTTATGACCTTGAGTGTTGGATAGCTGAGATGAGAATATTGAGGTTTATGTATGGAGGTATTAGGAAAGATAGGAAAAAAATTATTTTTATTCATGAAGAATTTAGGTGTCGCTTCAAGGATGAAACGAAGAAAAATCGGTATGAACATGTGCTCAAGAGACGAACGAGATGGTTGAGGAAGATATAAAAAATCCTGATAGAAACTATAAAAAATGATTAATTACTCTTAACTTAATTAAAGATATGGTTTTTATGGATCTAAAAGATCTATGTAACCAACCTCAAATAGTTGGGATTTTATGACCTTGCTTTGTTGTTATTAGAATTAGTTGTATATTTTGTATTCATAGATCTGCATACATAATGAATATAAGCATACACATAATGTATAAATAGATAACACATGTATCCTTGTTTTATCATCATTTTATTTTATTTGGTTCATGTTTTCAAATATTTATCTGGTTAGGTCTTTGCGAGAATTGCATCCCTTGCACAAAAACCAGATGCACTTAGAACAGGAATAAGCCCCAGCGATGCTGCACTGACATTAGGAATTGCCCCTGCTCTTGCCAAGGAGCACCTACTGACTGCTGAAAGCAAAGGTTTGATAGCTAATGTTAAGTTTTGATAAGATTTTTGTCATTGAATACCAAAATTTAACTTATTTAAGTATTTTTTGTCAGGTCTTCTGTGCAGAGATGTCAGCCCTGATGGTTTCCGCTTTTTTATTAATTTGTTCACAGAAATTGATCCAAGTGATATTTATATGTAAGTATATCCTTACTGACTTTAGTACCATATGCACTTAAGGCATCCATAACCTTAATCATATACAAATAAGAAAACTTTCTTTTGTTAAGCTTTTCTCAAACACAATCCAACAAACTTTCAACTACACCAAGAGGCTAGGTAGCTTGCCATCTTTCAATCTTCCCGTGCTGATAGAATTTTCAAAGTCAGCAAAATTCTGATTCTTATCTAGTATCAGTGGAACAGAAACTTATTCCATCCAGTATTGTAATCACTAAAAACTTGACTAATCTAATGCATAGATAGAGTGGATGTTATAGATACCTACATGTTACTTTAGACAAGATACAAAACCTGTATAATATGCAATGATCATTCTATGCATAAGAGAACGAAGGACCTAGGACAACCTACCTCTTGTGTGATTTCAAAATAAGGTGGATCTTGATGCGGTGCTTCACCTGAATTATTTCATATCCGAACATCTTGGGATGGTATTAATTGTTATTTCCTTTATTCTCTGCTCCCTTCACTAGCATTGTTCCACATGCCCCTCACTGTGAGACACATCATGTTGATATGAGAATCTGAGATAGAACATCATCGAGTGCTTCAATATTTTACCATTTTCAGGGATGGGATATAATTTTCTTTTTGCTACATTCCTGAACTACCAAATTAGCATCTCGGAACTATAAACAACCATGATGAACTAATTAAAAAGATTGATAGTTAAGCGTTAACTACTCTGTGAGTTTCAATTCCTGGCAAAGTATTTTTGCCTAGTAGTTCACAAGGAAAATCAATGCACTTCATTGCCTAGTTGCATATATACTTCTTAGTGTCTCCTGGTTTGTGTGCTTTTGAACTATATCGAATGATTCTTATGTGGTTCCTTCTTTCTTTTTTTTTTCTTCGTTTGGGGTGCCTTATGCCGAGGGGTTGGGGGGATCTGGTGAGTGGGCGGATGTGTTATGTTCCTGGAGTTCTTTTGTTTTGTTCGTCTCCTTTGTGTGTCAGTTGATCTGGTTAACTTCAAATGATAGTGGATGTTACATGTAACACGACAAGTTAATTTTCAGGAATAAGAACAATGGACCTGCTCATGTTTGGTCCTCTGCTCTATCGTTGTCTGGGTAGACTGGAGGCTGCTTATTTGTCAGATGAGGCATTGATCCGGCAAGGACAGGACACTGGTGGGCCCATGGGTTTTAGCTTGGAGGATTCATTGCTGGAGTAGGATCAAGTGATATACGCCGATTGAGTTGTCCACGGGCGAGGTGGAATCAATATCCCAGGCAAAATAAATTGGTAAAACAGCTGTTCATTATTTGCTCGCTCGTGTTGAACGGTCCCTGCTAGGTATGTGTGCATTGAGGGTTTAATCGATCAATTTACTGTATGAATGTATTGTTATCAAGTTTTAGTTGCGTTTAGAGAGAAGATGGCTGTCTCAAGGAATGAACATCAACATCTAAATTGACTCCGTATAAATTTAATCAATCTGAACACTCTGAATGGTTGCGTGAACATTATTCTGCTTTTGTTGTACAGAACTAACTAATAGGATGTGTTCTTAATTGTGAGTTTCTACCCATTTCCTGATCATTCTCATTTTTGCATCCTTGTTATATATTAATCCGTAGGTTTTGATGGAATTTGTAGACTTTCTGATGTTTCTTTTTGTTTCATATATTTTAGGGTTTGAGGAAATATTAATGTGCTAGTGATGGGTTTGCATGTAATTTGGAACTCCTCATGATGACTGGTGACAAGAGTGGGAAGCATAACAATACATGAGGCTAAGGGAGACATCCCTGGCGTCCATGAGAACTTAGTGGTTGTGGGATGTGGCAATTACATTTAGATGTAGCAATGAATCTCAAATGTCATGTATGTTATTTAATATAATAAAAATATGCATTTTTTTAAAGAAAATAATTTAGCAGTACCAGTTCAATTTGAAGGTTTTTTTTTTCTAATGTTTTAAGCTATTGTTAAAAAAAAAAGGTAATCTATGATGTCTACTGTCCCTGTTCTTAGGGTTTTCACCTTTTGTGGTTGAAGATGAATCGATCTACAGCAGTTGTTGGCTTTTGGACACGTATCTGATGAAGAGTTATCGTATGTTCATATTTATAAGTATTTTTATGATTCCCGAAGCAGATGTCCAACGAGGACTAAGGAATCCTTGTGAATAAAAGAAATTTTAAAAATTAAAACTTTAGTCTTATATAAATATCTCGTATCCTTGGGTTTTGATAGGGGAGAACAAAATGTGAGGAATATTTTGAGTGTTAAGATTTTTAGAAAAGGCGAGAGAAAAGATATAAACCCTTACTTACAATTTATTGGCTTATGTTGATAAATAGTTGTTTTTAAAATTAAACCACTAAAGAAAGTTTAATCAATTTGGAAATCACTCATTTATGATTGGTGATCGAATTTAACCATGTGATAGTTTTGCTTAAAATTATTTGATATGGTTGACATGTGTGTTGGGTAGAATAGTTAAATAAATCTCGCACATGATGAGAGATCGCTTCTCGATTGATGAATGATGGACACCGATCTTATTATTATTATTGATATATTATTTTTGATAGGCAATTTGAACTTATCGATGTATATAAAACTTTATTATTATGTTATAAAAATATGATGAATTTAAGCCATTTTGAGAATGAAAATTCTCATAAAGTTCTTAATACATGTATTTTTCTCACAACATGCTCCGACTTTTCCTCTTCATACATAATATGTTTATGTTTGTAGAAACATATAACATATTGAGTACTCACTTCGACTTATAGTATGGAAGAGGCACCAAGTCTTGACAATATAAGCCACATGATCGAGGAGAGGGGTGAGAAGGAAGAAAAAGGCGTAGGTGTTACTTAGAAACTACATCATGCAAAGCGATGAAAGGATTGCTTAGCATTTACATCTGAATCAATGTCAACACAATTGTCAAGTAACTCTTTCGTTGCTCTAAATCTACGTCAGTACCCATGCAAATATTGAGCGACCTTTTCACTGCTCAATAACTATGTCGACATGTCGCTTGACAACAGTCTGTACCTACACAGATGTAAAGTGACGAAAGGACTGTTGGGATTAGTTCAGCACTAAGAGAGGGGGTTAATTAGTGCAGCGGTTAAGAACGATAAATTTCAGTGATTTAAAATACTTTTGAAAACTTCATGCGATAAAAACACGTTTCGATGAAAATCGATTTCGATTGCGCGTATTGATAAGATGTAAATTGAAGCCATTCATAAGAATGAGAAGGATTCGAGTAATTGCAATAAGGTAAAGGCTTGCAGCAAAGATAAACAAAAATAGAAGTGCAAATCCGATTTTATAATGGTTCTGTCATACGACCTACGTTCACTCTCGATTCCTCTTCTCTTGAGGTTATTAGCTTTCCACTAGTTGTCTTCCTTTCGACGGATGAAGACAAAGTCCCTTACAGCACACTTTCTCCTTTTGATGGGCTTAGGAGATAACTCTTACAAGCACTCAAATACTCATCTTTTTTTGTTGAAAACGAATGAAAGCTATAGGAGGAATTTCTAAAGAGAATTCTATAGCGTTTTCATGCTTTCAAGGTTTGTGTGCTTGTCTATGCAACTCAAGAATATGAGGGATTTTTATAGGCTACAATTTAATTCAAACTTGGAGCCAAAAATCTTTCCATCCGGGTTTACAGTGTACTAGCGATTTACCACCTGCATTTGTGATTGATCGACATGACTGGATAAGCGTACCACCGCCTTGATCTGGCGATACACCACGACACCATTGTCATATGAGTTTGTTATCGATTGTCTGGGGCGATACCACCGCCTAGGTGCTCTAACACTATGTGATACAATTACTCAGTATATCCTAGGGAGTTGGACCTAGGGCAGTGCCACCGCCAGGCATGGTCCAACACTTCTAATTGGGCCCTAAGCCTGGCCCAAACCAGTCCATTACCGGGCCCAATTGGCCCCCACAAGGGTTATAAAATTAATACATAATCTTAACCCTAATTACATACTAACTACAAAATTAAAAATATTTTCTAAGCTAAACAATGTCCAACAAGTTAAGACTTCTTCCGATGAGCTTTTGATGAACTTTCGATGGTCTTCCGACGAACTCTCTTACACCATTCTGTGGACTCCCGGCAAGCTCCTGGACTTCACGACGATCTTAGTGAGTTCCGACAAGCTTCTTCGGTAAGCTCCGATCTTTCTCGACAAGCTCCTCGAACTTCCGACGAACTTTTCGGTGAACTTCCAAAAACCCTTCGACAAGCTCCCTACTCATTCTCGACCAACACTCTCGACGAATTTTCAGACTTCCGTCGAACTCTCGAACTCCCAACGATTCCATCGTACTTGACTTCGGTACTTTGCTTTACTTTATGCTTTTATCGTTATCGTAGTTAATCCTGCACACTAAGTAAATCTTAACCAACTTCGATCTAGATAGTTATTACACAAATCAACCTTCTGTTGCCCGATACATCATTGGTCGACGCTTCATCTAGTTTTTCGACGCATCGTCCTCTCTTACGACTTATTGCCCAATCAGTGATTGACCTCCGCAACCTTGATCTTCTTGGCATAACACCACACTTCTTGGCCTGATTCTCAATGTCCGAAGCCTTCTGTCGATTGTCGACCGGATCTCTGGCTCGACATTCAATATCCTGATGTAATTTCCTCTGGCGCAACGTCGATTGTCCCTACATAAATTGTCTAATCCTGATCGATAGTAGGTCTGCGTCACTCAAAACGGTCACTCCATGACTACGTCGACACTAATATAGATGCAGAACGACTCTTACCTATCGTCGTCACTCTCACTCCTCATCCATAACAATCATATGTAACCCCTAACAATACCATTATCCATCACTACTAGTTGGAACATTAAAATTATCTTTTTATCTATTATTTTTATATTTTTATTGATAAAATAGATGACGTTACGATAAATAAAACTAGAAGTTTCACTTTTGTAATCTATAATTAGCCTTTTCAAGTGAGTAGGAAGCATGTACCCACTTGATTTGCATCGAAAATGATGATTCATATCTAACAAAATCGAAATCGTAAGGTATAATTTCTAATTAGTGAGTTATATGGCTTTTTTTTGTTTTTCTATGTGGCCACAACCAACGAAAAGAAATCTAGAAAAAATAATGCTTGGATAAATTAGCCATCGAACTATCGATCGGCAGTCACAATTTGAGGAGAAAACTTTTCAACCGAGTTAGCATCTGCTTTCACCGAAAGCTCAACGAAGTCAGACAAAGACTTGTGACTGCTTCTCGAGTTCTCGAGACGAAACATTCATTGGAGCAGCCGTGTCAATCTCAACCCCACCAAACTACTCACGGTTGCAACGGAGTCCTCAAAGATGCAATCCTTTGCGGCATCGCCGTCGTCTTCCTCCACCCTGCTGCTGGATTCGGAGGCGTCGAAGAGGATATCGACATTATCCTCGAAGCCAACGCTACCAAAAATGCTATGCAGATCACCTGTTCGATGAAGACCCACGCAGTGGTCGGCATAGACGTCGTCGAAGCATTGATCCAGGAAAGGGCTCCAGGGGATGGCATCGACGCCGTCGGCTGCTGCTGCTGCGGTGTGATCGACGTAGCTCGGAAGTTCCACGGCCTGACGGCTTTCTTCTTCGCAGGTGGCGCTCGGCTGCTGCTCTTGCGCCGGTGGCCGTGCCGTGGGCATTTGCAGCGGCTGCGGGAGGGGCCGTGGGCACTTGACGTAGCTGCTGATGTCGAAGTTGGTGACTGCACTGGGGCCTCTGTACTCTATGGCGGCAAGATCGTACGCCTGGGCTGCCTCCTCCTGAGTACCTGCGGACATTAGCCAACAAAACACCCTCAGCGAGCGCTCAAAATTTCAAGTATCTCCCCCCTCCCCACCCCCACACATCAAATCTCACATCACTGGGATGGATCAATAAATCCGCGAGTATAATAACTTTTTGAAATTTATAGTTTCTGAATTATGTAGATAAATAGTTTTATCAAAAAAAAAAAAGAGACTGGTAATATGATAATAGATTTGAGATAGTGAGAAGATGAGACAATAATGAACATAATGAATATATATATATATATATATATACACACACAGAGGGAGCCCAAAGTTGTCACGTGACAACCTCTGAGTGGCCCCGCAGACCAAGGGGAGCCAAAGACGGAGATTCCTAGTGAGGATACCGCACTTGTGTATCAAGTGACACATCATGAGCAGCACAGGCATTCTACAGGGGTGACGTGGCAACCCGTGGACCGGGTACGCGGGTGTCGTGTTCATGAGCCCCGCAAATCGGCCTCGGCCCCTGGTGGCCACGGCCACGTCACCCCTGAAAATTGCTGCGGTCCCGACCGAATCGATCCCCCACGAACGGTGTCGAGGTCGCTGTGGCTACGACCTGACCTGTGGGTCCCGGAAGTGGTGACGCGACCTTCAGGGGGGGCTGATTCAGTTAAGTGACGCGGCGCCAGAGATGCTTGCATGGATGCCACGTGGCACGCGAATCGCGACAATGGAGACGCACTACCCACTGCTTCACGTGAACCCCGACGGTGGCGCAGTGAGTTCGCATGTGTCTAACATCACGCTTTCCCTACCGCATGTTGCGAGCGTCGAGCATGCCATCAAGTGAGGGACGAGTCCAAAGTAAAATGCAATTTCTACATCTAATAATACGGAGACTTTAAAGTGATGAAACTGATCATGAATGATGATTTAAAAGTCAAAAGAACGACGAAGAGCAAGAAGAGAACGTACTGAAAGTTCCCAAATAGAGGTACTTGTTGCCAAACACTCTGCCGATCCGTGCTTCCCACCGGCCATTATGGTGATGCCTGCCCAATTCCAGCCATTGTCAATACGAGAGTGGGCCTAAACTAATGTTGGCCACTTGTTTCTTTGTGTCGCCAAGAGCAAAAAAGTAAGCGGGGGGGCGTTCAATGGGAACAAGTGAGATAAATAAAGAGGGGCGAGGCTTTTTAAGAAAATTGCTCCAGAAATTGATGAAATGTATGTGTATAAAAGCCTGATTTATTTGGAAGATAATTAGCAGCAGCATGGCGGTGATGAGGACACCAGAACAGACCTGGCCACGCCACGGTACTTGGAGACGCCTCTGGAGAACCCATTGCTCCGCCGCCTGAGGGAAGCCAAGTACTCTTCCTTTGACATGCTCTGCATCTCCTCATACTCTTTTGTGTACGTGTCAAACTGCATTTACATGCAAGAGTGTCAGCGACCGGTATGTTTCTACATGAATGAGACACTAGGTTGACATTAAGCAGCTTCTCCCATCAAAACCTCACACACGACGACTAGCGATTTGGTCAAAGTATATGCACATAACTGGAAAATTTAGAGCTGTTTCCGGGCCCCAGTATTTGAGAGCAGCGAGGTCGTAGGCGCGTGCTGCAGCTTCCTCATCATCATAAGCACCTGCACCGTGCGTCAGATCGCGAGTTGAATCTGGGCGGAACAGCGAGCAACCAATCTTTTTCTTCGGAGGAGGTGCTTTGCGAGTGGTGTGACTTACCCAAATAAACTATCCGGGGATGTGAGACATGGATCCACGATCCACATGCAGGCCACGAGACAAGATCCACGAGAAAAGAAAGGGGGGAGAAAGCACAGATGTCAGCAGTAAAGAAAGGCCATTAGAAAAGGTGAATAAAGAAGGGATCAACAGCGATCGGCTGGTTGTCACTGTTTCTAATCCCAACACGAGTGTTGGTTCTCCCTAACCTTGCCTTCCTTTCTTGGTCTGAATGAGGTTCCAGCAGTGCTTGTCCCAGAGGTGAGCTTCATACCTCCCCGTCCATCTATGCCTGGATGACGACATGCGTCGTCGTCAGGAACCAGCATCAGAAATAAGAACCAGTTTCTTTTCTGCCTCTGCTGTGAGGAGAGGTGGGTAGTTTTACCTGGTGACTCCTCTGAAGACCGAGCTTCTCTTGCCATTGCCATCGTCATTGCCCAACCTCTTCTTATCTGGGTTGGCACCTTTCTTCGCACGCCTGGGTTTCCTGGGCTTGCTCACTTGGAACGCGGAAGAGGAGGACAGAGTGCAAGTGTTGGAAGAGGAGGAAGAGGTGGAGGGAGAGCGTGGAAGAGAAAGGGGGGCACTTTTCATGGGGTTTGGTGGTGCAAAGCGTTGAAGGAATGGGGTGATGGGGGCCTGAAGTGTATATGCATATATAAAGAGGGGGAGAGGTGGGGGAGGGGAAGCTTACCATTGTTTTCCATTAACACAACTCACATGCTGATGCATCGGTTCAGCTTTTAGCTGGGGGGGATTGTGAACCATGGCACAGAGGTGTCAGATAGAGCCAAGTGGCTCCAAGATTTGCCCGGAGAGTTGATAGATTTCTGAGAGAGTCGAACACTTGGCTCAGAGGCTCGCCATGCTCCCAATAGGACTTGGTCTCCCCTGCACACTCTTCAGCTGCTGCTCTCTCTCTCTCTCTCTCTCTCTCTCTCTCTCTCTCTCTCTCTCTCTCTCTCTCTCGTGTGTGTAATTTGTATCGCGATTCACACACGGTAATACGAACAGCTGGGCAGCTAATACGATCATTTGGACGGCGGAAATCTCTGTTTGACGTGACGGCATGAAGAAAAAGAGGGAGCATTTGATGGGAGTTGCATGTCAGTCGTCAAAAGAGAAGTTATCTACGATGCTCAAACTTCTCCTCTTGTCAAAGTCTTACATGTCCCTCTCTGCGAAACTCAATCTTACCGCGCGAGCTGGACGAGAACGAAATGGCTGAGGGGTGCGAGAAGTACTTCTCGTCCGCGAGGAACATGCACGAGACGACTGCGTGCATTTCGAGTGCTTATACCGCAGCTTTTCGACAGTTTGCGTTCGTGGTGAATGAAATGAACGTGAAGAAAGAAAAAAGACGGCGGCGACAGCGAGAAGAGAACCAAAGAAACAAGTAATATCTAGAAATCATTATTTGGCCGGTGAGGTAACGGCGGTCGGCAGCACGCAAATCTTGTAAGACCATGAATGGGTTTCACACCACCTTGGCGTCGAAGACCAGATGACAGTGTCATTTGAAAGCGAAATAAAGATACAATTCGTGGTGTTGATGACAGCTTCGTGCTACCGACGCATACGAGTCAACTCAAGAAATCAACAACATCATGATACAGACCACGACAAGAAGCTCTTGTACTAACCAGTAGATACCTTATCTCGCCCGCTTAGCTCAGCAGGATCCCAAAGTCACAGCAATCGCTACGCAGGTTCTCCTCATGCGTCGCGTGAGTGTACGCCATGCGTGAGCGTGGTGTTCACCCGTGTCGCACGGGTGTGTACCATATGAGAGCAAGTAGTTGTGTCGCTTGGTGTTGCGATTGTACAGCATCATATGCAAGTTGCTTATTGATTGAGATTGAATGTAAATAAGTCATTTTTCAGCTAACATTATAATGAAAAAAATGAACTAAAATTCTACCAAAAATAAATCTAAAAAAGAAAGAAATTTAAAAGAGAAGTTTTCTTATTTTCATTATTTCTTTTCATTTCTCCTTTATTGAAATTTCTTACTATAGTATTTACATACCTACCGTATTCCACTACCCAACCGTCCATCTCCGTGATGAGAAAGCCACGATGATGTTTGTCTTCGTCATGTCGCGCCGTCGAAGGATATAAAGACTCGAGAAATTGACCGTGATCTGAACATTAAAATTAAAGAATCTGAACGCTGCACCAATGTCTTCGACAGAGGACTATCCGATAATAGAGGAGAATAAAAAAAATTCAAATTTAAAATTTATAACCAGAGAGCAGATTCACGGTCAAATGCATCTCATAGACGCAGAGATTGGATTTAATCCATACTAATCACATGTAAAATTCTTTTGAGGGGGTTGTGAATCCAAGAATTCGTCCGCGAAAACCATCGGCCAAATGAGAAGAGATGAAAAATAAGAGAGAAAAAAATAAAACAAAAATAGAATATATATATATATATATATATATATAATATATATATAAAAGAAAGGAAGAGATCATATATATGTGTATTCATTAACAAAATATTACTAATTCAAGTTTAAGTCAAATAGAAAAGGAAGAGACCAAAATCAAAATAAAAAGGAAGTACAAATATACTATCAATTATACTCATCCTATCAACATAAGAGACTAATGCTAATAAAATATGTAAATTTTTGACTTTTTTACTAATATGTATTACATCTATATTTAATTATTTTATATTACGAAGAAATATAACTTGATAAAAAGAATATAATTTTTAACATTAACTATATTTACAAATAGAAAATAAAACATAATACACACTCTTCAATATAATAAGACCATTATCTTTATCTGATATTATGATGGTGCCTTCTTTCTTCGCTTGCTAAACTATATTATTTACTATGATAATTACATCATTATTTTTACATTGACATAGATTGATGAATTTTATACCATTGCCCGTGATGATGACCACATCATAAATCAACTATCTTAATTATGTTCAAAATTAATGGATGTCATGGCCTCAACAGTTTTAGTCATAAAACATTTTTTACCCTAATCTTCATCAATAGTATTGGAACATTCTTTATTATTCATAATATTTTCTTATTTAATTTTAACATGATAATTTTTCTTGATATTGCCTAAATTATTACACCTATAAGTCCTAGTTTTCTTTTGATTTATATCATTATTTAAAGAAGACTATTTCTTTTCTTTAGAATCATACTATTAGAATCATATTTCTTACTATTAGAATCATATTTTTTTTCTTTATCTTTATCATTATCCTTTTTCTTATCTTTAAAGAGGGCATCTCTATCTTTCATGAAGCAGAAACTCTAATCATTTGATAAGCTAAGGATTCCAAGAAGTAAAATATGTTTTTAACTCTATTAAAGATAGTTGTTCGACCTATCCTTAAATAAATATAACATAAGGAATATTTTTTTTCGAAAATCATAAATAATATAACATTTTACTTCTGCATCACAAATAAGCTCATCTAATCAAAAAGTGATATAATATAAATTTTTAATCTTAAAAAAGAACTAAGAAATTAATAAATCATTTTAGATAATATTTATCAAATTATTTCCTAAATGCTAAAGTCAAGCCATATATATATATATATATATATATATATATATATATGCTGAATAATGCATCAAGAGTGATTTATATCTCTAAAACTAATAAATCACTCTTAATATAAATCACGTTAATATTTTTCTATCTCTTCATAGTGTCTCCAATTGTAGTATCTAGTGCTGTTATACTTCTATCGATCACATCTTATATATTTTCTTCTATGAGATAAGACTTTAAACACGTTTTTCAGATCTTATAATTAAACTAATTGAAAAGTTTAATATCAAACTTACAAACTCAATTATTGTAATTCATAGTCGAAAAAGATTATCTTATTCATGAAGAAGATATTGAAATATAAATTATCATTCTTGTGGCTCTAATATTATGCAAAGAAAAATAAAATTCACATGCATATTTTGAACTACTATTTAACTTATGAAAAAAAACTTACATATTTTGAACTACTATTTAACTTGATCCCAATAGACATAAACATTTATACTTGGATGAATCATGTCATCTATTTATAGATGTAGAATAATAATTTAAACTAAAAAATCGTTATAGTTAAAATTTTATCTAATCAATTTATTTTAAAAAAATAAAATAAAAGATAACAATATAAAATTTTCTTAAAATATACTTCAAATTTAACAAAGAGACAGGAAGTGTATCTCATATACTTTAAATTTAACAAAGAGACGATCAAATGTATCTCATGGACGCATAGATAGAGTTTAAACCACACTATCCGTTTGAGGGGCATCCCGTTGTGAATCTTAGAATTATTTCGCCGAAGCTAAAGAGAAGAGATGAAAAAGAAGAGAGAAGAAAACAAAACAAAATTAGAAGATATACGTAGAAAAGATCAAACGTGCGAAGAGACGAACAAAGCAGAAAATTTAGTGATTGTAGCAAATTGTTTTACCCCCCTTTCGTTGATTTTGACGTTGACCGAGAAGCTGTTTCCACAAGCATTTGGTGAAATCATAAGATTGTTATCAGCCAGAAGTACAGCGTAAGAAGATCCACTGACGTCAACTGTAAGCGGAATCCGTCACCGGAAGTTTCTCACAGACCAAGAAACTTGAAAAGCTTCACCTTGACACGGCAGTTCTTGAAGACGATCTTGGCATTCTCCGTCAAGCCGGTCACCGTCACGTCACACTTCAGCTTCACGGTGATCGTCCAGCTCGTGACGGCGCCGAACTTGATCCTCACGGGCACCTTCACGTCGATCTCCAGCGGCACCTGCCGCTGTGTCTCCGCCGTCACCAAAGCTTGGCGGGCGGCCGACGACAGGCGGATCGCGGACCCCCTCAACGCCGCCACGAACACCGTCACGTTCTCCGGCGACTGGTAGAAGGCAGGCCAGGCGCCGGTGCAAAGGGTGACGCCGTCGGAGGATACCGTGACGTCGCTGCCATCGCGGTAGAAGATGCCGACCTTCTTGTTGGGGTTCTCGGCGCGGACGGTGGCGTCGAACGCAGGGGATACAGAGGCAGCGGAGAGGTTGAAGGAGGCGATGGAGAGGGCGTCGATGGAGTATTGGGGGACCCGGGGTCGAAAGACGAGGTAGAGGATGTCGGCGACGACGGCTAGGAGGAAGAGGAGGGCGCCGAGCCAGGCGAAGACGAGGAAGCCGCAGCCGCGGCGGCGAGCGTAAGCCTTCGCGCGACTAGCGTGGCCCTCCCGCGGGACGCGGAGGACCAGGTCCCTGGGCACCTGGATCACGTAGCTCCCCGGCTGCCGCACGGGTTTGGGGAGGATGCTCTGGGAGGATGCGGAGGAGCGGGGGCTCTCCCAAGGGTCCGGTATCAGTCCGGTGGCAGGTTCCGGCTGCACAGGGTGGACGCGGTCAGCCATCATCACCGTTTCCTAGCGGTTAGCCGAGTGAACTGCAGAAGGAACAGCGACGGGATGATTCGCTGATTACACGGTGAAGAACAATAACAGATTGCTGTTTTTATTTATCCTTTTTTCCATCTTTTCCATCGTCAATTTCCCATGAATGCATTGGAGACGGAGGAAGAAAGAAATCGATGGATTTTAATTTACTTTTTCTCTTGAAACCATTCCTTTTAATCTATTCAAGCGGTAGATTCTTCAGAAA
Source organism: Musa beccarii (assembly GCA_024322285.1). Classification (NCBI taxonomy): domain Eukaryota; kingdom Viridiplantae; phylum Streptophyta; class Magnoliopsida; order Zingiberales; family Musaceae; genus Musa; species Musa beccarii. Next base: position 11,995,462 of record CM044397.1, read on the forward strand.
GCAGCATAAAAACGTCACCAATCCAAGCAGCATAAAACCAGAGGTAAACTCCTATAATTCCTTCGAAGTGCCAAATTTTTCGAAAATGAGAGACTCACAGAACATGACGAAAAATGTAAGATATACTCGATTTAAGAATGGAGATCGGAGAAAGTCCAGATTTTGATTCGTCTGGAACACCAAACTGGAGATTTTGAACAAACTGAGGCAGCGACGAGTTCTAAGCAAATCGGAAACCAATGGGAACAAAAACATGACGCCAAAAGCGAAGCAAATTCAGGGTGGTTTTCATTCGTCCCAGATTGATATCACCCCCAATACTGAACAAGAAACAACGCAACAAAATTTAGAGAAACAGAGGATGAGAGAGAAGCAAACAGAGAAATCACAAAAACGCAAAAACTGGGCTTTGATACATTTAAAACAATAACTCCTTGGAGGAGGAGGAAGAAGTAACTGACCAAATCTAACGCACCAGTAGCAGGGCTTGGCTTGGGAAGGGAGCAGGAGAGTGATAAATCAGTGCTAGGCGGAGGACTTCCTCCTCCTCTTCCTACTTGTATTTGGCCAGACAAGGAGAATCCGACCACCTCAGTGGCGGCGGCGGGGACTCGGATTGCGAAGGGAGCAGGTGTTCTCGAAGCGAAGCGACCCATCATTGGAAGAACGAGGCTTTCCTCTTATAGTCAACCCCCCGCAACCGGGAACGCTGACCAGCTCGTGCGGCGGACAGGTGCCGCGGTCCGATCTCCCATCGTCGACGACGGGCAAAAAAAGTCGACACCGTTCGATCTGCTCTGATGGTGATAGCGGTGACAGGTTCGTCCGCGTGCGACGCGCTTCCGGCGCCAAAAACTATCAATTTACTACCACCTCAGGAGGGCATGTGTTTTGGTGGGTCCTTTCTTTCTCTTTACGTGGGTCCCATAAGGCTCCATCCTATTGTTGATGGTTGCGTCATTGGGTATCGGGCGCAAGGGATGCAGATTATAGCGGGATCCACAGCTGTGGGGATTATAATGGCTGGACAATTGCAGCCGTCGTACGGGTTCATCCAATCGATTCTAAGATCCATGCGTCCAACCTACAGAATCCTGACCCGAATCCATCACGCCATCAACCCAACCAGACCCGCTCCATTGGACCGGGTCCGTCGCTCCGACGCGATGGGAAACACTGGCGTTTTGAATGAGCTGGAGTGTTTTTGGATCATATTAAAAAAAATAGTACAATAAATTATATTTATTTTTAACTCAAAATTTTTATGAGACATTGAAAATGTCTAATGAAACCATTTTTCGTATATCGAATTAGACTTTAAAAGCACCTAATTTTTTTCCTTCCACAGTAAAAGTTTTAAGTGAGCTGATAATTTTTATGATTTCACGCCTCTTTATGAACTATATTCCACTGGATTGTAAATTGAGTGTAACACAATTTATTTTTAACTTGATTTTATAATCTAATTGTAACGTACTTTATCTTTGAGTATAACATCATAAAGTTTCTTTTCTTCACCTTAATCTTTCGACACGGTGGACAGAAAATGATGTACACAGTAATCGAATTGGTGGATGGCCACGGTCGCTCGCTTCCTCCCCCGCCGTCGGCATGTCGTCTGCGTATGTGTCGCGAGCGCGTGGCGGCCACACTCGTTCGTTTACCTGATTCTGGGCATGTTCGTTCGCGTCGTTTCCACACTTTTGCGTTGTATGGCTGTCGTCCGTGGTGGGCCCACGCAGAGCTGGCACATGGCTGTGCTGAGATGGAATCCACCCACCCTCATTGCAAGTATTGCTACTTATCAAGAAGCAATAAAGAGAGAGCTGGAGCGTGGGGGAGAAGCTTAGCACGCCAACCAGCAGCAAAGACATCGATCCATCGTTCTAGCTTCTGATAGATTGGTTATGATGTGTTTACCGATCTATTTTCTAATATTCCAGTGGTTACGTATTATATGCAGATTCATGGAATGAGTAAAATAAAGTATACTCAGCTTTCTTCACTGGCATACACACATACTTCTCCGTTGTACCAGTCTTTAAAGTGCGATGCGGGCAACGTGGGGCGTTTGGTGGCCATCGGCCTAATCATATGGTTTGAGTTGTTCCGAGCATGTAATATATATGTATACTCTCAAGCATGTGATTGCGCACTACATGTCCTGAGGCCACAGAAATGCTCTTTTTTTGCATGTATCACAGCGCAGTGAGGTTCTTTTGTGTCTGCAAGCTATAAGCTTCTGCCATGGCATTCCTCTCATCGAACGCCATGGCATTCCTCTCCAAGTCTTCCCTCGCTCTCCTTCTCTTTCTGCTTGCCGCTGCCGCCGTCCGCGGGCAGCGGTTGTCTCACAAATTCTATTCGCGTAGCTGCCCCGGCTTGCAACCTCTGGTTCGTGCCATCGTGCAACAGGCGCTCCGAGATGATCCCACGTTGGGAGCTTCCATCCTTCGCCTCTTCTTTCACGACTGTTTCGTAAATGTCCGGATACGGCACCCCTGTTCCTCTCAACTTGTTGCTTGTCTGCTGAGCCAGTCACTCGCTATACATGTATGTGCATGTTTAATGTTCCCGTCCTCCTCAGGGCTGCGATGCCTCGGTCCTCCTGGATGACACACCGTTCTTTGTCGGCGAAAAGAACGCGCCCCCGAATATGAATTCCCTCCGTGGCTTCCAAGTTATAGATGTCATCAAGGCACGCGTCGAATCGCGTTGCCGGGCAACCGTGTCTTGTGCCGACATCTTAGCTCTCGCAGCTCGAGATAGCGTCGCGTTGGTTAGTATCATCGAGCAGGCGCATGCATGCATCGATCGCCTCCGTTCGGTAAACACGACTGCCAGTACTGATGCATATATGTGTCGCGGTGGTGCTTGCTTAATTTGCAGCTTGGAGGGCCATACTGGGCGGTATATCTGGGGCGCAGGGATGCCAGGACGGCGAGCCGGCAAGCGGCCACCTTGAACCTTCCACCGCCCGGTGAGAGCTTCACCAACCTCGTCTCTTCGTTCGCGGCCAAAGGACTCGGCACTCGGGACATGATCGCACTCTCGGGAGCACATACTATAGGTCAAGCACGCTGCAGCAGCTTCCGCCCACACATCTACGGCGACAGCAACGTGGACGCCAGCTTCGCCAGCTTCCGCAGGCAAACCTGCCCGCCTCTCGGGGGCAACAACTTAGCTTCGCTGGACGTGCAGAGCCCCACGGTTTTCGACAACAAGTATTACCAGAACCTCGTGGCCCGGCGAGGCCTTCTCCACTCGGACCAGGAGCTCCTCAACGGCGGATCCTTCGATTTCTTCGTACGGTCGTACAGCTTGAATCAAACAGCTTTCTTCAATGACTTTTCGTCGGCGATGATAAGGATGGGCGACATCAGACCTCTGACAGGATCCAGCGGGGAGGTCAGACTGAACTGCAGAAAGTGGAATTCATGATGTTGATTTGTATTAATTTTTGTGGGGTGGCTGAATTGCCATCTCATGAGTTGTTCTCTTCATTCTTGATTCTACTCCATCCTGTGTCCGCCGCACCACCTACCACTCGTGATCGATGCAGAATAAAGCAGTTGATCGTAGAAGTTATTTCTATATGATAACGCTTCTTTCTCCTCTCCATTTCGTGTTGCACCTCATGCAGTTTTCATTCTTTCGAATGTTATCATGCACAGCACAACCCTGACGAACTGAGATTACCACCTAAACTTAGAATTAAACAAAGAAAAGCGACTTTATTGGGAATCTAATCTAATCTAATCCAGACAAGAGTAGATAATAGAAGACAGAGAAAAAGCATGGGTGACAAATAAGTTTGATACAAGTGTGTAACTATCACAAGGCTTGATTCAAATAAGTTTGATTCAAACACACTCTTCGCACCATTACAACTAGCTTTCTATGCCACTGAGCTAGCATTTACAAGGGTAGAATAATCATGTCATGTACCATAAAATAGGCATTAAGCAATCATGGCTTCACACCAAAGCAACTTTGATTGTAGAAGAAGCTTTCGCAAGATGGGATTATCTCCTTATCTCCATGTCAGCAAAGCATAAGCCTCACTGTCCCTTTGCATGCATTTGGATCTACGCTTCACCTACTCCAAGACTAACAATATTTCTTTAGATACAACCAAAGCTATACCTCTTTGAGTATCTAAAATCATATACAACCCAATCTTCCTTCTTTTTAAGGCCTCGTGATATCTCACTTTGTTTCTATCCAGTGTGAAGGTCTAGTCCAACATACACTTTACCACTCTGGTGGACAACTTGGAACCACCTTTTATTGGACCAAAAATATTGAAACCCATTTGATCGATTGTCTTTGGGTCAATTTGGTGTCCCAAATATATATTTGTTATCTTCTCCACTTTTTTTTATCTAATAAATTTAATAAAGGCAGTGATCATTGCAGGAAGAAGGACACTACATCTTAAGAAATGGAAGACAGCTAGTAGGAGTATGGGTTACACATTGGAAATCTAGATCACATCGCAATGATACTACTTACTATTTAGATGATTGAAGTAAATGTGCAAGTTAGAAAATATCTCGTTCGGATGGTAACGTTCAACAATTTATACAGAAGCTAAAACATATTTATTAGAAATATAAAACAAATTATGCTTTAAATAAAAATAAAACGTTCAACTACTTTTGTAGCTTTCCCTCCAAACATGTCTGTTCGATGGAATAACTTTTGGATTCAACATGTCATAGTTATTGTTTCATAAACTTAGCAAGTGTGACTAAATTTCGTTTTCATAAAATTCACTTGAATCTTTATCTACTTTTAATTCTGCGTGATACTCTTTTTCTGATTTATCATCTAATGGGAGAATTTACAACTTTTTTCATAAATATCCTTTAATAACAACCACAATTTTTTTTGTTAATCATATAATATATATATATATATGAGAATATACTTTTCTTTCATAAGTATCCTTTAAGAACAATCAAGATTCTCTTAATGTATTAGTTTCATTTAACCATTTGAAATAGCATTTTTATTTATAATCACTTGCTAGATAAATGAAAGTACTCCTATATCTTCTTCTTTATTTAAAATTATTTTTTTAAAAAAGTGTTTCATGTCATTATCATTTATCATATACTTAAAGTTAGTTAAAAATATTTTTTTAAAAAAAATCTTTTTGATTATAAAAATCCTACTATTTAGATTTTTTTTACTATTGACAATCTTTTGCTATTCATAATCTCCTAAAATATTAATAAAATAATACTTTACTACTTAAAGCCTAACTCATTTTAATTTTATCTTTTTTTTTTCTTTCCCCCACAATCCTTGTGATTACCACTTTGCTGTCATCAATATTCTCCTAGTCCATACTCATTGTTATCAATTATCATCCCCTAGCCCACATTCCATATCATCGATCGTTACTCTTCAACTCGTACTTTTTAGCATTAATCACCCCCTCCAAACCCACACTTTTTGTTATCTCATATACTCCCAACATGTATTACATGTTATCAATTGTCATCGTGTATTTTGATATTACTCATTGTCCTCTAACCCTATTCATCATCTTATCGATATTATCCTTTGAAGAAGAGAAAGAAGAAGAAGAGGAGTAGAAGGAAAGAGAGAGAAAAAAAGAAATGAGTATTTATGTCCATTTATAAAAAGGATAATCTTAAAATATTATATTTTTTAAAATGAAATTATAAATAGTCTACAGGGGATAGTAAACAGTAATCTCATTATAAAAAAAACATAAGTTTTTATCTCAACGATCTTTTTTTATCCCTCAAATTACATATATAAAAAAAAGAAAACACATCACCTATACTAAAAAAATTGAGCTTAGTTTGACAAGCTTGCAAAAGTCCTTGGGTACCGTAATACCGATCAACTTTGTCGACTAATTTATCCTCATTAATCAAATTATCCTAATTTTTTTGACATTTTTAGATTTTTACGGTTGGTGTTTCCCTTTTTTTTCACTATAATACAACTCTCGTACTTTGCATTAAATCGGTCCATAGATAAATCTGTTTCATGGTATGTGAGTTATTATATTTTTGAATATATTTATAAAAATATATATTTAAAATTCAATATAAAATAACTTACCAATCCTGATTGAGGTTATAATGAATTTATGAATAAGAGCATCCAAGCAAAGTTGTCATATATTATAATATGTTTTTATAAAATTATAATATTTTTGTGAAGGTATAAAAAAAAGGTGATCGATGGAGAAAAACAAAATGAGGACATCAATTGGCAAAACTCCAAAATGATGTGCCAATTTCTCGAAAATTTGTCAAAAAACCTAATCTCTCAGGATGGCACGTTCAAAGCACATGCTCTAACATGCTGTCATGTAAGAGCTGGGCCCCATATATAAGAGATGGAATCTCCGGACGGCCAGCCGATTCCGGTGGTTCTTCTGTGCCGTCTCCCCGCTGTAAACCCTAACGCTTGCGCCAAGAAATGGTAGGCTAAATCCGGTTCCTTCCGTTATCCCCTTCAAGGAATGCGATCTATCGACCGTGCAGATCAATGAAAAACTCGATCGAGAGTCACCTTTCATCATGCTGCAAATTCCCTTTTCTTATCAGCATCTGTTTCGATTTTAATCTTACTTCTCTGCGTTTTATTTATGTAGTATGTGATTTGTCTTCCAGGGCCCAAAGAGAGGTGGGAAGGTGCCCGTACCGGCAAAGAAGAAACCGGTAATCTGTCATTCTTGTGTTTGTAGATTCATAGTAGTATTTGGATTTCGTTTCTCGAGTTTTACATTTTGTGGGTTCGTTGGTGCTTGGATCTCAGGCGAAGGTTGTGAACCCTTTGCTCGAGAAGCGGCCGAAGCAGTTCGGAATCGGGCATTGCCGCCCAAGAGGGATCTTCATCGGTTTGTGAAATGGCCGAAGGTGGTCCGCATTCAGAGACAGAGGAGAATATTGAAGCAGCGATTGAAGGTTCCTCCGGCTCTGCACCAGTTCACTCGGACTTTGGACAAGAATCTTGGTGATTGAAAATATCTATTCCTTTTACCTATTAACCTATATCAAATTTTCTTAGTAGGTTCACGGAAGCATAATTATTATATTTTTTTGCTGGTAGCGTAGGGTTCATATTTTTTTTCATGTGTTATGCTGCTGCCCTTAATTAGGAACTGACAAGTAATCAGGTAATTTGATTATATATACCAATAGAACTTCCTGCTTGTTTTCTGTTTGATTTTTTTGTGCTGTGCTCACTTTGTGGATGGTGGATTGGTTGATTGCTTAAACATTCATGGAAATGTTCGAATTTATGTTATTCCGTCATTTTCTCCCAGCTTAATGTTCTTGGAGGTGGATTTTCTGTTTAATTTATTTATAGTTTAGGTAGTCAATGGATTTGTCTTATTGTTTCCATAAGGTTGTCTCAAGTCCTTATTATCCTTCTAAGTGTTGCATAAGATCAATTCACATTGCTTATCTTGTGTCGTTTCTTTAACAATTAAATATGATCTATCTTTAGCTATCTATTGTTCTCCATCTCTTCCTTGACAATTCAATGCAATCAAAAAAATAAAAAATCTAATACTTGGATTTTCAGGGTCTAAGTGGTTTGCTTTAATATACTTGCAAATATAAGTTTAGAAGCTAGTATGTGAAATGAAAAATTATCTAAGTCATTTATCAGTGATTTACACAATATAGAGGGAGGGTTGTTTTGGGTGTCACAAATAGCAAAGCTTTTCTTAACTCAATAAATTGTGCAACCATGGAAGGAGGCCCACAGTGTTTTTCTGGTAAATGAAAGGTAAGCATAGAACATCTTGGAACTTATTATTTGCTAATTTCCACATTAAGTTAGCTTTGCAAAAACTGTAGAAGGAAATTGGCATTTAATTTCAGCTTTTTTTTGCAGCAAGGTATAGTTGTAGTGAATTTTGTATTAGCATAAGTATTTTCTTGAGGCACAATAATTCTGGTTTCGTTATCATTAGTTATTAAATATGGTGTTAGATGACAAGTGATATTGTTTATTTAGGATATTTGAACATTTTAAAGTTAGTGGTCAATTGGCACACTTAAAGGCTCTATTCATCTGCTCAAATTGTTTATTTTGTAGAGTCATTAAGGAACTTAGATTCTCCTTGAAAAAGGAGAAGTGAGATGACTATGAAGTTATGCCATGCTACCTCTTTCTTTAACATGTGACAGCCAGATGCCAATTGAGTTCTATCAGTTCTTGCTGCTTTCCAGCATGTGGTTCTTTTCAAGGGTCTGATAGATTTTGGATATGGCAGAGTTGTCTTTGGGGTAGGGAGAAGGCAGTGGACTGGACATTGTTGATTTTTGAAATGATCGATAGCTTCATGATAAGATGAATGTGTTCTTATTTGTTGGTAATAGACAACAAAAATGTTTATGGTGGAGCCATTGTCTGTAACCTGTACTTTTATTGTCTATATGCCAATATATTGCTGCTTCACTCTTAGGCTGTATTTATATGATATCTATGTGTCAGCAAGCAGAAGCATTTCATTGATGTTGTGATAATTATAGATTCCCTTGATCCTCTGGGTTCTTTCTTTGTATGTATTGACTTAGGTTGAGCAGTTGTCATTTTTTTAATGGCTTGTTTCTCAAATTCCTAATAGTCCTTTTAAGTTAGTCTTGATTGTTCAATGCAATGATTTATTCCAAAAGAAGTGTGTACCATTTATATCCTACTGACTAATCTGTCTATAATATTTTTGCAGCTACAAATCTCTTTAAGATGCTTCTCAAATACAGGCCTGAAGACTGAGCTGCAAAGAAGGAAAGGCTTCTTAAGAGGGCGCAAGCTGAGGCTGAAGGGAAAATCATGGCACTTACCTTATTGAACAGGTTTGTAAATGTTTTTCCCCCTCTTTGTGTTAGTGCTTGTAGATCGCATGTGCATAATTTTACTTCCCTAATGCCACAGACCAATAAACTTCAAATCTCTTAGGAAAGAAATAAGAACATTTTACTAGCGTAAACTGTCAAATTACTTCTTGATGCACCCTCCTTGTAGAACAAGGCACAGTTGGTGGTTATTGCTCATGATGTTGACCCAATCGAGCTTGTGGTTTGGCTACCCGCTCTGTGCAGGAAGATGGAGATACCCTACTGTATTGTCAAAGGAAAAGCCCGTTTGGGAGCGGTTTGTCCCCTATCTGTCATTGGCATCTTGCTAAAATTTGAAATTGAAGCACTGTCATGTGGCTGACATGTCACTTTTTGTGTAAATTTGAAATTTCTGATAGATCGTGCATAAGAAAACAGCATCAGTCTTGTGTCTAACCACTGTGAAGAACGAGGACAAATTGGAATTCAGCAAAATCCTGGAAGCCATTAAGGTGAATATTAGAACCAACAGTAATGTGATTTTCTCTGTATAAACTTTAGGAATTTTCCTATACTGATTGCAACTCAACTTGTAGGCCAACTTCAATGATAAGTTCGATGAGATCAGAAGGAAGTGGGGTGGTGGGGTTATGGGTTCCAAATCTCAGGCAAAATCCAAGTCTAGGGAGAAGTTGCTAGCAAAGGAAGCTGCCCAGAGAATGAGCTAAGGCTTCTTTGTCTTGTTTTTGGTGCCATCAGATCTGCGCTGTAGGGTTTTTTGATTAAAATCTGTTGGTGGCAAATATTTTTTGCTTTATTTGGAGCTGCAGTCAACTTATATCAACCCAATGTCTTGCTTATCAACAATTTTCGAACTAGTGGACTCACTACTATATTGCTTGGTAGTATTTTGGTGCCATTTTGATCTAAAAGCTGCATGAAGGTCTCGCTATCAACCTTTTTGGTTACATGACTCAGCTGCCCATGTGAATTTGTCAATTGTGCAGACCAGATGTTGCGGTGTCTGGTCTTTCTTTTTCTTATTTGTGGTTTGCATGAGTTGTTATCTTTCGGATGACTTTGATGATATGTGGTGACTACTCGTCAATTGTTAGTAAATTTTCTATCATTTGTCTCCGTGTAAGGTGTGCTTCAGGGCTCTGATGAAGGGTTTGACGCACGTCATTTGGTCGTTTGGCTTTGTTGATGTCGAGTTTCGTGCTTGTGTAACAATTTTAGTTTATTTGTTGTAGCAGGTTTTGCTCCTCCGTTATTGCGGGAATAAGAGTTCGCGGTTATAGATTTTGCCTCGATCATCATTTATGGGAGTAAGAGTATCGTCCGCAAATTTTGCCTTGATCGTGGTTGTGGGAGTAGGAGTTCGTCAGTTGCATATTTTACCTCGACCACCTTTGCAGGAGTAGGAGTTCGTCGTTGCAAATTTTGTCTCAGCTGCCATTGCGAGAATAGGAGTTCATCATTACGGATTTTGCCTCAATCGTCGTTGCAGGAGTAGGAGTTCGTCGTTGCAGATTTTGCCTCAATCGTCATTGTGGGAGTAGTCCACCATAGCGGATTTTGCCTCAACCACCATCGTAGGAATAAGAATTTGCCATTGTAGATTTTGCCTTGATCGTCATTGCGAGAGTAGGAGTTCGTTGTTGGGGATTTTGCCTTGACCATCATTATGGGAGTAGGGGTCTATTATTGCAGTGGTTCTGTTCGTCTGTCATAGTGGGTTTTTGGGCTTCATCTCTTCCTTTGCCTTAGGGAGATGAGCTCTCCTCCTTCGCCTTTGAGAGAAGGGCTTTAGTTTAGGGCCTCGTCATAGTAGGCCCAGCTTGATCGTCGTAGCAGGAGTATGGATCTACCATAACGGCTTAGTTCAACCGCTGTAGTGGGAGTGTGGATTCACCATAGTGGCTTGGTTCGACTGTTGTAGCAAGTGTGAATCCGCCTTAGTGGCTTAGTTCGACCATTGTAGCAAGAGTGTGTATTTGCTGCCATAGTAGCTTGGTTCAACCACCATAGCGAGAGTGTAGATCTACCGTAGCAACTTGGTTCGACCGTTGTAGTGGGAGTATGGATCTGCCATAGCAGCTTGATTCGACCATTTAGAGGAAGTGTGGATCCATTATAGCGACTTGGTTTGACCGAAGTAGTGGGAGTGTGGATCTGTCATAGTAGCTTGGTTTGATCGTCATAGTGCCAAAGCATGTCATTTTTTAAGGACCTCGATTAGTTGCTCTATCTGAGGGGTCTTACCAATGTCTCAAGGGTTAGTGAGTGGGTCCCCTGACTTCATCTTCTATCTTGGCATGCTGAGTCATTTTTTACGTGACACAATTTAGTTGGCTTTTGCTTACAGTGGGCTTGCCTAAGGATTTTGATCAGTCTTTAGCCATTTTTAGGGCTATAGGGCTTCGATCTACTGAGGTTTTTGGAGCTCGAATCTTGCTGTAATTATTTCTAAGGGGGGCATAGGGATTTTGTATTGTTTTAGGCGGATATGCATAGACATTATTTTGCGGGAGGTGAGGGGTCTTCTTGTGCCCCTTCAACTATCAGGAGGGGCTTTATTTATCACACTAACCTTGGTGTTCCCACGTGCCTCTTGTTTTGGTTTTTGTTACTTGCTATTGTTTGTCTACCCGGACTTTTACTTGTTTTGCAAGTATGGATCCTGGTAGTTGTTGTCCTTCAGCATCTCCTATTTGAGCTTTCGAGCTCATGGGAGGTTGAACAAAGGTCTCAAGTCGGGTTGAAGCGATTTGTAAAGTCACTGGCTCCAATATCTTTGGGGGGTTGTGGCCTATCCTACCGGGGCCGTGGGGACTCGACATGGGCACAGAAGAGGTGCAAGTGTGCTGTGAAGACTATTCCTTCGCCACAAGTGCCCCACCTGGAGACGGGGGACCATGAGAGTTATTCTCCCCCCGTTAAGATTTCTCTTGATGGGCCCAAGGCCTTGGCACGGGGTGGGGGACACGCCGCTGAGGGGCTATCTTGTGATGACGTGTGTCGACCGATCACATCGACCAAGGTCTCATAGGCCTCGATCTCTTCGTAGGCTATGTTCTTGTCATCCGAGGTCATTTATGGCCTTTTGAGATGGCCAACCGACCCCCTACGGCCTTAGAAGCCCCTCTTAAGGCCTATTGGGAGGGGTTGACTCAGGATATGAGTGTGAGAGAACTCCTTGGTTGCGGGCGAATACTGTCAAGGGTCACTTAGCCATGCACAGAGCAAAATGGTGTACTGTATCCTAATGGAGTCGTTGGTCAACTAATGTCTTTAAAATGAGGTTTTAGTAGATTCCTACACTTGGGGTCCCTTTTTTGTGGTTCTTCGAAACTGACTTATCTGTTTTAAGCAACATCACCATTACATGACGGGCCTTGCAGATCGAGCCTGTGATGCCAGGATGTTGGTGGACTAGTTGTCTTAGGTGAATGAGGGTCTCCAAGTGAGGATTGCCAAGTTGGAGAAGTGGATCCCCTTAACGAGTGAGGATACCATAGTCACCAAGATGATTGGTATGTTAGGGTAGGCTCGACAGCAATTGGAAGACGTTAAGCAACATGTGGCGGTCTTGCAGTGGAGAGTAGTGGATGCTCAGTAGAGGGGAGACCAGCTAGAGGATAATCTACAGATTTGCTTTGATGAGTTGATGGCCACTAGGATGGAGGCCCAGGAGGCTAAAGAGCTCCTAGAGGAGGAGCGACGCTAAGCTCACAATCTAGAGAGGGGGTGATCATGGCATATAAGGAGTCGAAGGGGTTTCGAATGAGCTTGCTAAGATTGAGAAAGGCTTCGTATCGATATGAGTACCTCATTGCCTTAGGACATTTTTATACGAAGTACCCAGGAATGAATGTCAAGGAGGATCCCTTCACCTTGCGGCCCAAAGATCTCGATGTCCCTAAAGTGCAGGCCCCTTTCGATGATCGCCTAGGCTCATCCTCCTCTTATAACTGAATGCTTTGGCCTCTTCTCCTTTTTTTTTAAAAAAAAATTCTTTTTAAAGGATTTCAACTTAGGTCTTCCAAACATGAGCCCTCGATTATAAGTGTTGCACTCGTGCAAGCCGCCCACTTTTAATGAAATTTTCTTTCTCCATGTGTTATTTTATTATCGCTTTTTGATTGAGGTGATGGTTTAACGATAGAATCCTTTTTGTTGATGTATTGCACTTAAGGTAGAGCGCTGTCTTCCATAATCCTGAGGTGATGAATTCCCTCTCAAGTGTGGCCTCATTGAAGAGTTCTTCTTTTTTAGGTATTGGAAGAGAGGCCTTGGGTGGAAGGATCCGCCCAAGCTAACTTCGAGAGTGGCTTGATGTTTAGTTATAGTACCTCGAGTCAGGGGTATCTCCTCTCGGGGTGATCTGAGAGTTTGCGTTGATATGGAGATACCTTCCTTCTTTAAAAAAGGGGTGGGGGGGAGGTATCATTGTTCAAAGGAGTTGAGTACCGGAGGAGGCACCTCCTTGTTGGAGTGTTTGTTGGGAGGAGTCGTAAATGGATATTCACGTGACATTCGAGCCTTCCTTCTAGCGCTATTATAATAAGTCACGTTTTGTTCTAAGTCAAAATGTTGTTGTCTTAGTGTCATTGACTAGGGAGCCAACACGGCCTGATTCAGTCCTGAAGGCGAAGATCCATATGAGGTGCCCACTTCGAGGTAAAGAAGTGACCCAAGCAAGGAGCTAAGATGGCAACTGGACTTTCGATGTGTTGCTGGCTTATGATAACAGCCTTGCGATTGCCCTAAGGTATGACTTGCCTGTTGAAGGGGGCTTTGGGTTATCTTGAGATGTTTCTTAAATGTGTCAGAGTCCTGCACAAGGGATCAATAGCGGAGGGGTTTTCTGCCCGGGCTCCTCCAACTCTCAAGTTAGTATTCAAGGTTCCCAAATATTGGTTCAAATATTTCAAAAGGAGCGAGTCATATATATTTTTATTTAGGATGTATTTTTATACCTTGAATAAGAGGAAAAAAAATTTATGATACCTTTTTTTATGATAAAGAAAGAGAATAAAGTTTAAGATTATCTTCTTTATCATAAATGGAGAGAAAGATGTTTGTGATTGTATTTCTTATCATAATAAATAAATAGATGGATGGATCTAATAGAGCGATCGAAGTGCAGTTCTTTCGAACGAACTCCGGAACTACCGTTCTCATCGTTAATAAAGAAAGGCTTTTTCTAGCGTGAGAAGATAGCTTTCCCACAATTCATTAGAGTCTACTAACGAAACGAAATCCCCAAGCTCTGGTCACCTAACTTCGAAACTAATCGAAGAGGACTACAGAAGAACTCACCGAGCTAAACGACGAGCAAGAGAGATAGATAGTTTTGTAAGGGGGCGGGTGCCCGTTAAATAAGCGCTTAGCAAGCAAAGAAAGAATCCAGATTTGTGTCTAACTGTTGATAAATTTCCTGGTGTGTCAGTCTTCTCATGCAATCGTTTTGATGGAAGAAATATCCAAGATGCCTCTCAGTTTTGGTGGCGACAGAGGTAGGCATCCAAATAGTGCAAAATAGGAATGGAGCGGAGGATACAATTGATTGATGTGATTCCAAGACAGCAGCAACAGCAGCAGCCGCAGCAGAGGAGAGAGTCGCAGGGCATCTTATTGGCCTGGCCAATGGTACCCACCGGTGGTCCTATTGGCATCCAACAAAATGGAGAAAGGCCTAAGGAAAACAATATTCCCGCAAGCCTCATCGCGAAGCAAAGCACACAAGATCGACAGCGACACAATCGTCACGTCCCCCAGGCTTCTCGTTGCTGTTTATGGCTAGCTGTAAGACATGGACAAAACTTTATTTTGAGTTTGCTCGCATTCATTTTCGATGGTTATGTGAGGCGTGCGAGAGAGTTTTAAGAGTCCGAGACCGCCTCGATCCCCACATCCGAAGATTAGAAGCTCCATCATCTCTATCTATCTATGTGTATATATAGATACATGTTCCAGGAGGCAAACGAAAGGCTCTTTCTCCTTGCGTTTCCACAGTGTGAATCCATACACATATAGCTTCTTCCCGTTCCATCTTAATTTCTCCCAGCATGGCTTCCGTCACTACTGGATTCCTGGCAGCCACCATCCTTTCTCTGCTGGCCTCCGCCGCGCATGCGCAGCTGTCGCCCGCGTTCTATGCCAGGACCTGCCCCAGCCTGCCGGCCATCGTGGGATCAGTCATGGCGCAGGTGGTGAGGCAGGAACCGCGGATGGGCGCCTCCATCATTCGCCTCTTCTTCCACGACTGCTTTGTGAACGTGAGAATCCACCTCTCCCTTTCCTTCCTGTCTCTCTGCTCCCCTCTTTTTCCTTCTGGTTTTAGGGGTAAAGCTTGCTCCGGTGATCCGTACCAGAGCTCCCCGACTGTACTTTCGAGCTCATGATCAGCACCGCTGACTGCCGTCTTTATTCTCCTGAGCCAATTTACTTATAACCTTTTTCCCATGCACGAAACCGCCGCTGCCTTGGGTGTGGCGTGGTGGTGAGTTTCGATTGGGCGAGCGGTGCAGTTTAGGTGAAACCACCGAAAGCTAATAACAAGAACATTGTGACCTCTTTTTTTTACGAGCTGCCATGAACGATGTGCTTCCGCTACTTCATCCTCATTTTTCACACGATAGTAAGCATCGTCAAAAGCCATTTTACGGGGTTTTGGCGAATACTTTGACGCTATGATTTTATTTATTCATTTATATGTAAGCCTCAACACTACATATACGAACTCTTATTTGATTTCTGAAGCAAAGTTATTTTGAGAGGGCGTAAATGTTAGCATACTGTTCCGATAAATTCAAGTCAATTTGTTTGCACCTCATAGAAAGCGGGGGCTAACTTTTGTATTGCATATTATTTAAAGGATCGATGGAAGTAGCAGTTTGGCTTCTCCAAATCAACTGCTATATGCTTGTTTGTTTGATCAAGAACTGGACTTGGTTTGAATCGATTGTTCTTACTTGAGCTATTACACTTCGTTGGGTATGTCTTGACGGGCCGACCAAAGGGTGGGTGCCGTATCGATGAGGTTTCTCATGGCGGGCGCGTGGGTGGCCTCTCCCTTTCTTTCACGTGGATAAGTTCATAATGCAGAGACAAGTCCACCTCATGAAAGCGAAGCAAATTAATCGTCTTCTTTGGTGAGAAGTACTGTTTCATGCATCACCAAACCCAATATTAATAGCTTAATAATTCTCGACATTGTTTATTACTTCACGGAATAAAAAATAAGTTTTGTATTCATACAATTATTCGTTTGATGGTCAATAAGTTTTGTGTTCATGTTTTCTGTTTTTTGGGTAGAACACGTAGATTCATACTAAGGCAGTCGATTATTGGCAAGGTAGTTTAAGTGAAGCAGAGAAATCAGCGAATAGGAAACAGGCAATAGAAAGTACTATCTGTGTCGATAGATATCCTCCGGAATTTTTTAGACACACAGAATCTCGGCCTAGATCTGTCTTTTCACTTTGTTCAAGTGGATTCCCTCTGGAATATTGGAGGACATGAGGGAGGCAAAGGTACGATGGAGACTCTTCGGGACTCTTTATTTCGTTCTGAACATGAAAGGTTCCTTTATCTATCCATCCAATCATCGAGAACAAATAAATCTCAAAGAATCTGGGAAGAACAGCTAGTGAAATTAGATCAAATAGTTGTCACCCGCATGTATAATAGGATTAATCTCTTTTGCGTTAACTTTTTTTAATGATGTGATGTGTATTCCGAGTTGAATGAATTATCATATGTAAATAGGGTTAAAAAAATCAGAATACTATCGGTTTCTTCTTCTGAAATAATAAATAGTAATTTCTCGGCACAGTTTGAGTTGCTAAGCTGACGGTGTCTGAATCCATCCCCTCCTCAGGGCTGCGATGCATCCGTCCTCCTCGACGACACGCCGACCATGATCGGCGAGAAGAACGCGGCGGGAAATGCCAACTCCCTCCGCGGCTACCAAGTCATCGACGCCATCAAATCCCGCGTGGAGGCGGCATGCCGGTCGACGGTCTCCTGCGCCGACATCCTCGCGCTCGCTTCGCGCGACGCCGTGACCCTGGTTGGCACCGCACCCCGGCTTCGCTGCCTGATACAGCCCCATCGGTTATAATCGCCTGATACTGACACGCGTTGGACGCCATGCAGCTCGGAGGGCCATCGTGGACGGTGCTGTTGGGCCGCCGGGACGCGAGGACCGCGAGCATGGCCGCAGCGAACGCCAACCTCCCGCCCGCCTCCGACGGCATCAACAACCTCATCGCCAGGTTCTCTGCCAAGGGCCTCACCCTGCGTGACCTGACCGCGCTCTCCGGGGCGCACACCGTCGGCGCAGCAAGTTGCAGAAACTTCCGGCCGCACATCTACGGCGACTCCAACGTCGATCCGGGATTCGCTATGTTCAGGAAGCGGATCTGCCCGGCTGCTGCTGGCGTTGGCGACTCCAACTTGGCCTCGCTCGACTCTACGAGCCCAAACCGCTTCGACGTCAGCTACTACCGGGACTTGATGGCCCGAAGGGCGCTGCTTCACTCCGACCAGGAGCTCTTCAACAACGGGCCGGCAGACGGACTGGTGCGGTTGTACAGCTCCAATGGTCGGGCCTTCGACACCGATTTCGCGGCGGCCATGGTGAAGATGGGCAACATCAGCCCCTTGTTGGGGTCCGCTGGGGAGATCAGGCTGAACTGCCGTCAGGCCAATTGATGATGATGATGATAGCTACATACATATACATATATTTATATATGATTGACTATATTGTGTGGATGGGAAGACTAAGGGCGTGCAGCTTGCTTCTTGTTGTAAGTGTGACGTTGTTCTCCATGTCTTATAAGGAGTGAATCAAGAATATTTATTAAGGTGAGGGTGCTTCCCTATCACGTATATTTTGATCTCGATGCTTCCTTTATCTTGAATGCAAACAAGAATCGAAGAGTCGAATCATAGATCAAAACAAGGAGGAAGAACGAGTTGGAAAAGATGATGCTTTCCTATCTTTCCACCCTGCACAAACTGCCGCGAGAAGTGCCTTTGGATGTGAACCATCTAACTAAGGCGGAATCCTCGTTTGGTTTGCATGGGCAGCAGCAGAACAACGTGGCTCGCATGACTCCACCGCAACGGGATGCAATGCCTCACATGAATCCCAATGCTTCGGGTAATGAATGAGATAGATCTCTCCCTCTGATTGTGACATGCAATGTATGATCGCTCGCATGCCCAAAATAGCACCGAGAAAGCTATGCAAAGGTAATCGATCTGGAAGTCTGCGTTACTTGGATCCTCCCTTGCGGACCAAAGATAGAGATAGTAAATTTTTATATTGAATAAGAGTATTTAAGCTTTGTTTTGTTTTTTTATATCTGATCCGTTATAACACTTTCTTGCATACGATGCGAGATTTCTTATTTAATCAATCGAAATTTATTATTGACAATAGTATTATTGATGGCAATGGCCTTCGGTGGCTGGTAGCCTAGTTGCAAGCAATGACTGTGTACACAAGAAAGCACCATGTGGTGCGACGCTTGTGGCAACTGTAGCAGTGCCACTATGTGCTGCAGTAACATTGTTGTACACAACAACTGTAGCACCACCATTGCCTATGGTGATTACGATGATTGAAATGCCACTACTGCGTGTCATGGTTACAACAATGTCATTGTGGCCAACGATTACGTCTGGTGGAAGCAGAGACACAATTGCATCGTACTGACCATGGGGGTCATCAAGGCGTGTGTGCATGGCCATGCATGTTAGTGGGGTAGCGGTTACGAACAGTGGCGACTGCATGCCTTGCGCAGCAGCCAAGGAAGTGAGAATTCAGTTTTGTTTTGAAAAAGATACTTTTGCTCAAAATAAATTTTTTTTAATTTGAGCCTCCAAATTATTTTTTCATTTGTGCCCTTCGAATATCAAAAGTTTTCATTTTATATCCTATAGTAAAATTATAGTTTTATCCTTCAAAAATTAAAATTTTTTAACCTATGTCCTTAATTATAAAATTTATTTAATTTAATTTATTCTTAATTAAATATTTTGATTGGACTTGATCGTGACTTTATTTTGACTATTTGTTTGGATTTAGATTTGATCAATTAAGTTTTGATCGAATTAAGAAAAGTTCAATTTGATCAACCGATTTAATTAGAATGATGTTTAATCCAATTCTAAGTCTACCTAATTAAATAAGGTTTACTAGTCAGAGGGTTCCTTACAAAATTATAAATATATAAATTATGATATTCTTTTATAGTTTTTATATGATATATTGATAAAATTTTACATATGATAAATAAAAATATAATTATTATTCTTGAATATTTATTTAATTATTCACATGTATATGTTTAAATTTATAAAATAATATTTATTTTTTATATAAATACATGATTTATGATTTATCATGATTATAAATATAAAGTGAGTTTTTCTTAATGCTGATTAACATTCAATAATTATTATGATTATTATTTTTATCATTATTAAATTATTTCAGCATAAATTAGATTGAAAAAAATTAATAAATATTATTTGTAACTTATATTTGTAAGTTTTATTTGACTGGTACCACTGAAGTGGCTTGAGATGATAGATTTATGGGATATAAATTACAGTAAAAATTTTATAATTTATAAAATATTTTAAATTATATTATATATTTATGTATTGGTCTTATAGTTATCAAAATGGCCTAGATCAATAACTTATAAAATTATATTAATGAATTAGTTCTAAATGATATTAAAAAATAGTATTCACAATGACACACATAATTAAGATATTTAGATAATTTGAAGATATAATCTACTTTGAATAACTATATGATAGGATAGGATGATACTATTTTAGATATCTTATATAACAATATTATTCCACGAGGATAATATTAGACCTCCATAAATAATCTTGAGTGAACACTAGATATGTCAATATTTTCATTCAAAGGTAAAACAGAGATAATATTAATAGTTTAATATTTATTAAAAATATAATATAATAATATTACATTATATTATTATAATGGTACTTCTTTTATTATATTTTATTAATATATCTTTTTTAGATTAAATTATTATAAATAACTTGAGCATATGTAATTTACACTATATGTATTAGACCTTGATCAAACTAATTGAAAAGATCACATGCATAACTATTAAAAGTTTTATGGAATAAATAATTAAGATAAATAATCAAAAAAGTTCTAAAAAACTTAATTTTATGATAATTATTAATAATATTTAGACTTCATTATAGTTTACAATTAGCACACTAGAATATTTTTAAAGATTATTTTAAATTTGTTAATAAATCATTGATTGACATATTAATAAAAAGTTAACTGAAATTGAGTATGATAATATTTAAAGAATTCAAGATTATAACCTCAATGTGCCTAACAAAGGTGTAATCTCAAGAATTTTGGCCATAAATATGATTAAGTCATTTCTTGTATAATTTATCCATAATTATATTTCTTCTTAATTTGATATATTTAAAATTTGTTGCAAGAAAAATAAATATAAGTTAAATTTAAATGATCTGACTAGTATATATATTTTGAAACAATTAAGATTAAAGTAGAAAAGACTCAAAATATTTTGGGCACCACTCGAGGAGTAGATAAAATAAAAAACCTTGAAATATAAATTAAATGAGTTTATAAATATTATATAAAATTATAAAAGAAAAAATTTCACAGTAAAATGCTACTTTTGTAGCAAGAAATGCTATATGAAGGACTATAAGGTTTTGATTTGATAGGAAAAGGTATAAATCTGACCATTGTATATTTTGAATCAAATATTATACAACTTCTTTTCTAAATCCTAAGTGGATTGATACTAACACTTAAACTTATATTATCATTAATAGAGATTTATTTTAATATAAGAACTAAAAGAGTATATAATATTTATCGATATATGAAATCATCTTAAAATGAAAACAATAATAGTCGATACTTATTGCCTATGTATATAAATGATTCATATGATATGTTCTTACAATTTTAGAAATTTAAGTTTTTTATCTAGAAATATTAAGATATTATTTCTCATTGGATGGTTGTAAACTCACTACATTTATTATTCAATAAAAATTTATTTTTTAAATTATGTATGATAGTTTATATAGAATTAATATAAAATTTGAGTTTCAATGATTCTATAATCAAATATTAGAATGAAATATGGTTTCATAAACTCCTTAAAATTATATATGCTTATATCTATGAGTTAATCAATATTTTCTATTTTAGTGGAAAGAGAAATTTTATCACCTTTATACATTACCTATTGAGATATGATTATACATACATATATATATATATATAATTTATGTAAGGTCTCAGATTATTGACACCTTTAAGTATACATAAATGAATTCAAAAGATGATCAGATAAAAGGTTTAAAATTATCAAATTTGATAAGGGTGATAAATTTTATAATAGTTATGATGAACTCGATCATAATTTTGACTATATTACTAGATTTCATAGAAATAGAGAGGTATTTGTGCATAATATGTTTTACTAGATATGTCACAAAAAAATAAAATTACTGAAAGACGAAATTATACTCTTATGTATATGGTTAGCAGTATGATAGGTTATTCTTCTTTGTTCAAATCAATATGATAAAAAGCTATAAGGATAATTATGTATAGTTTGAAGTAGATTCTTATTAAGTTAATTCTATTAACTTGTTATGAGTTATGAATTGGTAGAAAACGTAACTTGAGATAAGGGCCCTACAGAGATAAAGGCCTTCAATTCATATGAGAAGAAATTAGATTCAATGATTATTTTTAGATATTTTATTATTTATCCAGGAGATATATATTTTTATTATCCTAATTATAGTACGAGAATAGTTGAATTTGATATTGTAATATTTTTTAAAAAATAATAAATTAGTAAGAGTAAAATCTTAAAATATAACCTTAATATTGAGGGTATACAAGTTAATACTCCTTTATTATTTTATATTCGAGAGATTGTTATTCCTCAAATCAATAAATGTGAACAACAAAATAACTTTAGTAAACTTTCATATAATATTGATGTCATTGTTGATAAATTTATAAAATAATCTCAAAGCAAAAGGAAATCTATTATCTTTATTGATTATATAGTATATCCATCAAAATTATATTATGATATAAAAGTCAAAAGGATCTCTCATTATTTTCACAAGTTATGAAAAGTAACAATTTCAAAAATGATATAATGTAATAAAAGAAAAGTTAAAATCAATGACAAAAAATAGTGTTTAAGAACTTATCAAATTATCTAATAATTAAAAGAATATATTATATAGACATGACCCAAATGATAATATCGAATGATATAATGACTAGACTAGTAGTCAATATTTTACTCATAAGAATATATCGATCATAACAAGATATTTTCTTTATTTTTTTTAAAATGAACTTATTAAGAATTGTTATGACATGAGTAACTCATTATAATTTTAAATTATATCATATGAATGTGAAAATATATTTTCTTAATAGGAATTTAATTGGATTAACCTAAATGATTCATATATATATATATATATATATATATATATATATATATATATATATATATATATATATATATATATATATATATTAGTATGTAAATTTAAGAAATTCATTTATGACTTTAAACAAGCTTCTAGAAAATAATATATAAAGTTTTTTATATCATTATTTTTAAAATTTTAAAAAATTATTAATTAGTGTTTATGCCTAAAGATCAATGGGAGTAAATTTATTATATTGGTACTATATATGAATAATATTTTTTTTGCCAACAATAATATTGATTTATTGTATCAAACAAAGAAATTTATCATTAAGAATTTTAAGACGATCGATATGCATAAGGCATATCATAGTTTTGACATTAAAATATTCAGAAAAAGATCTTAATGATTACTAAAACTGTCTTAAAAAAGATATATTGGCCTAGTTTTGAAGATATTTAGTATATAATTTTATTCAGCAAATGATATAAGTAAAAATTTTAATAAAAATAAATATTTTTAAAATAACTTAGTAAAGAATCAATTAAAGAAAAATATTCTTTATATATGTATAGTTGGAAGCCTATTATATTTTAAGTCTATACTAGATTAGATATCAATTTTGTAGTCAAAATATTGGATGTATATTAGAATTATGCAAGAATAAAATACTAAAATGTTACTATTGATTTTATAAATTATCTTAATAATAGAAAATCCACTGTGTTTTATATTTATTAGTTGACATTTAGACAGCCTACACGTCAAACTCTTTCGATCGATATCAGATGAAACTCGATCCTGTAAGATTGATGACATAGTAGCGATGTGGATACTAATTTGATAAAATTATTTTTTTTAATCATCGTTGAATGATTTGAAACATGATCTCATGGTCCATTAATAATAGAATTATGCATAATCATTTTTTATATCTATTGTATTGTCAATCCAAGGATCATCCATCATGCTATAAAAATTAAAAAAAAAACATTCCAAGTGTATTATCATGAGGTTTTTTTTTTAAATATTATGTAAATACAGTACTTGATTAAATCATTCAAGCCTCATACTAACTTAACCATCAAATCGACATTATTGGGTATACCCATGCAATTTTTATAGGGTTTTAATCTAAATCTCTCATCTTTCTAAAACGTTAACTTAAGATGGACTTGAAAATGGATCTTAGATGGCTCCAAACTCCGAAAAAATGTTGAACAACAAAATCTAACGAAGACTTCTTCTGAGACCCTCACGAGTGAATAAAAAAAAGACCGCATTCCTCCCAACTCAAATCCAGAAATAATAAAAAACAACTCATCCCACTCTCGAAGTTGTTTAACGGCTCATAAACCCTCCCCCAATTACTTTCCAATCGACCAATTTTGTATCCACCAATCTCTCATGGGTTCGAGAGACATCCCCACCCACATCAATAAGATTCGATCGAGCGACAAATCTACATCATAGTCCGAGGCCCAGCCTTGGAAGGAGATAACATTGCAGCCCAAAGGCCTCACTCACGACGACCACCAAGCAACATGGTGGCCCAAGGTCTCCAGAATTCGAAAGAGTTTTACTGTTGTGGCCTTTTTATCTCATCCGAGCCGTACCTGCTGCACTCAACGAGATCCAAAGAAGAAAAAAAAAAAACCCTCATCAGCCACCGGACCATTGCTAGGTGACAACCGTAAGAAAGATTCTGCAAGTTCTTTGGTTTTGGGGGGGGTGGCTAATTGTTACTGCATCTTCTGATTACTCCAAAAGCATAACACGAAAATTTTTCATCCGATGCCGTCATGGACTTCCAACACTACAGTCCCTCTCTGCACTTCTGCACACGTACCTCCATGCATGAATCGAAAGGGGGCGTAGGTGAACGTGAACCCGTCGCCTTCCTCCTCTCGTGTTCTAATCAATCGGGAATTAGACGGGTGTTCAAGGCCTCCTCGAAGCGACCGCAGGAGTCTACCCTCATCTCTGTGCTCATATCGTTCTCCGGTGCCGGATAATAGTCTTCCCTCAGCTGCACATCCCTCAGCACCGGCATCATGAGAAAGAACCTCATGAAGTGCTCGTGGGTGGTGCCATGGATGAACAGCTTCCTCAAGCTGAGGCACTCTTGGATCAGTCCGGTCGCCGGAAGCGACAGGCTTCTCTGGTTCACCTCCCTGTCTTGGGGCGGCCAGTAGTCCAGCTCGTACAGCCTCAGATCACTTATTCCGTGAAGGTAAAACCTCTCCCACAGGCTCAGGTCCATGTGGCCCGTGGGCGCAGTCAGGGCGTATCCGATCGCCTCCCCGCAGTCCAGCTTCATCTTCACCAGGCGAGGGTAGCGAGCCAGGAAGCTCAATCCGAAGACTCCCTGCCTCGGTCTCGGGCACGTCCTGCAGTCACCCTCCACCTTGATGCCGATGCCTTCCAGCTGCGGGCAGCTCTCCAGCCCTGCGTCCCCCAGCGGCGTTAGCACTTCGCCCGCGGGAACCCAGAGCGAGAGGCACCGGAGACTCGCCCATGTCCGAAACCAGAAGCTGCTGCTCTCGTCGCTGCCGTCATTGCCGTCCGAGTACCTGCTTTTCTTGGTTCTTGACTCGTCAGACATTTCCTCATCCACCTGATCGACATCCGAGTCGTCGGCCGTCGTCTCCGGCGTCTGGGGAAGTTGATCCAGCTCGGGCAGCATCCAGATGCAGTCGATGTGAAGGCGCTCGATGCGGTCGCGGATCGGTTCCAGCGCGCGCAGCGATCTTGCGGCATCCAGAAGCTGGCAGCCGGAGATCGCGACATCCACCAGCGTGGATCGAAGGATGCTCGAGAGCTTCTTTAACCCGGCCTCCGTAACCTTGTGGCATCCGTGTATCTCTAACCTGGATAGCCTCCTGCATCCACGGGCGATTGTCACGAGGCTGGCGTCGATCAGATCAGCCGAATTCTTGATGCACAGCGACTCCAGGCGGCCGCAGACGGAGACGCCATCCAAGTGCAGCCAACCGCCCTTGCAGACGCCGTGGAACTGCCCCAGCTTGAGCGACTTGATCTTGGGGCACTTGTAGCTCAACATTTCCAATGAAGGCCCGGCGTCTCTGACGTTGTGGCAGAGATCGAGAGCGAGATCCTCCAGCTGCGGAAGCTTGGCAAAGAGCTCTTCGAGGCCCGGGCCCGTCACCGCAGCGTCTTCGTTGGCTTCGGAGTCGCTGCGGGCGGGCGAGAGGGTGGAAGGATCGACGAGGTGGAGAAGGGAGAGACGAGGGCAGCCGGCGGCGAGCATGAGTAGGGCGTCGTCGCCGACGAACTCGATGCACCGGGGGTTAAACACGCAAGGGACGAGGAGATGGGTTAGGTTGGGGCAGGCAGCAGCTATATCAGCCAACTTGGAGGAGCAGAAACCCTCTGTGGAGGCCGGGCAGAGGAGGTCGAGGCGGGTGAGAGAGGCGGCGGCGACGGGATGGTCCTGAAGGGCCTGAGGAACGTCCTCGGTCCAGCAGTAGAACTGGGAGAGATCGAGAGTGGACAGGGCAGGGCAGGCGGCGAGCAACGGGGCAAGGTCGGCGCCGAGCGGGAGAGCGGGGGGCCGCTGGTGCCAGCGGACGAACCGGACGGCGCGGAGGCCCGGCCAGCGCGGGGCGAGCGCAGCCAAGACGGAGGGATCGCGAGCGTAGATGGCGAGGGAGGAGACGCGGGGGAAAGTCTGGGCGAGGCGGGCGGCGACAAGGGCGGCCTGCTCGGCGAGGTTGTCGTGATAGTATTGCGGCGGCGGCGGTGGCGGCGGCGGTGGAGGGGGCTGCTGGTGGTGAAGGAGGAAGGGATGGTGACCCCAGGGCGAGAGGAGGGAGAGGTCGAGGTGAGCAACGGCGGGGAAGCAGGTGGGGAGGAGGAAGGGGGAGCGGACGTGGCCGCGGAGGACGAGGGACGAGCGCGTGGCCCGCTCCAGGGTGCGCCACCGGCGGCAGGCGAGCGACATGGCGTTGCGGCTGCGG
Organism: Musa beccarii; assembly: GCA_024322285.1. NCBI lineage: Eukaryota > Viridiplantae > Streptophyta > Magnoliopsida > Zingiberales > Musaceae > Musa > Musa beccarii. The sequence goes on from CM044397.1 coordinate 12,021,827, forward strand.
ACGTCGCACACCAGCGAGAAGATGTGCGTCAGGATTGGCTCCGGCAGATCATGCAGGTGGATGCCGGTGGCGGCAGCGGTGGCCATCTACCTATACCTACTACTAGCACTACAAAATTGGGTGTGGTAGAAATAGAGTTTGGATCAAAGATTAGAGTTACAAGGAAATGATGAAGGTAGGAGGTGAAGAGGGGAGCGAGCAGGAGAAGAAGAGGATGGGGTGGGGGATGAGGGGGAGGGTCGGTCATGGGAGGAAGTTTTGGGGGGATTGGATCGGGGGTGGCCATCCATGTGATGGTGATCGGGTTTCTGTCCTTTCTGCACCGTGTCTTTGGGGGGCGGGCCTTCGCACTCGTGCCACGGTTTCTGGACTCAGATGGTATTGTGATACGCTACCGTAGCGCGTCATCCCGAGTCGGCCGACCCGGGCTCCTGGATTCGAACCCCTTCGCCCTGACTCGCCCAGCTAACCGAGTTCCGGGCCCTCCTAAGTCCCAAATCACCGATCCGCACGTCTCTGTCCCCGCACCCCCTCAACCTTTTTTCCCCTATTTTAATATTAAATTTTGTTGTTTTTTTTTTCTTTTAAAAACCACATACCTAAAATAATAATAATACACAAATGAAACGCTTACTTTAGGCCGAGAATTAGCCAACCATCTTCTTGTGTGAGCTTAAAGTTAACGTTGCTTCTCCCATATGCACCATGTTGCGTGGCCATCGTGATCAATCGTCGATCTGTGACCCAGAAGCTCAAAATCGGGTAAAGGCATCACTGCGATATTTAGCAAGATGTCGATCAAACTCGCGCGAAAATGTCGATCTTCATTTTTTAGATTCGAGAGCATAGTTGTTGGATTTCTTTTCCCTTTATCTTCTTAGTTCGTCTTTTTAGATGAGAACAGTCGTTTGGAAAGCACAGATCTTCTCAGATTTCATTGGACGTGAGAAGGAATCTGCTTAGTTTTTGAACTGCAAGTTCATGGTCTCTTGGGACAGCCGACAGCAAAGTTGAAGTTATCATCCTCGAAGAAGGGGAAGATTGAATGACGTGCTGTGCGCAGGAGACGGTGGAAAAGACAAGGTTTTGGGGTCAAGGAGAAAGCTGAGGGGTTGTTTGGAGGAGGTGTGAGGGGGGCATCGGAGGACTGGAGAAAGGCGAGGAAGTAGCAACCATTGGAGCATAGAGAGGCGGAGGGAGGGATGTGATGGTGGTGATGATGATTTCGTGAGAGCTGGAGAGTTGCAGGTTCAAGAAATTTTGATCCGAACTGGTTCAGGAAAGTCGAATGATAATTTTAAAATTTACCTTTTATTTATATAAAGAACATAGTGAACAAATTGTTTCATATGATAATACAATTTTGTAGTACATCAGAGCTTTATAGCAGAAAATAGTTCGAAGTAGCAGATGCAAGAAAGTTGTCTGCGATCAGATAGAATTTTTCTTAGGATGTATGAAGCAAATGGGAAAGGAGTCGAATCATCTTAGTACACCGATGGACGAGGGCAGTCGTGGCTTGGTCGGAGTGTTGCAACCTGACATCGACGCGTAGGTCACGTTGCGAACGACAAACAGATGCATGCCAAGTTTAGGTGGCGATGAGGCGATAAATGTCGAGGCACGTAAATCCAAGACTGGATGTATTACGAGGGTGGGTCCCGAAGCTAAGACGGCCCCCCCCTGAGAGGCCCAGAAGTCAATTGCAGGCGGCTGTCTGCGATCGACTTCGTTTCACCGGAGAGGAAATCTGTCCCATCTTTTCATGGGCCCCACGCAACACCACCTAACAGGGTACGTAAGACCGATTACGTCGTCCATATTTCACGTCCGGCGACTGTAGCTTCCTTGGAGCCGGCCATCGGGTCTTCTTTTACCCGAGCGTACAAACGGAGTGCCGTCAACTCTCTTTGCTAGCTTTTACGTGGGGAGCATCATCATCCCAGTTTTAAGAATATATCTGATGCACCACCGGTGTGGTAGATTTGCAAAGAAGAACAAACTAAACCCATTCATCCTTCATGCATCGATCGATGTAATTAACTTGCTATTACTCATCATTTATTTTCCTTCTTCCTACTCTTCTTTGTCGTTATCTTCGACTCCCATCTTCTTCCTCGGTTATCCTATGTCATCCTCTTCGTCTTTCTTCCTGTTTGTTTCTTCCTCTCCTTCATTATTTTATTATGATGCTGTCCGTCCTCTATCATTGCCCTCGGGCGCCCTTTTCATCTCCTTACCATCATCGAGCTTATCAACCTTGCTCAGCTTCGTCTCCCATCACTTGCTCACGCGCTTTATCATATCATTCTTGCCAACATCAATCCATAGCATGTGACTTGCAGATGATCATGAATCTCCACCGAGAATACTATTCCCCTTCCTGGAAACAAGAATTCAACGGCTTGAGGATGAATTCAGCGTTATCAGCGTACGCTGCATGGTTGGTTGTGCTAAGAACAGATGCAAAGTGTCTGCCCCTGCACATGTGCTGCTCGCCAACCTGCTTTGAGGGACATGACACGGAGAAGGCATGCTGCTTGTCCATCTTGTAAACACGGTAGACATCTAATTAACCCCAAGCACTCTTTCGACTAATGCTCCAGGGAAGAGAAGAGAACATACTTCCGCGTAAACGAGATGCCACGGAACATGGTTCCATGTTGCGTAACGTCAAGGAGCCGCCAGTGATGGGAATGGGCAATGCCAACTTCAGTTCCAAGCCGGCCATGTTTCAAGTGGATGTGGTTTTAGTATCCCAATCACAAAATCAAATTATATTAAGATCGAGCAATTCCACTGAAAGACTTTGTCAGGCCAATGAATAAGATATAAAGCTAAGGAACCTTATCCTTCCCTTACCTATCTAACTTCTTGTTTTCTCCCACACTGTAGCTTAGTTTTTATTATATCTTTATATAAAGGTCTATAATACCATCCGATATAATTTGATACGAATGATATTTATCATTTCAACAATTTATATCAAATGAATCACAATATGTTAGATAGGTCCACAACTTGTACCACCCGATGTGCTCGATATCAAGCATGTACAAACTGTATCTAGCAGTATATTATATATTTAATTTTTATTCAAAGTTTTATACAAAGTAGATATACAGACATATGGTAAAGTTATCATCCTCCCAAGCCCTGTTCAAATTCGATGGGTTTGAAAGCAAAATCTATGCATTGGACTTAATTATTGGAAAGATCCACATGAAAGTGATGCTATTTTTCGGTAGTCCAAACCAATATTTTGTTTTGTTTCTAAAATTATCATTCATTAATAGTCCAACCTATCCGGTGGTGTGTTTTTTATAGTTAATGGCAATATATGTATAATATGAGATGGTGGTGGGAATGGCCCATGTCAAATAGGCGTTGAGGTATGTGAGTATTAGTGAAGGTGACATAGGCCCACTCCCCGAGAGAGTGTGTAAGCCACACAACACGTGTGAAGTCTTATTGCTGCGACGGAGCTTCCACTTGACATGGAAGAATATAATGTGCATGCATCGATTCGGTGGCATCGTATGAATTAAGAAGGAGATCGGATGGAGTCCTAAGTTTCTACTTATTGAGGATGCTAAAATTTTGGAGAAGCACTCGGCGGCCGTACGTACCGATGGGATTTGGGTTTACTATCGTTGACAGAGACTTGCATTGCACACCAAAGCAGATCAGATTGTTCCTTATCCGAAGCCTTATCCTTGAGACAGATTCTCTTCGGATTAGGTTGATCCCAATGGCCTCTGCAATTGCTGGCTGTCTTGTCATTTAATCTCATCTGCTAGTCTCAATCTCAAAATAGTTTCCAATTCTAAACGTGCATCGAGAAGGTGAAGTCCCCATAAAAGATGTGAAAAGTGAATTAAATTGATTCTAGAAACTGGTAGGTTAGTGCTTCAGATATGCCTTAGTTAATTGATTAATTCAATGTTGGATCATGTCAAAAAAGCAAAAAACTCCAATAGGAAAATATTACTCATGGATGAGATCTAAGGTTACAGACATAAATGAGATTTAATTATTTTGAATGAGTAGTTTGAGTCAATTAAAGTATCAGATCTGATCGTCCCACCCTCGTCTTCCTATTCATTCATAGAACCGGTCAATAAAGATGTTTCGTATTAGTTCGTGAGAAAGTTGTGGGGGGTGGGCCGGGACACAGTACGACACCAGTGTTCATTGCTGGGAGGAGGAAGCAGGAACTGGTGGTTCCGTTCCTCCACTACTGCAGTAGTGGGCGGAAGCGATGTGAGGGAGATGAGATGAGATGCGGGGTCTCGTTCTCGCCTCGCCACCGTGCTCGCAATGACAAGCCCACTCATTTCAGTCAGATGTTGGCTGACCACCACCATGCAAATAGGCAGTGAACCCGTGGCTGTGCTTTGCCCCGCCTCTTCTGTGCTCACTGCTGCAGCCCGCGCTCGTGATCACGACTCTCGCAAAATTTTGGTGATGACATAAATAATAATATGTCACAGCAAAAAGAATATACGGTTTAGCGATCCCAATTCCTATGTTTGATTTCCCAGAGTTGGGTTGAAGCTCAGCATAAGATTCGGTCCTCGGATGCAAATTAATCTATTAAGAGCTTTCGTTTACCCACTCCGATTGATCTGAATCTTACAGTAAAACACTGGGGGAATAATGTTTGTGCAGTAGGAAAGGGTGTGCTGTGGCCTCTCGTTGATTAAAGAGCCAAGAAGCCAATCGCCCGCAAAAGTGCTGGGAGATGTTGCGCTAGCATATTAATGAACACCAAGTTATGCATATTGTACCTAAAAAGCATGCAGTCTGCAGGTACGACAGCACCACTATGTTATCGCACCCTCTGAGATGTCAATAAGACCAACAAGATGCTTAATCAATCAATGATAGATAGCCGGTGGGATGCAGAGGGAAGGCGTCCATCAAAGGGTTGGCATGCATGTGGAAGGGAGCTTTTAGGTCTGGATAAGGACGGTCCCCTCCCCATTCCCCATCTCCGACGAAACATGTACTCCCACCACCACATGAAGAAGGTGGGGGGTGATCAGAATCTTCGATGGAAAGGCCCAACTCCATCCCTTTCACCGAGGCTTAATGCCTCCACGTCTCCGCCCTTGGCATTTACTTTGATCTCCATCGTGTCCTTATCCGGAGCATGATTGATTGCCCGCCCCCGGTCTGCTGCTCTCTTATCTGCAAGGAAATCCATGGCAGCACCTACGAAAGGGACAGCTATGGAACTCGTCCTGCTGCGTCCTTTGTGCTCTCCACTCGGCCACTCTTATTGTGGCCAGGTCTTGGAACAACAACGACGGCCACCATGCCAACAGAACAACCACAGGTATATAATATATGTGACAGTTTAACCATGCAACGCCAGGTTTGTTCTGCACTGCCACCAGGAAGCTGGCTGCGCAACTAAAAATAATGGCAGCGGGCCAGCGCTTGCTCCGGGATAAGCCTCCACTTCCTAGTACGATTCCGGAGATCGAAGCCACCTGCGATGGTCGTAGCGGATGGATCGTTGATATATGCTCCTTGTGTCCATGAGGTCACTTCAGATCAAATTAGGTTGGTCTCGAAGGAAATCTTGCTACACAAAAGAAACGACAGTTCCGGCATCACTCGAGCAGCAGCAATTTTGAGTCTGAACTCAGAGAAAGGTTCAGGAACGTAGAAGAAAACATGTCGGTGCCGGCAGAATTCAGTTTAATCAGTATCGTTGATCAGGTAAAATGAACTACTTTGACGATCTGAGGAAACACGATGTACGAAGCTCAACTTCGTCGCAAGTGTCTGCACCACAGAACATTCACGGTTGAAGGAAATAGATTCTTCTATGACATAAAAAGAATCGGCATGGAAATTATATGCATGGTATAAACTTGGGGAAGAGGCGGTCGTTGCCGACGCACGGTAGTCCGGTGAGTGGGCACGCCCGTGTACCGAACAGTGGGCGCGGATGAATCCAGCGAACAGCCCAGGCGTGTGGCCGGGTCATACGTGTGACCGCGGCCTTTTCTTTTGTGCGCATCCAACCCACGGGCTCATAGTGGGCGAGCAGGTCACCGCGACACCGCACGGCGCCGCTGCCTTGGGAGGTGTCACGACACAGCCCTCGTGTCCTGCCCTCGAGCTCGCGCCGCCGCCCAATGCCACCCACGCGTATTTTCTTCATGTATAATATATACACACACATATATATATATATATATATATATATATATAATATAGATAATTTTTTTTAAAAAAATTATTTTTGAGAAATTCGTACGTAGTACCTTTGATTACATGAAAAGATCATTTTACCATTATATCGTTGTCTTTATTTTACACCACCCCTACCTTGTCCATCTTACTCTTGTACAAAGGAGAGAGTATGACAATGGTAGCCCTTGTTGCCCTTGCCCAAGCAAGGGCGTAAGTGATCATCGTCAAGGAAGGAGGCGTGCGACTTGCCCTCGTCATCGTCGAGTCCAACAGAAGCTACTATTCCTCCATTGTTGGGTGGGTCTAGTGGAGGCGAAGGCGAAGGCTTCACACTCATTGTAAGTGGAGGGGTCATTGATGCTACGCCTCAATCATAGGGTCCAACAAGGATCATTACACCCCCATTGTTTAACGGGTCTGCCGAAGGCGAAGGTCATCGCGCCTCTATTGTTGGACATGTTTGACGAAAGTAAAGGCATCACCCCCGTCATTATGCTTTTGTAAAAAGAGATCTCATGTTCAATGAGGAGGGAGGGTCACAAAGGTTGTGATGATAACCCCTTCCGCAATAGGTCAGTGGGGTAAAGGGTAAGAAAAGCAATGACAAAGGTGATGATGGAGACACAGACAAATTTGATTTGGTTGGGGATAGAGATAAAATGATTATTTATGAAAAATACTTTATAAGATATTTTTAAAATTTTTTTAAAGATAGGAGTGTTTTTCAGAAATTTATTATATATAGTATTATTTTAAATTTGAAAATTTTAGATAAACTCATGATTCTTATCTATATATTTCGAGGATGACAGACTTAGAAGGATGATATTTTAAGTCAACCCAAGTAATATTAAAGCAGAGGTGTATTTAATGTTAGCACGCACTAACAAAATAATATATATATATATATATTATTTTATATAAATAAAATATAATAAATAAATCTATTTTATGATTTACACACGAGATGATATTTAATTTTACCACATACATTCATAAGGTGGGATTCATTTGTCTAAGATTATTCTTATAAAAATAATTTTATTAGTATACATTTTTACTACATGTAATTTTTAAAATTATTTTATATATTTTAAAAAATATTTGTAATCGGGCATACGGTCCGAGACTTGATCGCACGAATTTCTAATTTGATTACGGTAATTATGATCGAGATTCCATCTTTCAATTTGCAGGTTGACCTCCTCAACCTGAGGCTTCAGCAAACCATCGCCACAGCCTTGCAAGCCATCCTTCATTTCTGTCACTGCAACCACTTACGCTGTCCATCTTGGGAAAAAGTAGGGGCTCGAGTCGATCGACAAAACCTTAATAAACCCTTTCTTTGCCTCTCCCCTTCTTCGTCCGTCCTTCCCATCAAAGGCGAGATGATCTCCCCGATACCCCATCGGGAGCATGACCTCCTCCACCTCGCCTCCCAAGCGAGCCAAAAGCCACCGGAGAAGAGGACAAGGATGAGCTCATCATGTTTCGTTTTGCATGGGTTCCGTTCCATTGACGGCCCTTTTTTTTAATGCGCCGCCCTCTCCCTTGCGTTAAGTCACGTATTTGTAATATATCATTTGGTTAATTTAGTTGTGATATGACATATTTTGATACCATTCACGTGACAACGATCAACGAGCACATCGATGTCAACAAAAGAACTTCATGCTAATACGACATGATACCTCAGACTCGAACAAGATAGTCGTCTCTCATACTATTCAGCACCGTATAAGTCAGCGTCGCACATCGCAGAGCCGCTCTGGAAAGTTCGGATCGACGCTGCTCAATGCTAAGGTTGTATAGCTCGATCATCGCTCATACAAGTCAGCCACTTTAGGAGCCGACAACCATCTATAGACCATGTACGATTGACCCTCGTCCACAGGTATAAAAGTCGATCCCTTGACCAATGCCAAGGGGAGGCACTTCGAACACCAAACTCCTAACTCTACTAAACACTGACTTAGGCTATGGAGGGGATGAGTCGAAAAATCCCTCTTCCGACCCCAACCTTTGCACAGAAACCAACAACGAAACGATCGCGTGGACAACCTTGCGCATCCGGGATCGGACCAAGCCGTACTGACACCTCGGCCACGGCTAAAGTTCACTGATAAGTTGGTCGAGAGATCTTATTGATGTGACTGTTGTCTGTCGAGGACTACTGGATTTTCCTTCCAAGGCTTACTGTGGTTGCTACATTAACCACAAAAGATTTAGCGGATGAGAAAATAAGATACTAGGAAATAATGTTGTTTGCTTACTGATTAGCAAAGAGGTCGCACGTAATATGACAGCTAAAGTAGGTAAAGATTAGTTTAAATTGTGGGAACATGCTGTAGTTTCTCTAATATTGTCTTACACTAAATGATGTCGACTTATTGAAAACGAGTTTCCACTTCATTAGGAAATTGTAGCTTCCTTGACAAAGATATCATCAATCTTCTATTCGATACGTGACACAGACATGAATGATAACGAAGCTCATCTTGTTGCAATTTAAAGTTCTACCGTGAGAGTGTAATGATAATGATCATTGTTTCTAATCAATAGTCGGTTGGAATATTAAAAAAATATCATTTAGGCATACCACTTCGGCTTCTCAATTAACAACTAGACATACGAAATTGATGATGGAACGTATCATGCGGATATGGTATTTAAAGAGTATGTTTCCTCGATAAGACATTTATGTCATGCAACCAACGACGATTATAAAACTATATAGATTAATATCTCTAGGTATGTTTTTATTGCTAAACTTATTTCTAGGTTTTTTTTGTATTATCAAATAATTAAAAATAATTTAATTATTGAAGAGATCTTGCTGGATGTATCCCATTCGATATAGTCTCTTATAGGAATGGATTGTCATGAGATAAAAGATAAAAGATATAATATTCTTCACCCTTGGACTAAGAAAATGAGTGATACTCATTTTCTTTTGGATGAAAATGAGATATAGATATACGAGGATAAGTGCATTTTATGAACATGTTATCCTTTTATAGATGTCATAATACTTCAAAAAATGAGTTATATTATATCAATTTTGTCATATTAGTTTGGCAAAAATTGATCATATTAGATTGAAGGTAAAATGAGAATTTTCTAAACCTAAGAAATCCCACAAGGATATGTTGGAACTCAAAAAATCCTATATAAACATAAAAAAAAAAGATCTTTCTTTCGGGGAGTCTTGTCCACTCCTTGGTCTTCTCATATTGTATCACAAAAATATTAGATCTACAAGTATAAGATAAAAATATTTGATTCATAATGATTAGCTATATCTTTTAATCTTAAAACACAATTGGAGGTGAGGGAAGATGATATAATCATTATTTTTTATCAATCGAGGCTTGAGATATAGAATATAATTAGTTTGGATATGACAAGACTAATTATGTACACCGTATCCCCTCTCAGATCTAGACATATAGTGTAACATGAGAATATAATCTTATTAAGATATATAATATCTTTTGATCCGTGCACCGTTTAGATTAATAGTTTTAGGTATGTTTCCATTTTGAACTTATTAATCTTATCTAATCCCTCAAACTTCTTATAATTCTTTATTTACAGTAAATTGAAACTGATTGAAACATAATACAAGATCTTACATATGAATATATTTTGCCCTCACTTTATGATACAAAATAATAATATTCTTTATATTCAAATGAAATTATCCTATGATTAGTCGAACTCTCTCTCTTTTCAAATATAACAACAATAAAAAAATAGGTTAGATCGATTCGATTTCACCATATTGAGTTCAATGACCAATATTAACTATATCATTTAATAAAAAAATATCCATATTAAATAACATATGCGGACTAGAGAAACTTAAGTTTGAGTTTTTCTTTTATAAAGAGTAAATGGGGAACACCAGATTCAATCTTATAATATATTACAGCGATGAAGCCTTTACCAATTAAATTAATTGATATCTTTCTAAGTTTATATCGATACAAATGATTAAATGATTGTATACATATTAATTACTAAATTGTAGCCTAACGTACGTAAGTACATAATACTATACGAATAGAGTAAAATAAAAGAAAATAAAACATAGGTACTAATGAGACATCTTTTCCCATCCTCTTCTTCGCTGGATGGGGGCATAAAAGGAAGCCAATGAATGCCCGAGAGAAGTCGAAGCAGCGGCGTGAGCTGGAGCTGCAGTACGAGAAAAATACCTTCGGGTCCTCTCAGGTGCCGTTCAGTCGCTGTGGGCAAACCGGAATCAAAGAAAGGACGGAGAAAGATACGGGGGTTGGGTCCGGGGGAGCGTGGACTGTGAAGGGTACTGCCGAGCCAGCGAGCCGCGGAAACAGCTTGGAAGAAAAGCCTCGCCTTTATTCTCTGTATTGGTAGACTGTCGCAGGAGAAACTTGGGGAATCTTGGGAGGATGCGAGGTTTTGGTGCTCTAGGTTAACGTTTCCTGCGAGGTAAGAGCGAAAGTCGGCTCCTTTTTCTAATTGGTACCATTTTTTTTTTCCTCCATTGGACTCTTTCGGCTTGTTCAAAATGCTGGTATTTTTTTAGGATTTTTGCGCTCACATATAAATGCCATTTTTTTTTTGCCTTTGTCTTCTGATGCTTTCCAATTCGGATTTTGAGAGAGAAGTGATTTTTCATGGCTTTTTGTTCGTAAATATTTCTGGAAATGCTGGGTGCTATGCGTATTTGTGGAGGAATTGCTGAAAGTTCAGGTGTGTAACGAGGGGGGCTTTGGGGCAAGAGGCACAAAAGTACTGGATTTCATGTGGGCTTGTCGGGAGTTGGTCTTTGATTAGATTCTTTCTGCTAGAGACTGTAAAACACGGATCTTGGTGAAATCACACGGGCCTTCTCTCTAAAACGTCTTTCACCCATGCCCTCTAGGGTCTTCTTGAATCATGATTTATGTCATTTTTGTCCCCTTCGGCTGTTGCCGTTGCTTCATTTCACTCTCTTTGAATGCTGGAGTATATTGTGCTTTGTATAGAATATGAGTGCTAGGTTTCATTCTCAAGTAGGGAGCTTGAGAAGAGCTTCGACTTTAGTCACTGCTGATGTTTCTGGTTTTCATTTTCTGGAGGTTGTATTTCGTGATTTGATCTTGTACTGAACTTTGACTGTTGATTTTGATCTTCTGCAGTGCGCTATTTCTCAGTTTCGTAGTTGGTTAAAAAGCCTGAAGATAGAATATCTGTTGTCAAGTTTCTTAGTCCGTTCAAAAGCTTTGAATTAAGGGTGTTCCAGATTGCTACGTCTCCTTAGCTTGTGAACCCTTCCAAGATTAAGTTGCATGAATCTGGTATTGGATCGTTGAATTCTTGGAAACAAAAAATGTCCCTCCTTGTGTTTATTTGTTGGTCGCTAACAAAAACTCGTAAGGCTGATTTCACATCTTGGTCTTGATTTTATTATTTCTGTTGAATCTTATACATTTTCTTAGATTTCCTTTCTTGTGTTTTCAGAAGGAACATCTCGCTGGACCTGATACATCCTGGTTAACTCATATAAGGTAAATTTTACTTGATGGAAGAACAAAATTTAGTAACCTTTTTTTTTTTTTTTTTTTTTTGGTGCACATGCCACGCTACACATGCACCCCCTTGTGCACATGTGCCCATATATATATATATATATATATATATATATATATATATATATATAATCTTTTGGAAACTCAAAATGTTGTTATACATACAGAAGTTGTAGACCTTTCTGTGCTTTGAAATGCATTCTTTCCTTGGAGCAATTTCGGATATTGATTTTATGTTTTTTTTTAACATATCTCTCTTCAAATAAAGGGGATTTCTCTCATCTTTTATAGAGATAAAAGTGAAACTTATGGCTAGATCAAATGATATGAGTTCGTTCAAGTAGCAGAAGTTGAAACTGGACATGAGTATGTTAGTGGGGACATGCTTCAGCCAAGGGAAGCTGACATACCTGCCCTTTTCATTTTCCTGGTTGTGCTTCCTCTTTTCACATATTTTTTGCTTGGGAAATGGAACGAGTCTGCAAAGAAGAAGGCTAGGATAGGTATACTTGCTCAGCTTTCTGCTGAAGAAGCCTACCAAATTGAAGCAACGACGCCTGTTCATGTTCCTTTAGTTTTACCTCCTTCAAAGACTGGCTTTCATGAATGCGCTAGATGCTTTGCTCCTGCTACAACACGCTGCTCCAGATGCAAGTCGGTCAGATACTGGTATGGATTGTACATCATTGCTGGATTTATAAATGCTTTCATAATTTCATAAGCTCCAATTCTTCTTATGTTTTTTTACATCTATACATTATTCGTATATCCAAACACATTTTGCCAAGATCGCGAGCATTGGTATAACGGTAAGATTGTATTTTTGTGACCTACTGATGATCATGACTGAAGTCACACAAATGACTTCTTTATTTGTAAGGATAAAATCAATTCTTGTTTATTTGCTCTGGTGAACAAATTTTATTGTTTCTGCATCTTAAAGTTATTTAATTATTGCAAATTTTCAGTTCTGGAAAATGTCAAATAATTCATTGGAGACGGGCACACAAGCATGAATGTCATCAATGGCATGGTAGTTCTGTGAATGTTTCTGCTGGCCTAATTCTTACAGACACAGTTCATCACAAATCATCTTTCCCTGGCAACGGTGTTAAAGAGATCACTCATTGCAATCTTCATAATGACATGGATGATCCTTCCTCTGTTGCCATCAAAACATCTGAAAATTCAGAGATGGGAAGGAAAACATCAGACAAGGGGGTTGTTAATAAATCAAAAGGCGGTAAACCTACTAATGATGAAATTGTTACACATGCATGTGTCCAAGACTATGGCCATGGTTCTTTTGGTCAAGCCTCATTTACTGGCCATTTTACTGAGATTTCTCCAGCAGATGCCCCCATAGAACAAAAGGTTCTTATTATTTAAGTTCATATTGTATGTGCTTTCAACAAGCACTTTGTTAGTTTTTTTTGTTAAGCAGTTTCTTATGACCATGCTTACGTACTTGTGGTTTCAGGTAGGATATGGAAGCTTAATTGCTACCTCTAGCGAAGTCCTTTTAAATAAAGATACCAACAATTCATCTAATGTCAGAAATGCAATGAGCCAGCATAATAAGTCAGCAGGTGAAACAAGAAAAGGATTGAAACAAAAAGGTTCCCCTGAATCGTCATCCCTTTTCCATTTGGATAGACATGTGATAACTGAATGCCAAAGTGGTGCAAATATCAATACAGAGATAGTTGACACTTTGGAGGCTGGTTTGTCATCCGCTAATGAAGCACTCCGTGATAGTTACCCCGATGAGCATTCAACAAAACAAAGCATGATGTTCAGAAAACCCCCCTACACTTTGAGGCATTCCACTCCCCTGATGCAAAAGTTACCAGAGAATGGTTCAAGAGAATACCGTTCTCAAGGACCAGGAAGAAATAGTGACAAGGAACAAGGTTCTAGTAGGATAAACATGACTTCCTTATAGTTTTTATGAATTGTGGATTCTTATTCATATTTATTTCTTATTCTTATTTCTCAAAACATGATGCAGAAATTCCACATAGAATTGCTTCCTTAGACAATCACTTACAGGACCTCAACAAGAACCCAAGCATTGAAGGGAGTTTGGCTGCTGCAGAGAAGACTTCTAAAGTTCTTAAATGGAATCTTGTTGGATCAAAAAATTATAATAAAAAAAATAAGGTTTGTTTTAAATATTCTGTTCTTGGACTTAAAAATGATGAATTTTTGTGGACAACTAAATCTTTGCCTTTTGATTCCTGCAACTTCAGGTTTCTCAGATGTTGTTTCCGTACGAGGATCTGGTCAAGTTCTTTCAATGTAAAGAAGGGGGCATATATCCTAGGGGGCTTCTTAATTGTGGAAATAGGTATGACTTAACAAATTCTTATTTAAATCATTTTTTCTAGTGGGATCTTTATTCGTGAAAAACAGGTTGTGACATATATCATTATTCTATATACAATTCGTGAGCAAATTTGTATGAGGCTTGATAAAGAAGCAAGCTTTCTGCTGTAAGGTTGTGAGAGGATTGATTTGTTACTTCCTGTTATACTAGCTTAAATTCTAGATATTTACATAAAAATATTTATTTCTTTGAGAAAGTGAATAAGCTGAAAAGAGAGAAATATGGGATTGTAAGGATTGTAGTCTTGGGTTATCTATGTGCAATCTCTATATTGGCAAAAAGTGATTGCATTTATTGACCCAAAATCTATGTTGTTGGAATCATAGTTTGTCTCAATACTCATCTTAAGTTATCCCCTAAAAAAAGGACAAAATTTGTTGCTAAAGAAGCCTTCAAATTTTTGAAGAATTGTAGTAGTTTGAAGTTCCTTAGTACATGTCTCAACCATTTGGGGTTGGATACACAGATCTTTTCGTTGAGCTCCATATCATACAATATTCCTAGTTAAATTAAGAGCAATTATGTTTTTTATTATTTATGATAAAATTTTCTTAATACTCCTCCCAGTACCTCTCCTTGCACCACTAATCTTAATCAACTTACCTCATCTAAACAAAATATCAATAGATATCCTTTCACCATGTACATATCACTATAAATGAATTTTTTCTAATTTTGTCATCTATCAAGGCTTATACTTAATTGTTCATGAATTAAAATATTTTTATATTATCTTTTTGGCAATCTGATGCATTCACCTCAATATTCTCATCTTGGCTATGCTAACATTTTGAATTCTATTTTGTGATCCTAGAATTAACGTTCAGGTTTCTTTGTACAGACAATCAATTGGACCTTTTTGTGATCCTAGAATTCTCTTATCCCGATTGGACCTTTATGTACTGCAACTGAATATTCTTGGACTAGGTTTTGAAACAATATAATTACATGAATCAAGCCATAAAATTTAAGCCCAAGGAAACCAAGTTATTATGGATCATGTCATGAATTTAATAATTTAGTTTCTTTTGGCAATTTCATCTTCAGTCAATTAATGACAATAACCAAAGACAGATTAATATTCTTAATCATCACTTTCATTATCATCATTGTCATCCTAAATACAGACTAATATCATAATCATCACTTTCATGATCATCATTGTCGTCCTCTAACTGTTATCTTATCAATAATAGGTAGTTTAACTCAAAATAGAGGTCTCCTTTGTAGATTTAATAATTTGAAATTGGCACCAAGATTCTAGCTTAGACAATGAGGGACTTCCCAATATCCTCATTGCAATATATAGACAAATATGTACTCACTAGAGGTCATATTTATGCTGCATTGTGTTGTATCCTGCTTTTCAACAAGTTGCAGTGTTTGTATCTATATCTTCTGTCCATGTCATGCTTCATAGCTTCCAGATTTTGTAATGGAGTTCAGAATTTAATTACGGGGGTTGTGTCATCTGGCTTAGAGGTGGCCATGCAAACTAATTTGAGCATGTGAAGGTAGCTGTGCAAATTACCTTGAAGGCATTATCATTAACTAGCACCAATTACAGTTCTCGCAGATAAATGGTTATGTTTCCAAATTTTGGTTTTGGATAAAAGAAGATATTTATAAATGATTCAAGAGCTGCTTTCGAAATTTATAATTTTTTGCATAAAATTTTGCTAGCTTGTAAATTACTTATCCATTATTGTAAAAACATAATAAAAATGCGGCACACACATTATCTTCTACATCTATAGTAGTTTTGAAATTTTATAATGCTGGACTCAGATTTAAATGCATTTGTTGTCAACATGATAGACATATATCTGTGCATAGTTCAGGAAAAGCCATTGTGGATAGGGATTAATTGAAGACATTCCCAAGTTGGCCAAGGGACCTCACCAATCGAATGCCTAGGCCCAATTTGGATCAAAGCATGATCACCAAGCAACTATGTTGTATTCTTTAGCATATTTTTCGAATTTCTCAATTTTTAATTTTCAATTTTTTAAAATACATTTAGGTTCTTTGATGCATTAATTTTCTTGGTATTTATTTTATTTGTTTGAAACCCTAAACCTCGATCCAAATCATCTAACCCAGTTGTTCTTACTAAGTTCCTACCTGATTTTTTAAAACCTTAATCAGTCGACTTTGTAGTTGGATCATCTATGGTTGGTACATAAAAAAGGACTTATCTATAGCTGATCTAATTATTGTTGTTGAGCTCCATTGCTATCCATGTAATGCTCCATGTTATCAACTGTGATTTTGGAATGAGTTTTTTACACCTTCATTCGGATCTTTCAATGTTGTATGTCAGGTTGTATCTGTTTATCACCCATTCTAGGGAAAATGTCATCTGTTATCATGAATCCTATGGTTTGTGTGCATGTGACATGTGCAATGTATGTGCCAGCCAACTAGTCAACTAGAAGAAATACAGCACAAATTCGTGGGTTGTAGTGAATATTTACATTCAAAGGACCATTTTGGAACATTTTTTTATTTTCTTATCGTTTAACATGGATATCTAGATAACTGCATGGATAATTTTTTTAGTTAGCTCGGCCTATGGCGTTCGAGAGGATTAGAGACATGAGGTTACTGGAAACAGAACATCAATAACTTTGGGAGCATGTTTTATGTTTTAAGATAAATACTAATGGTATATATGGTATCTACCAAGAGCAAGTAAAGTAGAGATCAGATTGCATATTATTTGAGTTATCTTTTTGTATTGTTGGTTTTTAAATACATTGCAACGACAATGAAAACACACACATCTTAGTGTTTATGACCTTGCACATGTGGTTGATGTGCCTATTCTAAAATAAAATAATGCACATGCATAACTGTTTTTTGGTTTTGTTTTGTAATGTTCTCTAGCAATTACTCTATTTAACTCCTGCTGCTTTGTATCTTGCAGTTGTTATGCTAATGCTGTTTTGCAATGTCTCACTGGCACAAAACCTCTTATGGTCTACTTACTTCAGAGATTGCATTCGAGAACCTGTAATTTTGACTCTTATACTTATTTTTCTGAGCAAAAAACATCAGAAGTTTTGTCACTTCATCTGAATTTCTTTGTCTCAATTGTTTTCCATTTATTAGGCTGTGTCAAAGAATGGTGCCTCATGTGCGAACTTGAGCAACATGTTTCAATGTTGCGTGAAGGAGGTGGCCCTTTGTCTCCCAGTAGAATCCTTTCAAATATGAGAAATATTGGTTGCCGCATGGGTGGTGGAGACCAAGAAGATGCACATGAATTCCTAAGGTGCAGCAAATGAAAATGCCACTCCTTTTGTGTTTCTTTATTTGTTACTTTCCAAGTTCTTCGTGCATTACACTTCAGAAAAGGGATGCAATAATCTGTTCAAGCTGGACTGAGCATCAGCCTAAGAAGGGTTAACACGCTGGTGTCTAGATAGGCTATGGTTGAAGATGTTGGTACTGGTTTGGGCCGAAAGTTAGATTAAATCTGGGACAAGCCATCCCAGATAGTGACTGATTATTTCATTCTTTTTTTTCTTCTGATATCAAGTATAAAATAAGCCCTAACTCAACCTAAGAGTAAGAAATCATACTGAGCCCATCCTTCTGTGACTACATGAGATTGGGTCTTGGTAACAACCCGTCCAGTCTAATAGCACCTTTTTTTTTATGCTAGTTCGATTTATCTATGCACAATTTCCAACAGCAACCTTCTGAAGGAGTCCTATTGATGTATCTTGGTGCAAAACCAGGCTTCTACTTATGCAGATGCAATCTGTGTGTCTCGAGAGACTGGGTGGTGAGAAGGAAATTGATCCAAGGTTGCAAGAGACTACACTTATACAACAGATGTTTGGTGGTCGTCTAAAATCAAAGGTCATCGATCTCACTTTAACTTCCCTGCAAAATTCCTTTTGTTGGCTTAATATGATCTTCATGGCTTAATAATAAATTACATTCAGTTCTAACTAAGGAACCAAAAATGAATCAAGGTTAAGTGCCTAAGATGCCATCTTGAGTCTGAACGATATGAGAGCATTATGGATCTTACTCTGGAGATACATGGATGGGTTGAGTCACTGGAAGATGCTCTCACACAATTTACTGCTCCTGAAGATTTGGATGGAGAGAACATGTACAGATGTGGAAGGTTTGATCAATAGTCCTACTTTATGTATCTGACTTAGTTTGTTGTTTGTCACAGCTGATTAGATTGTTCTATTTGTAACATAGGTGTTCAACAGATGTTAAAGCCAGAAAGCAATTGAGCGTACATGAGGTGCCAAACATACTAACTATAGTTTTGAAGAGATTCCAGGTATTAAGTTGCTGAATAGATGGACTTTAGTAATTGCTCTGTTGTTACTACAAAGTCCAGTGCATATGAAACATAAATGTGGTACCTTTTCATTTTATTAGAAGCTCTTGTTCCGTAGATCATTTGAAATTTCTTGTGTCATTCATGTACCATTATGCTTTCTGTTCTAGGTGACACATGATGGTGTTGCTCAATATCCCTATGTGTTATCAGCATATGATAACAAACATGCTGCATGATATATCAGAGAGCAATTATTGCATGACCTTAAATATTGTTGACAATATTCCTTGTCACTAACATTAGCCTGTAAAAAAATTTGACCTCGGTTAGAACTTCTCCCGTGCATCTAATGCATGGTACCCTGACCCTGTCTCTCACAGTGCATTGTTGTTCTTTATCTTAATTAGACAGGGAAGTACGGCAAAATCAATAAATGTGTTACCTTTCCTGACATGCTGGACATGATTCCATTTATGACTGGGACTGCCGACAATCCTCCCCTTTACCTGTTGTACGCGGTTGTTGTGCACTTGGACACCTTCAATGCATCATTTTCTGGGCATTATGTTTCGTATGTTAAAGATCTGGAAGGGACATGGTTCAAAATTGATGATTCTGAGGTAACTAGAGTTTATTAAATCAGTTTATGCTGCATGATCTTGATTTGTGGCATTATTAGTATATCACATGCTTGATGCCTGTTGTCTATTTCACCAAGCAGACTTGGTATGTGTGAGATATTATTCGGTAAATTTATCTACACATGTTATCCATTTCAGTTTGCAAACAATGCCTCATTTTCATATTGCATGTTTCGTGTATTTGATGCTAGGCTTTTGAACATTTCTTTTTAAATATACCATAATTTTGGAGTGTCTTTACTTTATTAGTTGACAAAAAACATTAAGATTCAAAATTTTAAATCTTGATCCGATAATGGTTTTGGCAACAGGTCGGTCTGGTATTGTATCATCATATGACCAGTACCAACTTACATATTCCTGTACTGATCCTTTGTTAGACCGGTAAACCTCGAGGAAAACAATACTAATTGGCATGATACTTCAGTTTACTTCCTGTCATCTCTTGCCAGTTATCTATATGGTATGATTATTATGGAAACGTATTTCCTGATGGGCTTATCGGACATGTTAGACATAGGAAAAGCTACAATTGTACAGGCAAAAGGGATTAGTTATCCTTGTGAGCTTCAATACCGTTGTGGTGTCATGCTGGTGCACGATGATATACACGATAATTAGCAATGATATGTAGTAATCAGTCAGAATCTTCAATAGATGCTGCTGAACGAAATCTCAAAAGTTTTGCCAATCTTATAATGGAGACAATGGTATATTGCTCATCCTGGATGGACATCTCCATCTATTGCTCATTTTAAGCTGTTAACCGATGAGTTAATTATGATTATGAGAACAAATTTCATCAATTCTTGCATATCTAACTAGAAGGAACAAGCATGTCAGAATAATTTCTTCAGTTAAACTTGATAATACTTTTCTGATCTTATCTCTTTCTTAAACCAGGTGCAACCAGTACCATTGAGTCAAGTGATGTCTGAAGGTGCATACATGCTTTTCTATTCAAGGTATGTTGTCTATTTTGGTGAAATAGTGGATTGATTCTTGTCAATTTGCTAAATCATTTAATCCTCAGATCTTTCCCACGTCCCCCTCGAGCTTATACTGGGAAATCACTATCAAGGCCTCCAACATGTACATGGAAGAGCAAGAAAGCTTCGAGAAGTGGCCAACAGATGCAAAATGAAATCTCGTGTGCCTCAGAATATTCAATGCACCTGGGAACTGATCCAGTAAAGGAAAATGAAGATTTCACGTACCAAGGTGCTGAATACATCCCAAGACCCTCCAGCAGAAACATGCTGCCAAATCGAACATATCTGGATACATCGAGTATGGAATTTTCTGATGCTACATCTAGTGATTGGACTCTTTTTGCAAGCTCGGACGATTCATCCTTCACCACCGAGAGCACTAGAGACTCATTTAGCACTGTGGATTATTGGTGACAAGATCAGCCTTGATGCTGCTCTTTCTTCTCTATTTTGGCTGTTTGAGGCCCCGGAGCATGTCCACAGTGACACCATTGCTTTCTCAAAGTTCTTTCTGGGGAGCATGGGTTGTGCTACGGATCCACCACTGCCATCTCGACCATGCAGCAGGGTACATAGAGCAAGGATTATGGAATGGATCGGAGCATATTCATCCGAACATGTAGCTCCGGCACGTTTGTCTGGTCAACAGGAGTAATCCCAGTAGAGATGGCGTCGAGCATTTGGATTTCGTGACATGTTAGATTCTCTTAGGTATAATGGACATTCTAATGGATCCTTGAGCTAAATTTGGTTGCGTCTCATGTCTTTTAATCTATGGTGACGTGCCAGACTCTTAAGAGGCGTTTGTCAGGGAAGGCAAGCAGCGTTTATGTAGAACTTAGGTGAATTTAGAGAAGAAGTTTATTGATATCTTATAATCTTGTATGCTAATTGGTTTAATCATTATTTCGCGTTTCAGGCATGTTTGGGGGTTGATTTTTTTATGGTAGGGCTTTAGATATTGAGAATTAAGGTTTCAAAAGAGAAAGTTCCTTTTTCGAGTGAATAATTTTCAGCTTCAGATGAAACTTGGATATCTAAAGAAGGAACCCCACCTTTTTTTTTTTTTTTTTTTTTTTTGAGATTTTCATATTATACACGACGTTATCAAAATTTTTTTTTCCAAATGGATAATACTATAGAATTCCTAATTCCATGGGATCAATATAGAAATGAATGTTTATTTTGAAAAAAAAAATAAAATTATATAAAATGTAAAAATATTACTAAATGAATTCTTAAGATGCAAAAATAAATTGTCAAATATGTTTAATGTTGAATTTATTTTTTTAGATCTATAAAAATATTTTTGATGTGGGAGTAATTTAATTAATTTGTTGAAAAAATAAATTTGATTAATTTAAGAATACTTTACATCATGTGATAACATGTCTACACCCAACAAGCAGAAAGAGAAGCAAAGGCAACAAAAAAAAAAAAAAAAAAAAAAAAATCCCAGATTCAATGTAGATGGAAGATTATAAGAATCGAAGCCTATCAGTAAAAGATGTCATCAACAAGAGAGATTATCTTTAAATCAAGAATATTAATATCATATATTTGATTTGATGAAGTTACAATCTTTCTTATCTCCAAGCCTTCTGTTTTATTCTTGCACTTGAACCTTAATATATTAATATCATATAGCAGATCGCAAGCATGGCAAGTTCGGATTCTTTTTGGGAGAAAAGATAATTGAATCAACATCAGCTGCAAACACAGGTACGATCTTTGCGAGGAGCTCAGCAGAGCAAGTTCATCTGGTCCAACATATTTGTGTTTGGAGAATACCGTATGCGGAGAAATGGAGGACAGTCCCCCCACTCCAGCCAAGAGATGTTTGGCAGTGTTGACAACACAGATCGATCGCATATATCTAGCAAGGAATGCCCCCCATCACTTTCCATTTCAACGAGGAACAGAGTGCTCACCAGCTAGCTTTATTAATTCCACAACTCCTCCTGCAACGACATTGCTTTTCCTTCCATCGCCACCTCCATTTCTGGACTCTCAAACGCAATTGCATGGTTCGGAAGGCAGCTGAAGCAAGAGAAGGGAGGAGAAAGGAAAGCAATCTTCTCCCCTGTCCTCCCAGGAGAGATCACATGCACTGCAACCATGAAAGGAACACACATTAATGGTACAAAGAGCACCCCGACAAGCCTCTCTCCGGCGTTATCCCCGCATTACATCCCATCCCTCTCACCCCACGTTATGAAGGACCCAAATGAACTTAGAATGGCAGTTACAGTTGGTGTAACTAAATAAATTACACAAGGAAATTAGCCTGCAGCCATACATTAACTACATCTTCCTGCTCCTACCAAGTCAAGGAAACAGGGCCGGCCAATCACCGCCACCTTCGGTTCATCTCTCACGTGGTAGGGGCACAGTCAGTGGCCGCATTGCAGCTGCTGCGTAGCTCCTCACCGCGCAAGGTGGCGTCTGCCATCTTCTTCAGGCTCTGCTGGTAGTAGACTTGTCTCAGCCTCTCGACCTCCTTCTTCAGTGCCTCCTGGTGAGCTGCATTTGCGTACATAAACCACATTTCTGTAGATCCTTCTCAGACAATCCTAACATAAAACCCTTTCCATGTAAAAGGCTACATAGATCGCCATCCAATTTACCAGATGCTATCCATCTCTAAAAGGCCTTGGTGCTTTGCAATGGCGACACCAAGTCATGCAGACTTACCGTCCTTGAAGATCTTATCTTGCGCGAGGGCGGCAATCCGTTGCTTGAGGTGGCTGTTGCCCAAGGTCAGGAGAGATCGCTGCTGATCGAGGAAAGCTACTCGAGGGGACAATGCTGACACCTCGGTCTTCGGATCAGCGGCAAAAGGAGAAGCCCGATGTCGAGAATTCATGTCATGGCATGGTATGGTATGAATTAGCTTTGATTCATCGACAGCACCACAGTCGTATAGTTTGTCATGTAAGTACAGCGCTTCGAGGATTCAAGTACCTCCAGTGAAGTAACGCTTCTTTCCAGCTCCGAGATGTACTGCAGCTTCCTCACTCGGGATCTCTGTGCCGACTGCCGATTTGCCAGTATCCTGCTCGAGAAAGAACAGATGGAATTGGGGATTTGCGAGAAGCAAGTCAGCCGTGACTTCGCTGAGGTTTCGATGCTCACCTCTTGACCCTCTTGGGGTCAACAATTTGCTCTTCAGCAGCAGCCAATTTGGCTTCCGCACATCGCCCAATCTGCGAAGCATTCTGCGCCTCGTACATCTGCTGTTTCTCTTCTGTGTTCTCCCCATCGGTATGGTTGTCATCCGGTGTTTGCAGTGGGTTCGAGGAGTCGATAGGCACGGCGCCAGACGGCAAACGTGGCGCCTCGTCTGAGAACATCGACATCAGCTGGTCATCATCGAGCCGGCCGAACTCATGGCCGCCGCCAACGCCAACGCTCTCCACCGCTGCCTCCAGGAACGCGATCGAATCGCTCGCCGACCTCCGGTGAGCTGCGCGTTTGGCGGCGGAAAAGTCGAGGAATTCGTCCACCCACGAGTCTGCAGTGCCCATGCAAAAGTTCTTCTGGTGGACAGAACCGTGCCAGTTGGTTGCGGCGTTGGGAATCTTAGGAGGCAGCTGTGCCATTCGCCGAAGCCAAGGTAGAAAAAGATAATGCAACTACTACAAGGCAGGAACCGATGATGGTAAGAGGCAATGCGAAGATCGAGGCACAAGAATTCGGTGAGAATTATGGTGTTGTGGTGGCAAAAAGGCGATGACTCAGTATATCCATCTCCTCAGAAGGAACAACGAACGCTCTTGCACTGCCGTTGCTGCGGCGGCGCATTGGCAGTGGGTTTCCCTCGTCGAAGATGATTGAAGGCAGGCATCGGTGGAGGAGGAGGAGGAGGGGGAGAGCGTCACATGACAAGGAGAAGAGGGACAGCTAGCAACAGCTGGGTGGAGGTAGAGGGCAGAGAGGATGCGTGAGAGTTGGGGCTCAGCAGTGGTAACACAAGAGAACAGTTATATTAACTGGCGCCACATGCTGATGTGACCACAACATGAGGCCTCCGAAGGTGGGAGTGGGCTGTGTGCACTTTGGGTGTTTGTTTATTTGCCAAATAGCTTTTCTCATGCTTCACCTCTGCACATATAGATATAACTACAGCACCGGAGCTACAAGGAAAGGATGCCCGGTGGCCAGTATAATAATGTCGATGCGATGAGGAGGTGCGGGGGAATGATAGAGGAGGATGGGGCTGCGGGAGGAGGAGGAGGAGGAGGAGGGAAGACCGTGGATTCAAATCACGTTCTTCCATGTGCGCTGCTTGCACGCCACTTACAGCCTTGTTTTATGCTCGTTCACATGCACCGATCACATATGTGCGCTCTCCTTTTCTCCGAGACCGCTTTTGCTTCCAGCTTCCACCACCTTTATACCTTCGTTCCTCTCCCTCCCTGCTTATGCCAGCATCGAGCCTGCGTTCGATATGTAGAGCATTTTCCCCGGGGAAAGAAACGCCATATTTGCAGGAGGAACGATGGGATAAGACTTCCTACACATCCAAACAAGTCTGAGAATGGGATAGTCGAGAGAGAGACTACGAGGAAATGGACTCCTCCTTCACTGTAAAGCCTACATACTGTCGGATGCACTTTGAAGAGGAATCTTTAGAGTAGCACATCAGATACATTATTGTGGTGGCTGGCATCGTTGCGGAGCCCATCCGAATCATATTTAATGGGATCGGAAAGCCATAAGAAATCGGAGTCTTCAGAAGAAGCATTCGCAGAAAATTCCTGTTGACTATGTGTGTTCACGTACGTGATCGACGCTGAAACTTCCCTGACTTGGTGAATTGTAACACTAACAATTGCGAACCATCATGGAATGACTGAGGCACGAGGATTAGACCGACGGATGGTGAGCAACGAGGATCACTGAATGATGAATCGACTGAGAGAGAGAGAGAGAGAGAGAGAGAGAGAGAGAGAGAGAGAGAGAGTGCAGGCACAAGCACTGCTGTTGGAAATTATCGAATGCATGGAACCAACCTGAATGGAGAGGGATCGCAGAGGCCTCACAATTAATGCACCGTAGCGAATACATACACCAGCAGTGCTGCAAAACATGCTCCTGTCGTTTCAAAGTCACGTACAATCATTGAGTTGATAGAGCTCACCATGGTTCCACATCTGAACTCAAGTGAAGGTGTAGCTGCCCATGAATGGATGCTCCACTATACCTACCAAGATGTGATTTTTGCGTTGTCCTCCTTCCACGTAAGAAAAGCAATTGGTCGTCTCTTTGCATGTTTTAGCAAAACAAAGTATACGTGTAGGACTAAGAAATAATTCCACATGAATAAGAGATTGAGAGCCGCTTATAAATTTTGTTTTTGAACAGGCTCAATAATAAATAAATAAATAAATAAAATTCAGTCACTTTTCATCGTTGAAAATCCACGTAATTTCCGACGAGAGCATTCGAAAAGAAACAAATGATCGAAGACCATCGTCAGATGCCGCACAAAAACATCGAGAGTTGATCGGCAAGCTCTCGGAAATGATTTAGGAGGTAAAGGCATTAAAATTCACAAACTTATTGTGTGCATTGGCTGTGGATGATGATCCTCTTGAATCTGAAAGTTATCTATCTCGTACGTCCCTCTAAATAAGAGCCTTAGTTTTGAGATTCTATTTATGAAAATTCTTTTCCCCCGTATTTGGTTACTTAAGTCCAATGCGAAAGAAAAATAAAATTCGATTCAGTATTATATTGATTTTGAACTACATTATGCTTACATTATTTAGAATCAGCATAACTCTATGAAAATAATGTATATATTTCGGATATAGTCTACACCAAATTACCTAATAAACACCGAAGCTACTAAATCACTGTCATTCGGAATTTTTTTATGCTCATCGATTATAAAGATTTTAAACGAGGAAAAGCCTCCTCAATTTATTTCTAATTATGTCTCAGACTCATTTGATTCCCTGTTTAAATAATGTAAAATATTTTATTATAGGGAGCATACGATTGATCATGGTTTGACCCAGTTTAATATAGATTTGAAGGCACAAGTGTATCCACATGGCAATCCTATAAGGTAGTTGATTAGGCCCCGAGGCATATAGGTGGCATTGAGGTGGTCTTTTGGGTGAAGTCCGAGTGTCCAATGTAGGCTCGAGATTGGGCCGAGATGGATTTCGTTTCGTCGATTAGTTCCTGACAAAGATCAACATCAAGGAGTGTTTCTTGACCCGACCTATCTTATACTCAAGTTAACTTTAGGGTGATTTATAGTATAAAGAGGTTATTTTCAAAGAGATTTGACCCTTGGGCTGACATCGGAGGTCCGCTTTTATATCTATTCGATCAAGGGAATCGCCTGTAACAAATGTGGCGCCTTGCTTTTCGATCGAGAATCACTTGTAATGGTCATAATACCTCTTCTTTGGTGTTCCGCCCACGAGGGCGCTAGGCCTGTAACAATCGTAACAACTTCCCCTTGACGTTTTGTCCACGGGTACCAACTAAGGGGGGCAGATCGGATCGATCATCCATAGTCTCTAAAGGTTGACACAAGTCGATAGGCCATAGCTAACTTTGTACTACTGTCTTGTGGGGCATGTCAAAATTAACATTTCTATGATGATCAACAGATGGGATAAGATTAATTATCAAAATATTTCCTATCATATATCATGTTTTAATAGGGTGAGCCCATTAGTTGTATTTGCTAAGAATGCCTTGATATGTGTTCCATTTTATGTTTGGAGGAACAAAATTTTGTTTGTACGCATATTTGAAGTAATACTAGCGCAATTTGATGCACGTATATCAAAGCAATTTGACACTCAAAATCGGTGCAAGTATATGCTTGTTTCGATGCAACGAGAGAAAATTACATTGCATAAACCAGCACATATGCTCACGAAATTTTCATCGTTATTTCACAATTTGAGATAGATATGATGACAGTTTGAAGATTGTCGACACCTCGCTATCATAATGCGATCGATGTGTCATCACCCTTGGAACAACATGATCAATTTAGTCATGAGAAAACTGATATAATTTTCTTTAAGTTCAATGCTATACAATCAACTATTATGTCACAGCCTCCGAGTTATCTAATGTCGGAGGAGGTGCATAGCTACGTCAAGCATTTAACCATATCCTCAAATATAATAATGATCATGTAGCATCCTCAAATATAAGAAGATATCTCATGGATAGTGTCTCATTTATTCTCAAATAAACTCATCATCATCTGGTCAAATCTTTATAATCTTGAACCAAGTATCAGGGGCCTTTGCGGGACGTAGTTTTATATGATTTGACCCAAAAATGATGATGAACATCAAAAAATCACATAAGAAGAGAGAGAATATGAGTGATAATTTAAAATTAAAAAATGCAAATAAATCTTACCATCTTTCACATCCTGAATTTTCGATTCTTCGTCCTGTTTCATCTCTCCGCCCAAATCATATGTCAAGCATTTGATATACTTGGAACTCAATTATGATACGACGTCATAACTTAGACTACGATTCCTAAACTGAGATCACATCGAATCACAAAATCCAATTTAATATTTCAGCAAACATAGCATTCAATAAATTATGTAGACCCAAAGTTTTCCGCTTTCAACAAATTTTAATGATGAACAAAATCTCCTGTGGTTGAAGCTGACCACGTCTCTTTAAGAGTATTTACGCGAACAAATTAATTAATCCTCGTGCAGATAGATTTCGCAATCACGCTTAACAACACGTAATTACCGACACAAGTCGTCTCTTCCGGCGACGGGAACAGCTCATGTGGCCGGCCACAAGGAATCCCCATCTACGAAGTGCCTCCCGCGACAACGACGCCTCATCTTCTCCCGTATGGTGACGATGCCGATTCATCCACCCACCCTGAGCTCGTCTCTCTTCTTCTTACCCACGCAAATGGCTGCCGTTACGTCGCATTCAGGTTGCTTTGTTTGATCGGAGAGAGAGAGAGAGGGATGCACGATGAGTTCCGATGTAGAAAGTTGGCACGCTGTCCGGCACAAAATTCGACTCCGAGTAATTATTTTCTATTCAATTCTCTTATTATGTTTAAATACCACATCGATTTTGATATTCAATGTCATAACTCGAGTTTGATCAAATCGTAAGTTGATAATAATATATTTATTAAATTCTTATAAGATAAAAATTGAAGGCAGCAAAATGATTTGAAGATGAATCGAGACTTGTTGTCACAATTGTTAGAGTTGGTCCTAGAAAATTTATCAAAGGATAATTTTGACAACCCTACAAAGATAATAAAACAGAAAAGAATAAAAAAGATAGAGACACTGAATTTACGTGATTCGGTCAATTGACCTACGTCCACGAGCGAAGGAGGAGCAAAACTCTTATTATAAAAGAGATAATTATAAATACCTTAAGAAATTGTTCCTAGGTCATAAAACACAGAGAAACTACTAAACAAGAAAAGCCCAAAATATTTGACTTAATATGAACTTAATGAAAATTAAATCCAAAGCGACTTTTCTAGTGATGCTTCTACCTTCAAAGTCTAGCCTTTATTTATAGCACCAATAGGAGATAGCAGAATAGAAAATTTAGATGTGGGACTATGAGACTTGCCAAACCAACAAGTCTCCACATTGGCATATCCCAACATTGACAATTTAGCAGAACTTGCTCCACCTTCTTCACAAAAGCCCTAACGGGCAATCACCAACAATGAATACTAACCAAATCCAAGCACTGCTTAAACTTATAAACCGAAAAAGGCTTCGTAAGCATCGTAATCAACCACTTAGCGGAATCATCACAAGAAATTACATCTGAGTAGATAGTAGGCTCAGCAACTCCACTTGTTTCTTTTGTAACAGACAAAGCATATGCAACCAAATTTGCATATCTTTATGGTGGTCGAATATCTCTCCGTAGTCTATCCTCGGCTATGGAATATTGCTCTTCCTCTGGATCATCTTTGTCAGTAGACTCAGGACCATCTACTAGCATTCGCTGAGTAGAATAGTTCAACTTAAGAGATTCAGAACTACTAATCTCAAGCTCCACCTACTTCTGCGTACTATCATTTGTACAATTAGTAAATTCCTCTTTGAAAAATAACATAGATAATTTATCAAAAGTAATATCTCTACTAATTATAAATTTTGGGGATTTGGGATCAGGATACCATAATCTATATCCTTTCACCCTGAACATACCCAAGGAAAATATACTTTTTAGCTCGAGGTTCTAATTTTCTTCATTTATATGCATATATGTTGGACACCCAAAGATTTTAAAATCAGAGTAATCGAGAGTACTTGACCAAACTTCCTCTGAAGTTTTAAAATTAAGTGTTGCGAAAGAGCACGATTGATAACATGTGCCATATTAATCGCCTATGCCCAAAAGTCCTTTGTCAACCCTCGCATTTGAGATTATACACTTGCTCTTTTAAGAGTGTTACTGTTCATATGTTCGGCCACACTATTTTCTTTGGCGTCATCCTAATAGTGCGATGCCGAACAATTTCTTTATTTTTGCAGAATTCATCAAAGTCACCTTCACAAAATTCTATGTCATTATCTGTTCGAAGTCGCTTAATCTGTTTACCTATTTGCTTCTCAATCAAAACCTTTCATTATTTGAAGGTTAGAAAAATATCATTTTTATGCTTCAGAAAATAAACTCAAACTTTCTGGAATAATCGTCAATGAAAGTCAACATATACTTGGCACCATCCTTGATGAACACATTTGGACCCCAAAGGTCGAATGAATATAGTTAAGAGTACCTTTCGTTTTGTGAACTCTGGAGAATTGAAAGTGACTCTTTTGCTATTTTCAAAAATGCGGTGTTCGTAAAATCTAATGGCCCAGTACTCTGTCCACAAAGAAGACATCTTTTGCTCAATATGCTCAAACCTTTTTCACTCATATGACCCAAACGCATATGCCATAATTTGATAATGTCAGAATCAGATAATGATGATGATGAGACTACAACTGAGTCTGTGACAGTAGTTCCCTGCAAAATATACAAGCTACCAGACCTACAAGCTTTCATAGCATCAAGGGCACTTCTAGAAACTTTTATAACTTCACCTTTAGCTGCGTATTTACACCCAAGAACCTCTAGGGTGCCTAAAGAGATGAGATTCTTTTTCAAATCAGGAACATGTCTAACATTAGTGAGCGTTCTCACAATATCATCTTACATTTTAATTTGGATTGTGCCTTTACCAACAACATCACACGCGGTATTATTGCCCATCAAAACAATTCCACCATTATAAGATTCATATGTGAAAAATAAATCCCTATTGGGACACATGTGATAAGAACAATCCGAATCTAAAATCCATTCATTTTTAGACCTTATCCTATCATCAGTAGCAAAGAAAATGTTTTCAAAATTCTTATTAACTGCAACACTAGCTTCAGCGGACTCAGTAGTCTTCTCAATAATTTTTTCCTTTTGCTTTAATTTATTTTTTAATTTAAAACAATCAGCCTTAATGTGTCCCATTTTATGACAATATCTGCACTCCAAATTTCTATGTCTGGATTTAGATCTAGATTTAGATCTAATATTATTAAATTCTCTTTTATCAATTCTACCCTGATAACCAAATCCTCAGCCTGATTCTCACTACTTTTCCCAGTGATATCCTTGTCTATATGCTCCTTAGATTTTAATACAGATTTAATTTCCTGATATGAAATTGTTTCTTTTTCATAAATCATATTATCACGAAAATACTTAAGGGATTGAGGGAGAGAACACAAAAGTAACAAGGCCTTATCCTCATCATCAATTTTCGCATCTATATTCTCCAAATCTATAACTAAGGAATCAAATTTATTAAGATGTGAGAGTATTGATATACCTTCAGTCATCCGAAGCATATATAAACTCTGCTTCAAATAGAAATGGTTCTCCACTATCCTCTTCATATATAATGTTTTAAGTTTGTCCCACATGCTCTTAGCCGTGGTCTCCGTAACTACCTCCCGTAAAACCTCGTTAGAGAGATTTAGAATAATGCTAGATCAGACTTTCTTATCCATACCTACAAAATCTTCCTTTGACATACCATCTGGAATTTTCTCAATTCCCTGTAGTACCAAATCAACTCCGTCTTGAACCAGAATGACTTCCATCTTGAGTTATCACATGTCGAAGTTGACATTTCTATCGAATTTCTCGACAACGATCTTTGTTATTGTCATTGTTGCTAAAAGATCTCAAAATCAGACTATGATACCAGTTTGTTAGAGCTGGCCCCAAAAAATTTACCGAAGGATAATTTTGACAATCCAACAAAGACAATAAAGCAGAAAAGGATAAAAAAGATAGGAACATCAAATTTAAGTGGTTCGATCAATTGACCTACGTCCACGAACGAAGGAGGAGCAAAACTCTTATTATAAAAAGGATAATTACAAATACTTTAGGAAATTATTCCTAGGCCATAAAACATCAAAAATTACTAAATAAGAAAAGTTTAAAATATTTAATTTAATATAGATTTAATAAAAATTAAATTTAAAAAATAACTTGTTGTTTTAGATGCTTCAAGCTTCAAAGTCTATACTCTTATTTATAGTACCGGAGATAGCAGAATAGAAAGGACTTTAGAAATAGAAATAAATGCTCCCTCCTCGCCTCACTCCGTATGTTTTGCTGCCTTTAATTAACCAAACGAAGGCGCAGTGGCATCCGCTGCGCGCACACCGAAGCACAGCGCACTTTGTTGTCATCGCGTACTTGAGATCTCCAGAGGAGCAAACTCCATTGCAAGCAGACAAGCTTCGACTTAGCACCATCGGAGTGGGAAACAACGTCTGCTGTGTGTAGGCAACGTTTGGTTTATGTCGTTTATATAGGCAATCTAACATTAAAGCCATAAGAGCATATCTACACCCCATTAAATTATGATAATTCTTGGAATAGCATTGATTTATTTTTGTTCCGATAGCTAATAATACACAGGACAACGTTTGTTTTTGTTCCGATAGCGTCTTTGCTAAGGCCGATTTATTGCTACAGTTCGTATTCATATTGAAGTATTTAAAAATTTACGATCATTCGATGAACATGTGTAGTGAGACAAGTCATTAGATTTGGCATCATTTCCCAGCACCAAGGCGAGCATTATAATGCAAGCGGCTGCTGCTGTTCATAGAAAGAGACCTCTCTTCGGTGTCCTCAAATGGAACGAATGGTGATGGAATCCGTCTCTTTTGGTTGTTTGAGGCTTCGAGTACGCTGAAGATACTGCCATCAGTTGTTCCTCCGGCAGGATTCAACGTGTAGTCCGACGCTTCCCTTCGTCTCGTCCTTATCGGAGTGAGAGAGAACTCCTCATATGAATGAAAGAAAGTATTGTCTTATGCGCTTCATTACTTGCTCGATTTGGAAGATTTGCCTAAAGGAGAGTAAAGTCCTTCACCTTTAATTCGGCTATAGCCGGAAGAAAACATGACGACAACAAGAAGCAACTACGACTGTCACGGCAGCCTGGACTTATCATGGCAAACGATCGAAAGCAGAAGCATGGAACAGAGGTAAGAGAAGAACCGAAGGCTTATGCAAACGATAGATCGATTAAAGCGGGAATTACGAGTGAGGTAGCCATCGGGTCCGTAGGAGTCATCGGGGGTGCTCCGGTTCTCTTCTTCCGCTCCATCATCATTGGCAAGAGGCAGATGTAGCAGAGGGCGGCTTGTCGGGGACACCGCCGTGCTCCTCCTCGCCCTGAATCCGTGCCGGAACACGGAACCCCCAGAAGTCGGCTTCCGATGTGAACCCGATGGAGGCAGCCGAGGGATGGAGCACGGGTTGCATGTGAAGCTCGGATGTGGGAGCGACAGTGTCCGCCCAACCCCGGACCGAAGGCGAGTTACTGGACTGAAGGGGTCCCCTCTGAGTGAGAAATTGGCTTGGGCCGAGCACCGGGTGCAGCGGCACCGCCTGCAGTGGTGGAACGTCGAAAGCAAATCCGTACAAGCCAGCACCGCCGCTCGTCTCCGCCGCATTCCATTCAGACATTCGCTGGTTCTGCTCAGCCCAGCCGGGTGAGGCAGCGTCGAAGCCGAGGTGGGAGGAGCCAGCGAGTAGAGAACGGTGCGCAGGAGTTGGATTATGGTGCTGCTGGTTGGATTGGGCGTTGTGAAAGATGGGATCTTGCAAGGATTGGAGAGAGAGGCGGAGGTCTTGAGTTCGGCCACCGGTTCGCGAGAGAAGGTCCGACGGGTAGTTGTGGAAGTCAATTGGAGGGCTAGAGGATGGCGAAATGGTGGTGCCACCAAGAGCAGCCATCGGGAAGAAGGACTTGATGGTATCGGCGATGTGATCTGAGTCCAATGAGGGCGGGAGGAAACTAATGCTTCCACCGGTGCCTTTGGGACCGCCGAAGCTGAAGGCAGTAGGAAAGTCTGGCATGGAAACTGGTATGAGCTTCTTGCTGGACTCCCCAGAAGGCTGCTCGGTGGCGGGGGATCGGCTGCTCGGTGGAGCACAGGACGTAGAGGTGGTGGCAGCGTCCGCGGTGACAGCAGCAGTGGGGATCCAGGCAGCTGGGAACTCGGCAAGCTGGTCAATGGCGGTCTTGGCATTCTTGATGAGCCAATCGACGGCCTTGCTGGGGCGGTCGTAGCCAAGGCGGTCTTGGACATCGTAGAATTGGATGGCGGTGTGAGCGGAGAGACGGACGCGACGGTCGCGGGGTCCCTTGGCGGTGCACACCTTGCTGTGGCGGTCCTTCCGGCCTGTGGACCGCACAATGTGGCCCCCTTGAACCTCCACGATCTCCGCGCCGGCGGCCCTCAGCCTTCCCAACCTCGAGTGGGTCTGTGCCCGCTGTTCTCGTCGCTGCTGCTGTTGGTGATGATGGAGCGCGAGCTGGTGCAAGCCGAGGCTTCCATGGTGGCTGTGGTGCTCCCCCATCCTCTCCGAAAGATGGGCATACTCGGAAGACGAAGCCGTGGCAATCGACGAGAAGGCAAAACCCCGGCTTCGTGTCTGCTGGTTTTGGCGGTGTAGATGATGCAAACGGTGGCCTTCCGTAGCTTGTACTTGTGCAGCTACTGCCACAGCTTTTTGGTGGCTCTGTTCTTCTTCTTCTTCTTCTTCTTCCCCTCCTTCGCTTTCTCTTGGCTGACGTTGTAATTGACGGAGACGAGTCCTCCGGGGATCCAGATCCTTGTCCCTCTTCTACCGCACTTTGCGACTTCAGATTTGCTCAATTTGCTATTATCAATGCGTGCAATCTCTCTTGACTTCCTGCCCCCACTTCCCCTGGTGCTGCTGATGATCGTCTGGAAGCATGTGGTGGTGGTGCTGCTGCTGGCAGTGGTGGCGCCTCTCTTGCTTCGTCTCCGGAAAGTCTTGGCCATCCAGGCCCCAGAATTCCATCACCAACACCAGAACTTGCGCTGTCAGTCTAGCCAACACAGTGTTTCAAGGACGAGGGAACAGAACAAAGAGAGAGACGGATGGAGATGAAAAAGCAAGTGACGCTCGCCCTCCTCTTGCAAGGTAACTCCAGAAAAAGCTACCGGAACTGTTCTTTTCTTCGGGCTAATTATCCTCGATGCAAGCCAGATCTCGGCCACCGCACCTTTCCAAGGAGCAGCACAGGGATGGGAGCAGGACGGAAGCGGATCAAAGGCAAAGGATATGGCTGGGTAAAGAGGATTTGCGTTATAGTTGGAAAGAATGGGAGAAGAAGACCAGAGAGAGAGAAAGGAGACAAGTATCCTTCTTATGGGACTGGGCCTCTTGGAAACTACTGTGGAAGAAAGTAGAGGGAGAGAGAGAGAGAGGGCGGTGTTGGCAAGGACAAAATAGGCGTCAGGGATTAAAGATAGCGGCAATCTCAGCGTCCCACCCCGTCTCCATGACCAACTCTGTTGGATGGTGAGCAGAGCCAAAGTACTTGTCACAACAACACTATGCTCCTCTGTTTAAAACCTCCCTCCGTGCTCGCTCTCTCTCATCCTTCTTCTGAGCTTGAAAAGCGACTCTTACAGCTTTTGGGTTTCCTCGCTCCTTTATTGCTTTGGCCAAAAGAGACGTCACCTTTTGCCACCCATGGTTGGTCTTCCGCCCAAGCGCCCGGCCGACGCCTCCCTTTTTGCTTTTCCTGCTCGAGTCACTGCAACCGAGTGTGACTCGGCAATCATCCACTTTTGCTGGCTAAATAATACAAGCAGACCGGCACGACAATCGCGGGAACGAAGAGCATCAGCTTGGTTACATCCCGTTGCATGCCCTCGTACGCTATCGAGATTACAATCTTGCCCCCATTTCTTTCTTTCTTCTCCTCGCTTTCCTATCTATGCTATCTGTTCCTGAAATCTAGCAATCATCAAAGATTCCCTGGCAATTCTCCCAGGGCCGGCAAGCAGAATCCGAACTCCCCCACTTTCTTGCTTCTCTCCCCTTGCTTTCTCTTTCACCGGTTGCCTTGGACAGTCAAAGTCCAACAATTAACGACGACATTCTCAAACCATATAGACCGATAATTGCGACTTCATAATCCGTGCAAATTAGCGTCAGTTTTGTGTTGTATGCGCATCTACTGCAGTAAAGTTTTCCTACTCTTGTTCTGGGGGAGAGGAGTGGGGGGGTTACAGTTGTGGAGCGGAGAGATACTGACGGAGAGGACGACATGAAAAGCAGGACTTTTTTGTGTGAAGGTGCTGCGTGCCGTCGCTTTCTCGTGCTCGCCGCCCGAGAAGAGCCGCCCCACTTTGGGTAGCCGACGGCCTCTTGTTTTCTTTTCCTTCCATGCCTCTTTCTGTGTCCCCTTCGGCGAAGCTTGAGAGACACATCGATCCGTTCCTCGCTCGGCCACGCAGCATTAAGCTTCTCGATTTCCATGGCTTACATCGTCCGGCCACACATCAGATTCGGGTAACCTGCAAGTCTGCGCGTGCTGCGCGTATTGATTGACCCATTTGAGAAGTCCGACATTGCAGCAAAAGAGCGTCGTCTCAGCCAAACAAAAAAAATCAATGCAGACAGCGATGTCGACCTTCACCTTCAAACTCATACGACTGGGTGTTGTTGCTCCACGTCGAGACTGATGGATCTTTTGGAACACGCATGAGAGACCGAGAGCTCGACTTGGAACAATTTTCACAACTTTTTTTTTTCTTTTAGACAAAATAGAATGATTTTACTTCGCTCTTCCCTTCGTCACCACCAATAAACGAAGCAAGCAAAGACCGGTCAAAGGTTCAATTGGTCACAATAATTTTCTGGAAATGTTTGACTTTGACTTGTAAATATCTGAGTCTGATGGAGCAAGATGGGTCGCCTGTCCCATCTCTAGTCCACGACCATGGAATCAAACTGGCACTTGTGCATATCTACAAGTTCACTTCGTGTCCTCACATCACAACATTATCATATTAAAAATATGAAAATATCTGAATAATATTATAGAAAGAATTATACAGTGAGAGTTGCTGATAGGGATGGAGGGAATAAATGGGATTGGGTGCACATAAAAATTCTTGCGTATAGGAAAGGAAATCTGGTCACGCCACCATCAAGTGACGATGAAGCAGCTTATTTTTCTCATCGCTTTGATTGGAAAAGTCAAGCTTTTGCTGGAAGAAAAATAGTTGCTGAAGAGAGGCCATATTTTCTCAGACCTAAACCACTGTGCGTTGATTGGTGAGGAAGCAGACGAGTTCTATGAAAGCAAAACCACCTGCTTCACTCCTATGTTAGCATCAAACGCAAATGAAAAGAAAGATGGCACGGAAAGGGAGAAGGCAAAGCAATCACATTCTCGACGTAGATTCTCCCCATAGCGCCAGGGCAATTGCCACCGCGTTCTTCCATATCTTTCACACCACGCTCGGATTCAAAGATCTAATAACAGCTGGAATGATTGGCCATAGAAGAAAAGGAAAAGAAGAAAAGGATGCTACCCAATCAACTGCAAGCCTAGAAAAACTTGCATGGCTAACTTTGTTTGCTTCCATAAAACCAGTGCAATCATCTCCACATATTTTAATTGAATGTTTCTCTTTAAGCATAGTTCTCCCTGCTGCATCATTTTATGAATTGCTGTGTGTAAAATATTCTTAACCTGGCATGTAATTGAGATGATAGAAACAAGTAGTTATTACCTATACGAATGCTCTGTGGCAGAAGCTTCATTCGACGCCGGCTCGGCTCCAGAAGAACAAAAAAGGCTTCGATTCTGTCTACAACGACGCGCAAAGGACTGCAAGCAAGTAGATAAAGCAATTGCTTTATCCAAGTGAAGGTCATAGCTAAACAGTTGACATGAAAATTTCATCTACCAACAACTTTTTCTTTGCTTAAGCTAATTGGCACAAAATAGGCGCTAGTGGGAAAGTCTCAGTTGCAGAAAGTTTTGAGAGGATCTTTGGGGTCAATATCATAGAAGAGGGGTTGATCCACAAGCATGGTCTCGAGGCTCAAGCCCATGTCTTTAAGCTTCCGAACCACCTCCTCGAACAAAACCCTATTTCCAAGAGAAGTGAAGTGCAATCCATCCCTGCAACCATAGAAAGTTGTTCCAACTACACTGAGGATGAACTTCATATGTACGATAAGCCATGGGAATTTATAATCAAGACTAAACGGGAAATGAATTTCCTGAAAGCACCCAAAACAAACAGCAAGCTTCTAGATTTATTTTAGAGTTCTAAAGAACTAATTCACCTGCATGGTTTCATTAACCATAGTGAAATCCCTGGACAGAAAGAACATAGGCTCTAAACAAATCAAAAGAAATTATAAATTTGTTAAATTCCGAGGATAGAAGAATGTTTAATTAACATGAGCTCTATATTCAGAATTGCATCTTCTGAAATTCAAAGGATATAAAGAATATATATGGCATGACATGATCTCTAGTTGGTCTTTGCTAATCTGAGCCCATGGCTATCTAACATTTCCAGCATGTCGGTTGCATCAGAACTCCAAGCAATTAACTACATATAGATGTTCACACTGAAAACATGCTCATCTTAACCCTCCCTGCTAATACTTCAACTGGTTATTTCCTAAAACCTTTTTTGGCCTTTTTAGTAATCACACCAATAAAAAAAACCATTTCTTACCAGAAAGGAACTACTTTTTCCCAGAATATCCACACACCAGGATGTCATTCCGCAAGAGAACTAGGGCGGTCATTCGATCTTGCAATAAAGAGTCTGCTACTAGCATGCATCTTGCTATGTCTGAATGACATATTACTACATGTCTTTTTAAAATGATCAATTATTTGTCCTAGGTTTCATCTTTAAACAAGCAAAAGGCCATTGGAATTTGTTGAAGACCTTAGTGTAGCACCCTGTTAACAAACCTATAAGAAATCATGTTGCTATTAACAAAGTAAAGATGAGACCATTTCACATCATAGCTTACTCTTATATACACCCAAGAGTAACCATATAATCAAAGATAGTTTGTTTGCTAATGTATTAAATGGTCTTTTGTTTGATCCAGCAGGTAAGCTTGTTAACTTCGGATGTCAATCATATAAAAGAATCTCAGGTCATTAAACCTTAATTTATTTCCAATTTTGAAGTTTGTAATTTTTGGAGCAAACATAAATTAACAACCTACAAAGAGATATTGTCACAACACTGAAAATTCACAACATTGAAATATCCAATTCATCAGACATCAAAGGTGTGATCTAAAGGACAACAGTAGAAGACCATGATCAACATCTATGAACTATCATAGAAAATTAGATTTGTGAGATGCCACATGATATTTGAGGTTTAGCGTAGGCAATGCTAGCCCAGCTTGGCAATTGTTGTGACAGGCACATAAGCCTGCATGCTATGAGTACTGAACTAAGTCAAGAGCGTGTGGACTTCCAAGCCTCGTCTAAACCATGGCATGTAGCCCTTTGTTTAACACAGCACAACTAATTTTCTAAGACATGCAAGCAAAGGCCCACCAGCCAGCATCGCATAGTATATAATATGCAGGCCACCCAAGGATGTGCTAGCTAAGAGTTGACATAGGTTGGAGGCTATGCTAAAGCCCTCCCCATTACACACCAGGTGATATTCAGGTAGCGCTAACACAAAAAAAAATTGTTCTGTTCCAATCATGTTATGCGTATGACCGACCATGATTGTTAGATTATGTAGCATAAGCAATGCTGCAGTACACTATTTAATATGTAGTATAGAATTTAAGTATTGTGCTTTAAGCCCAATAACTCATGTTTAATAAGTACATACTAAAACAAGATACAGTGGCTCAATTTAAACCAATCAACAGACTCAATAAGCACATATAAAATGGTCAAGAAAAGACTCAAGCCAACTCAAGTTACTAGACTTAAGCAATAGTTGTTGTCCAACTTAAATATCTATACTATCTATCATAGCATCCCAAATCCCCATTTTTCCAAGCAAACATAGATCTTTCACCTATTAAAACATCTGCACTCTCTCTCTCTCTCTCTCTCTCTCTCTCTGTGTGTGGCTCTTTCTTGAGTACTGTTACTCACACTCCCACCCTAATGCTCTCTAACTAGCCCTCCCTCACTCCCTTGATGTCTTTGGCTCACTCTTCCACTCATTCTCACTCTCTTTTTACTGAACTCTGCAAAATGAGGAAACACTTTTGGAGCTAGTTTGAAAATTAGGATGTAAAAAGGAAAATCTAGATTAAACTCACAACCACAATATAGAGACGAACAATGTTAAAGAGGTGGAAATTGACATAAGACATGGAAATTATTGTTCCCCATAGATCTAGTCTGGAAGATCAAGGGAAATAAGGAAAACTTCCTATTAGAGAATATGATAAAGATCATGATGACTTGATTTTCATTGTTCATCTTTTGCTTTTTGTCCAAAGCAAAGTATAATATCTCCAACTCTTATAAACTGATGATATTGTATATTGAGGATGGTAGTGTCATATTTTTACATGTTACATTTTAACATGGTGACATTGTATAGATATCCACTTTAGGTGTATGTCAGGAAGAAATTTCACG
Source organism: Musa beccarii (assembly GCA_024322285.1). Taxonomy (NCBI): domain Eukaryota; kingdom Viridiplantae; phylum Streptophyta; class Magnoliopsida; order Zingiberales; family Musaceae; genus Musa; species Musa beccarii. The sequence goes on from CM044397.1 coordinate 12,061,942, forward strand.
CAAAGAGGACTTATCTCATATTTACAGTCCAGTTTGACTGATTAGAATAAAAGAGAAGTTCATTAATGAAAAGATCAACAACCACGAGAGGCAATAACTTCCAGTTCATTTGACATATGAGATATATGTTTACCTTAAAAATGACTTCTCCCAACCTGGAAATTTCTGCATTCTGGTCCAGATATCTATGACTGGAAGACCAGATGCTTCAGCAACAGCAACACATGCCTTAGCATAAGCACCAGCCTCCTCATTGGTCCTTTCAGGCAGACCCGATAGGTTGTCTCCATAAGGATTCCTACATGGAGTGAGAATAATTGAACAGAAGCATTACTGTTTTATGTATGTGCAGTATTCATTTGGACCTTATAAATAACATATTTGATACAGGCTCATCATTTTTTTCTTGGCTACTGCTTATATATAAAAGGAAAAAAAGTCATCCTTATTTTGTTTCCTGTCGTTGCACATGTCCACTGATATTCTCTTAAAGGAACACCACAACAAGTCATCTAACCAATAAAGCTTTCCCAATTTATCAATGCGGGATTTTGTATTTGTAGCAAATTGACAGTAGCACACAGCAACATGAATTCATTTGAAAACACATGAATGAAGATGAAATTTAAAGTTTTTATTCTAATTTCCGGAATATGGGAGAAACTAATTGCTAGCTACTGCTGTTCAGCTATTTTCACAAATATTTGAAATGAAAATAACTCCACCTTTCTAAAGAGTAGAGTTCAAAGATTAAATAGTGATCTGACACTGATTTCAATCAGTGGCTGGAATGTATTCTACTGATACCATACAGTGTACTGAGTGTGGATATAGTTTATAACCAATAAGTACTGATCGAACCACTATGAGCATAGAAAGAGAGAAAAAGAGAGCGTGGAGTAGGAGCAGGAGAGGAGAAATGGTGGAGGCAGAGGGAGGCGGTGGTGTCATAGATGAGCAACAAAGGAACAGGAGTGAGAGCAAGGAGGAGGCGGTGAAGTCACGATGCAAACAAGCAGCAAACCATCACTTAGTGATAGGCTCACCACTCGATTCATCTATGAAGGAAAACTTAGGCGAATGGTGAATCTGAGTGTTTGTTCTGTAATACAAAAAAATTCTAAACTTTAGAATTTGAAGGTCATAAATACTTACTGGATACGACCATCTTCATCAATAGGAGGTGGTGTGATAAGGATCACGATAGTCGAGTCCCATTTCTCCTAGAAATAAAAAAAAACAGAGGATTTAGCAAACACCAAATCTCTCAATAGTTAGCAACCAATAAACAGTCAGGAAATTAATCTTATCGAACAGAATTGTTTGTGAACCAATATTCGACTTTATGGTATCACAGATTTGGTGTTCTAATTGTTAATCAGAGATGGAAATACGAAAATAAAAAAAAATGAATATAAAGAGTTTATATATCCATCCGCCAAAATGCTGTAACCATGCAAAAAACTCAAGAAACATATATTTGAATGCAAAGGTTTAGTTAGATCAACAATGTTTCGAATATTGGTTGTTGTGTATTGGCCTGACTAGTATTTATAACCTTGGTGAGCATTTATGCTGGTATATGAGTATGAATAGTGGCATTTATGCTGGTATACGAGTATGAATAGTACAAATGTGTGTACCTAAGTACCATATGGATCTGTTAAGCCATAGATTCTGTTGTGGCCAACATCACTAGTTAAGATAACAGCCATCAAATCTCTTTTTAATCATTTACTACCAAATGTTTTGCAAAAAATGATGCTAAATTTCATTCATAGTGTAAACTTTTGTCAGAACTTAAAAACATGAATCTTATTATAAAATAAAACTTTGGAAGAATCATCCAAAATCTCATACAGATTGGAGAAGATTGCAAAACAATGAAGCCATATAAATTTTATTCTTGATTTACTTATTCTTATATACATATATATATATATATATATATATATATATATATATATATATATATATATATATATATATATGTATGTATGTATGTATGTATGTATGCATGCATGCATGCATGCATGCATGAATATGAAACCACCAAGTTATTGTAGAGAACAAAAGGCCAACAATGAAGCCATTGTTGTACATAGCAGATCAAGCAACCATAGAGGAGAACATAACTTTAACTGGTGTTTAGAAGATGGTCATAAACTAGGTGAGCAAATGGAACAACTGAAATTCTCAAAAGTTTGATGCAATTACTTGATAGCTCAAAGCTCAACAGGAAACAAGGACCACCTGTCACACATTTTCTGCTTTATAAGGGAGCTTTATCATGGCCCATCGGATTTTGATAGGAACTGTTTTGACTAAAGGTCATTGAACTGGTTGACTGGCTGAACTAATTAACACCATCCAAAAACATACTCATTTCAGAAGAATGAGTCACTGATCTTGAGAGGGAGAGAGAGAGATGCAAGATCTCAATGGAAGAGAAGAGAAGAAGGAATGCAATGAGCATGTTTTTGGATGAGCAAGGCAAGAAAAGCCAACAGTTATGCAAATACAAACAGGCACGTTGTGGTCGTAAAGACTAGAGGCAAAAGTGACAATTTTAGAGACCATTGCCACAGCCGTTGGAGTATGTCTAGTTACAATAATTCTCTTATAATCTAATTATAATACAAAACAACGTGGCCTTTCTACAAAAAAAAAGCTTTTGTTTGCAAAAAAATCATTTACTTGTATGTTCCAACTAGTTCAGGTTGCACAATTTTCTGCCATCCTATTAATATGAATAATTCTAAAATCAGTTTTGTTGGGTAGATAGTCTTTGGAAAACTGAGCTAGAGAAGTTTTCACTCACAAGGTATAGGCCCGATTGAGAATAAATTGAGAGAAAACCATCTAAGCGTGTGAAAACGTCTGAGTTGTGGTTAATGACGTTGCGTTGAAGAGAAAACTTATCTAGAAACAATAAAAAGATGTTAGGAAAGCTTTTGGTTTAAAATATTACATCAAAAAGAGCTCAATTGTCATAAAAGATTCATGTATCGAAGCCCAAATACTTGGCACATTATGATCCATTTCTATTGCTGTTTTTAGTTGTAGGTACTTTGGTACACTTGAGCACCACAAATTTTTTATGAACATAACCTCTAACACTCACTTCTAATAAATTTTCATGATAAATCAACGAGAAGAGTGAAACAAAAACGAGTAGGGGCAAAATGAATAGAACATTGGGGAAATCTCATCCTACAAATTCAGATAGATATATTAAGCGCATACTAAATTCTTTAATTGTCATTTTTCTTAAAAACATATACAAATATGGACAAAAATATGTGACACGGATTAATTCAAATCGGAATTCAGGCAAATACATTTTCATACAGTCGGATTGGGACACGAACATGGATATGTCATGAAAACGTATGCAGTCATATCCGGTTCCGTCTGGCCTACCGAAATGGATGTGTCAAGAAGCCATTGCTTTGCATTTTGTTCCGCCGTGTCGACACGTAGAAGTGAAAAGGGCGGAGAAGTTACGTACCTTGAGGAGGGAGCAGATGGCACGTAGGTTGGTGCCGTACTCAGAGAGGGGCACGTGCTGGAATCCGCTACTCCGGTCGAGGAGGGACGCATCGTTAGCGCCGAAGAAGACGGCGACGGCCGCCGGCGGCTCGCCGAAAGAAGCACCGTCCATTGCCCGATCCAACACCTTCAGCGCCCACCGCGTGTTGTACCCGCTGTACCCCCGCAGCACGATGTCCGCCTGACAAATGATTCCGGGAATCGACCAGATCGAACCATAACACCGAAAGAAAACCCCAGCCGAGATGGGTGGACGGGGAAATGGAAGCGATCGATCGAGGAGGCGAAAAGCAAGCTCACCGAGCGGGAAAAGTGGTGGGCGAGAGCGGCGCCCCAACCCCCGTCTCCGAAGGACTCCTCCGTGATGGAGTCCCCGAACAACACCAGCTTCGGTCTCATCTCCGCTTTCGCCTCGCCCGCGTTCCACTTCGACCCGACGCTTCAATTTCCCCCCGATTTATACAGAAAGCCGAAATATAAATAAAATACATATAGGAGGGTGTACCCTGTCCGGGATGAGACAGCTACACCCACACCCTCCCACGTGGCGAAACAAAACAAAACAAGATAAGGGATTGCCCAAACACATTTCGGCCCTTAATCGTTTCCTCCGCCACGTAGATTTCGAGTCACCTCGGCGCACCGAGTGAGTCGCGTATATGTCGACTGGATTCTCCTTGGAACTAAAAATTGGGCCGACGTATGTAAAAAAGGAAAAGATCCTTGTAAGTTATGAGGAGTTCCCTTAATTTTACAGCATTGAAATGGTAAATGATTAGTTAAATTAGATGGTAAACCGCATCTAAAGCCGTCGCTCGGATCCCGTCGTCCCACGTCGCCGTCTATTTTCTTTGTCGTGTCGGAACGGGTAAAGACGAAGGGAGGGGGCGATCCATGTGGGACGAGGGGCGGCGTGTAAGCAGTGACAGAGCGTGTGCCACGTCGGGGCGGCGACGCCAACAGGAAACAGGGTTTCCAGCGAAGTAGTGACAGAGCGCGTGCCACGTCGGGCCGGCGACGACTGTAGTTGGCGCTGCCTGGCACGGGGGTGGGGTAGTGCGTCACGTGGGCCAATTGCCACGCGCACGACACCTCACCCATGCGGGTTTGTCGTGGATAGAGTTGATTCGAATGGAGGAAAGCTCATAAATGTTCTTCGATTTCTTTCGTTGATTTGTTCCAAAAACAAAAGACGAAAAAAGAAAATTCTAGATTTGAGCTTTTATGATTTCAAGTTTTCCAAAAAAAAAAAAATCTAGGCGTCTCATTTTGAGATTCTTACCCTAAAACGTACCTCTCTTAACACAAGTTTAGATTTGTGTTGATTACGGATACTCTTGCATTTTGATTTTTTTTTTTAAATTGAGACAAGAAATCATGGTGCTTTATAAATTTATGGGTACTAATGCTATTAAGAATACAATTAGTTTATATAATAAATTCTTCTGTTTTTTGAACTTTTCAGGAGCATGAGATCCTAAGATTTGCATTCCCTATTTTGAAATGTGCATAATGTATTTTAATAATAATTATTTAATTTTTTATTTAGATTATCAATCGAAAAATCTCTGGTTTAAAAATGTTGCTGTATGAATTTTTTTTGCGTTTATGTAGTTCTTGGTTCATAGTAATTATGGTTCGAATGCCAATAATAAAAATGACAGACTGTCCAATCTCTTCATCACACTCGATCAGATTGAATGTTTCTGCAAGTTGGATGATGCTACAATCTCTCTCTAATTATAGTCAGAGAGATTTGTATTCGGCAGCTATATTTATTTCACTATATAATCATATTTAATTAGATAAAATATATAATAAATCTAATTAAATTTTGATTACGATCATCGATAAATAAAAGTAAAATCTAATTATGATAGAATAACTTAGGTCACGAGAGGCTCTCCTAATTTATCATCACTCTATCTCGTACATGACCTCCTAAGTAAGATTATGAATCTATTATCAATCTTTCTAAGTTCATATTTCATAATTTTATAAAAAAAACAATAAAAGAAAATTATCATCTCAGTTTTCAAATCCGATTACAATGTATTTGATCTAATAATTTTTTTTTGAATGAGATACACAATCATATAGTTTTATCAATGACATAAATATAGTTTTATGCTTATAGTTTAAGCATCAAATTTCTTAGAAAAATTATACATAATAAAACAGTTGTGATGGGGTATTCCTCATCGAAATTTTCTTAGACATTTTTTCCTGGTTTCTATGTCCTTCATCTTTTTAGAAGGTGGTAGCCATCGGCGACCGACACTTTTGTTCCAGGAGTTGCTGACAAGCTAAATTCCCGAAGTCGAGTAGAGACAACGCAGCCCTGGAGAAGGAATCCTTTGCAGCATCCCTCGCCTCCTCCACGGCTCAGGAGCTTAGCATGCTGCATGCCCACTCCTTCTTCCGAGCTCCCTCTCGAGTACCGTGCTTGTTCATGTGAGCAATGCCCGTCTCCACTGCACCCAAAAGTGGCCCTTATCGGCCAAACAAATGAAGAAGGCAATTAAATTATGGAACAGCAAACCGATGCAGTCAAATTAATCACCACGACATGTGGCCGTCCAAACACAACACAAAATATGCCCACATCTCTGAACCTTATCGTATCAGATAATCTAATTTTAGTCGACAACAACTAGTCCTCCTCCTCCTCCTCTCTCTCTCTCGGGTACCAGTTGTCTTGTTGCATCTGGGGATGCATATCAATGCAAAAGAAAGGGAGAAGAAGATAACCACACTGAGATCGTTGGTTGCTTTCATTGATTTGGGGAGCAGGTTGCCAGGTTGGCTTTCGTGTTGCAGCAGGAGGACATGGTCTATCGTTTTTGGTTTACCAGCATACACGTTCAACGATTTGCAGCTCTGCTTTCTCTTTCTCTTTCTCTTTCTCCAGCAAAGAAGGATTCGTTTCACTGATCTTTGATGATGGTGAGCACATCCATTCGTTTCACTGATCCGCGCGGCCTTTGGTTGTCTGACTATTTTCTATATATTCTTTGAGTGAGCGTGGCTTCATGCTTTCTGTAAAAGAAATGGCTCAAAGTTTCCTCGGAATAGCCTGACGTCGTTATAATAAACTCCCTGTTGCACTACCAAACTTCTCTTGACAATATGATATTATGTTTCTGGGCGACTGTGCCTGCATTCCTTTGACCCGAAGCTAACAGAAGTGGGCGGACATCATTATGATCTAAACTTAATCTATCTTTTTTTGGATCCAACATCATGTATTTGTCCTTCCTTTATCCCATGAGATCAAAAAAATTCTCTTTTTATTTCTCCTACTGATTAGTTTTCTCTTGAGGATTTTGACTTGCTTGTTGAAACATTTGGTTGCGTTCACGTTTGTGCAGTGACTTCCTCACCTGGGATTCCGCCGAAGCACCAGTGCTGAGGATAATGAATGATGCCAGATGAAATGAATCGCCAATATCTGCGTGATGTGATCCATCAGTTGTCGTAAAGCTTACATAGGTGATGTGGTGGGGATCCATACATTTGGGTCTCGTACAGCTGAGATGGTGGCGCCTCTATCATTGATCGGGAAGAACAGAGAAGAAGACGCTGTGAGTTGTCCAAATCCAATGCAGGGGAGACTCGCTCTGAGAAGAGACCGGGGAGCCGTCCGACCCGATACGCGCTTCGCCCCTCCCTCCTCTCCAACCATGAAGCTCTCCGTCCTCCTCTTTCTCCTCCTCTCCTCCCTCCATCCCTCCTCCTCTCAGCGCTACAACGCGCTGTTTAGCTTCGGGGACTCGATGGCCGACACCGGCAACGTCCGCATCGCCAAGCTCCCGTACGGCATGACCTTCTTCGGCAACTTCACCGGTCGGTGCTCCGACGGCCGCCTGGTCATCGACTTCATAGGTACCTGCCGCACATGTGTACCTCTTCGCCGGCCAACTAACTGCAGATCATAAACCAAAACTCTGTTGCACGTCCCGCAGCGCAGGCGCTGGGATTTCCGCTGCTTCCGCCGTCTCAGGAGGAGCACGACTTCAAGCGAGGCGCAAACTTCGCCGTCGTCGCCGCCACCACGCTCGGCTTCGAGTTCTTCAACGAGCGCAACCTCAGCAGAGGCCTGTGGGTTAATGCCTCCCTCCACACCCAGGTGGAGCGGTTCGAGAGGCTGCTGCCGTCCATCTGCGGCGCGCCGCAAGGTGATGCACATATGCTTGCGATCGCATTCGTTCCCTGCATCGACCCATCCTCTCTTCTTGCCTCTGATACGGTTGTTGGACGGCAGACTGCAAGGAGTTCCTGAGCAAGTCTCTCTTCGTCGTCGGCGAGTTCGGAGGAAACGACTACAGCACCGCGCTCTTCTTCGCAACGCCGATAGATGAAGTGAACACCTTCGTGCCCCATGTCATCGACGCTCTCTCGGATGGTGTGGAGGTGATTAGCTTCAATCATTTGAGTCATCGTTGGATACCTCTTTCGATATCGCCATTGATTCTCATCCCACTGGTCCGTGCACGCAGAGGTTGATCGGCCTCGGTGCAGCGGACATCATCGTGCCAGGAGTGCTGCCCGTGGGGTGTTTCCCACTGTACCTGACCAACTTCCACACACCTGACCCCGAAGACTATGGCCCCAAGACCGGATGCACGAGGAGGTACAACGCCCTGTCGTGGTTGCACAACGCACTGCTCCGGAAGGCTCTCGACCATCTCCGGCGCAAGCACCCGGCGGTATCCATCCGATACGCGGATTATTATTCCCAGATCATCGACTTCGCCGTCAATCCACTCAAGTACGGTGAGTCTTACTATCTTAGTTCCCTTTATTCATCCACAAATCTAATTCTCATGAAACTAGTTAGCTTCGGAAGAATGGAATAGTGAAGTTGCTGACTTAGGCCATTCCAAAATGAGTTCTCTTCGTTGGTAGACTTCCAATACAAAAAAAGTGATTGATGGTTCGAGATGATTAGATGTTGTGGTCATGCATCTTACGTAACGACGTTTTGGGGATGCACCACGATGAAATCGAGGCACTGGCGGATGATTTCATCGATCTAAATGGAAGCCATGAGGAGCAATTAGAATCCTGCGCAAACCATAAAATGTCTTACGAGTTTAGGAGTGGCACGCAAAATAGACTGTAGACCGAGTGTCGGATAGTGGACCATAACATCTTTTTATTGGAATTAAGATGCCAGCGACACCACCTGCCACTGTTGGACCACTCACCCACCACGTTTACTGGCAGAAGTAGTGAAATGGCAATGGGAACATATGCACCGAGCTTGAAGAGTGAAATTGTCGTGCAGTGATTTATTTGACGAGGGCCAAATATTGATTGATGTGATTTTGAGGCATGGATCCTCATTTTCTTTGTCTAATGAATGATCTTGAATCTACCACGCACACACACCCATCATAAAAACATGGGCAAAAGCTGAGTCAGGTGTGGCAGGCACGCAGGGCTGGGGGAGATGTTTGATCTGCACACGCAAAGCTAGGAATTTTGATGCTTTTATCGTTCCGGTTGTCGCGGCATGTGAAGATGTGATGGGGTGTTTGGTTAGGAGTCGCAAACGAGATTCTTCGTCTGGGAAAGAAGAATTAGGTCGGCGAGGGAATCTCGTGACGCGACCTCCGAGAGGATTCATCGTGGGATGCAGAGGGAAACAACATGGGCAGGAACGAACAACGTCGGAGAGTTGTCTCCTGTGGCGGATGGATGCCACTGATTGCGGAACGGTGCCCGCCTTTGACGGGGGACATGAATGGCTCACGGTTTACGGGTGCTGTGAAGCTGGTTGCAACTCCGATGAATTCGCGCGTCCATGCCTTGCACTCAACCCAAGCGGTGATCGTGTGTGTTCTTCTGCGACGTAGCGGCCGGCAGTTGATATGATTTGATGTGCGGTTAAGATCATCTCCGACCGTCATTTTAACTTGGTGCAGGGTTCACCGCCGGCGCTCTTCGTACCTGCTGTGGGAAGGGTGACAACATCTACAACTACGACCAAGAAAGACGGTGCAGCGAGAAGAACTTCACCGTGTGCGACGACGTGTCGACGCACGTAAACTGGGACGGCATCCACATGACGGAGGCCGCTCACCGTGCCATCGCCCACGGCTGGCTGCACGGTCCCTACGTCGACCCCCCTATTCTGAGCTCCGCCCGAAGTTGATTAGAGCTTCACATCCGGGAGCGCATGCAGCGGCTCCTTAATTACCGAATCAAAGTTCCCTCCCTCTCTATAGGGGAACAGCGTAGCTGCTGTTCCGCTGTTCACAAATGAGTTCTTTGTTTTTATGACTACAGCTATACATACATGTTTAGGAATGGCAACAGGATGATTGATTGTTTTGTGATCATGAGATTCGAGGGGTTAAAGCATGTTAAACTCGTGATGTGTTATTCAAACGCGGAACTGCGTCATTTGAATTTGTTACTACTCTTCAATTGGTTTTGTTGTGATGGACATATTTGATAAATTCGCAGTAATCTTCTTTTACTTTTTATTTAGCTTGTTTCTACGACTGTAAGTAGTCTGCATACATATACATATACGTACGGCATGACATAAGAGAAGAAATATTATCTTCAAACGCCTGTTCTCTTATTTGCCTCCATATGTTCTTGGTTGATTCTGATCTTCCATCTTCGTATCAAACCAGCTGAAACAACTGCAAAATATTTAGATCGATATCACAAGAACAACATCTACTGTTTTAATTCATCAAATTTGCATTCACTGCTTATTTACATTAGGAAATCACAGTATAACACACACACACACACACTTCTGATGAAGAGTGGATCATCATACATCAGCAAGAGGGAAGCTCTAGTTCCTCAAAGCTCTACCATTTAGAAAAATTCAATAACGCTTTCATGATAAGCAATCTGAAGTTTGTTTTTCACAGTATACCAACGAAAAGTAGCATCCTGATGAGTGCAAACAGTGTGCTTCAACTCCATGGTATAAAAGTCATGAAGAGGGAGCTTGAGGACTCAGAACGGTGAGATCCTTTGCCTTTTGTTGGCGAATGAGATCCTTGGCAGAAGGTCTTCTCGTGAATTGACTCGATCAAGTATGGAATTCAAGGCCTGGTGAACAGAAGCCACAAAAAGATGCTTGTCGAGGTTGCTAAAGTTTCCTTCGGACGTCATCACGAGTACATTTTTCATTCGGCCACCCAAAGTTGAAATCTCAGCTCTAACAGTTTTCAGATGCAGACCACTCAGTGTTTGTCTTAGATCTGCAAGGATCTCTGGCCGGTTGTCACAACATAGAGATGCTCTGACCATTAATCTGCCAGCGATCGTCACATCTCCTTCAACTTCAACTCTCACTTCATCGGTATCCGATGGAACGGTGTAACCTTTGTTAATTTCTGCAGCATTCCTCTTGAGTTTCTTTACATGGCTGATCACTTCTGCAAGCAAGGCAGCTTTCTCCAACTGCAAGTAACCATCACCTCTTACTAAACTGCCTTAAAACATTGTTCTTCTACTAATCAATTAAAACTAAAAAAAAAAGGGAAGTTGCTTTCAAGATATATCAAAAAGGCACAAAGGACACTTAGAAAACAATTTGTAATTTGGAGGTATGTATACATGCAGTTTTGCCACAATATACATTTCCTCATACCAAGAATCATGGATGGATCATGATCGCCATATTGTCACGGACAAAATTGTAAACGGCTTGTTGGTGTAATGCTTATGCTTGTCCGTGTACCTTTTGGGTTGTCATATAATGTAAAGCTTGTAAAGGGCTTGACAAAGGCAAAATGCCCATATTTGAGTGAGTTTGGCAGCCATTGTAGGCTTGTCCATAAAGTATGCGTCGAGGGAATACTTGTAATAGAATTGATGTCTCAGTAGTGGACCAAATTTATACCTTTGTTGTGCAAGCATTCGAGCTTGTGATATCCATTGTTGGAATGTGCATTGTCTATAAAGTGTTTGCTAAAAGAGTGGCTTGCGGATCCCGTGTGAAGCGCTTTCTCTGTCTCGTCTTCTCTTTTGCAGATCCTAAGGGATTGAAGGAGATTTAGGGTAAGCTGACCTTTGCGGTGATACGCATTGGTGCCGCACGGCTTAGGCAAAACCAGCTAAGTCCGTGACAGTTGGTATCAGAGCGGGACAAGCTCACTTAGAAACACTTAGCATGCAAACGTGGGGGACCTTGTCAGGCACCACGAGGACAACAAGCTAAGAAGAATTGCGGAGCGCACAAAGGTGGGGATGGCTGAGTTCGAGCAGTGGCTCGACATTGACACCCAAACTTGACGGTGCTCGAGGCAAGCGGGTGCTTTGCAAAGGATGAGACCGTGCAATTTGGAGTGGGTTGCTCAATGATCGAAAGAGTTGTGCAAAGCTCACAGAGGTGAGGAAAGTTGCAAACTCACGGAATTCGATACTCATGCAAGGCCTTGCATGCGGACGATGGACTGTCCGTGGCCATCCCAAGGCGGCCGAAAGTCAGCGCATTGGAGCATTGAAACTTTCTCTTCGGCATTTGCAGGATACTTTCGTATGAAGCTGAAGTGTGCAACAGTTCAAGATGTTGCTAGACCCGAAAGGGGTGCGGTCATGGTTTGTATTGGTGAGGTGTCACAATCAGCAAAGTGCATTTTGCGAAAGGCGAGAAGTGGGCACCTGATTTGTTCAAAGAAAAGGCGGAGTAGTCCAAGGGATGGTGGTCTCCAAAACTTCCTAAGGGAAGGATGCGAAGAGAGATGTTGCTCCAACAGGGGCGAGATATCCAGGAGGGATAAGTCCCGCTCTCCGAATGTGAATCTGGTGCAATGAATCGCGCTGAGGAGTACCTCAAGACGAGCTCGATGGATCGAGTGAGCGGTGAGGAGTCATCGCATGATCTGCAAGTGGCAATGCGTTGGTGGACGCATAGCGAGATCAAGTGGGGAGCGACCAGGGCAACACAAAGTGAAGGCACACTAAGAGCCGCAGTGAGATCGGACTCAACAGAGGGTGACCCGCGGAATGGTGGGCGTGAGGACACCATTAATCCAATGCTAATCGAAGAAGAGCAACTTGGGGAAAACTTGGTGAAGTACCCAAATCGCGTGAAGGAGTTGGCTTTGAAGATGGAACAGGAGAGGAGCTTGGTGCTTTCAGTGAGACAGAGGTCAAGGACATAGACTCTTGCAAAGGCGGGAATCGGATCATGTCGTTCCATGGGTTTCATATTCAGATGGAGCCGACTCATCTTGCATGGTGCCAAAGACAAAGGGAGCTTTGAGGCACATGCACCTTATCTCGATGATGCATTTGGTGGAGATTCTAAAGCGTCTGATTCTTTGAGGCAAAGTTGGTGTCAAAAGGCCTTAGCACGGGGCAAGAGGATGCAGAGACAGCTACTCTTGAAGAATATGCCCCAGTGTTGCTATTCAAGTTGTTATGAGAAAGCGGTGCAGCAGAGATTGTCTTGGTAGGGGCAGAGTCCCGAGATCGAGCAATGGTGCATCTATTTCAATAAGTCGGAGACTTGAGGAGCCGCTAGGCGATGGATTGTCCTAGAGCTAGGCTTCGTCCGAGTGTGACCCGAGAGTGGGTGGGACGAAGGTCGATTGCCAAAGAAGCGAACAGAATCGAAAGTGGCGAAGGCCCTGCGATGTGTTAGCGGAGTCCACACATGGAGATATCGCAGATTCGAGTTCATACCACAGGATCGAATGCAAGGAGATGTCACCAGGAGGCGACATGATGCGAGGGATCGGGGTGGAATGGTTCGTGGCAAGACGACACACACAAAGATGTCCGTGAGGACATGGTCATCTGGAGATATGACCAGGAGCGCGACAAGGAGCTCCAAGTTGGTGAACAACACGACGGTAAGAAGAGCTATGGATTCAAGCAGTGAATGCCATGGTACCGCAGAGGCGGGTCTTCCGTGCGTGCACCGAATGTTGCATTGAATGGAAGCCTTGGACATCGACTTATGGGGTGTGCACTCAAGGAAGAAGTTGAGATGCAAATACCAGGGAGTCCCATTTGGGGCCTGGATCATCAGAGGTATGATCGGGCCGAAGAGTGGAACTACTTGAGCTCACATTCGCTAGGGAGCCCGGCAAGTCAGAGGACAAGGCCGAGTAAGCGAACATTGCAGCCAATGAAGCTAAGGAGAACAGAAATGGTGCAAACCCTGCAACATGGTGGCGGTGGCCATACATGGGAGTTGCAATCTGTCTTTCCAGCGACCAAGTGGAACTGCTCGGAGAACACAGAGGTGTCGAAGCAGGTGGTCGAAAAAGGGCGAGAAAGCAATGACGAGTCCAAGAGGGACTCAGCTACCCAATATCATCATCGGTTAGATTGAAGGTGAACTCAGAGGAGTGTCACAATGTCCGCAGAGACAGATCTACCGATCACGAAGAAGGGATGCAGATGCGAGACAACGGATAGTAGTGCCATTGGCGTCGCAATGCCATGGTATGCTGAGGCGGGACTTCCCGGAGTCATCAATCCTTGCTCTCTTAGAGGAGAGCACTTGGTCGTGATATGGGCCGTGGAGGAGGAGAATGCTTTGGCAAACTCCATGTACCAAGACAACAATTTGAAGGGTGAAGGCCGAGAACTTCGTAAGACCAATGTCAGCAGACTTTCTATCAAGATAGCCGTGAGTGAAGGACTTGGTCGATGAAAGAGTGCATGACCAAGGATCGGAGGCATAAGACGTGGTCTTTGTACCTTTACTACTCAGAGGAGTCGGCGAAAGAAATGATGGAGAAGCTGTACAATCCCAAAGCGACCAAATCTATCGGAGACTTACTCAAGTTGGAGTGATAACTTCTTGCATTCCGAAGTTCAATGGCAATGAGAAGGTGAATCACGATGGCGACTCAAGTAAGGATTGCAAACACTTCAAGTGCTTGGAAGTGTGAGCTAAGAGCGGCGAATTCCAGAACCACTCGACGCACGAAGTACAAACTCGAGGAGGCGGGCGAAGACAAGTAACCTTTGCCTTCTCAACTCCCAAGAGAACGGGCGGAACTCCAGTACCCAGCTCTCTTAGTTATCCAACAGAGGAGCTCGCACAGATGTGAAGACCCTTCAAGACAACTAAGTGGAAGAAGATTCGATGGGCAAATTTTGCGGAGGAAGGACACGAAAACTTCAAAGGTTGCGAGGTGATGCTCGTTAAAGCTCCAACAAAGCATCTATCCATTCAAGAGACAAGAAGAATTTGAAGATTGGCGCGATATCAAAGATGGTCTTTTCCTTCATCGGATGAATCGCAAGAACCAAAGCAAGGATCAAAGACAACTTTGCCAACCCCACACCAAAGTCGAGTCATTGGCGAGTTGAAGCAAAGACGACGGATTAAAGTTCGACGACTCAACAACAAGCGGAGAACAAATGAGAGCCAAGGGGCGATCGCAGAGGAGCGAAGATCGAAGATCCAACAAAGAAAAGAAGTTGCGGCGTCGTCAAGAAAGGCTTCGGCGAGGGCGTCGAAGGATTAAGTGGGGAGAATGTCACGGACAAAATTGTAAAGCGGCTTGTTCGATTGTAATGCTTATGCTTGTCCGTGTACCTTTTGGGTTGTCATATAATGTAAAGCTTGTAAAGGGCTTGCCAAAGGCAAAATGCCCATATTTGAGTGAGTTTGGCAACCATTGTAGGCTTGTCCATAAAGTATGCGTCGAGGGAATACTTGTAATAGAATTCGGTCTGTAGTGGACCAAATTTATACCTTTGTTGTGCAACTGTTCTGAGCTTGTGATATCCATTGTTGGAAGGTGCATTGTCTATAAAATGTTTGCTAAAAGAGTGGCTTGCGGATCCCGTGTGAAGCGCTTTCTCTGTCTCGTCTTCTCTTTTGCAGATCCTAAGGGATTGCAGGAGATTTCGGGTAGGCTGACCTTTGCGGTGATACGCATTGGTGCCGCACGGCTTAGGCAAAACCAGCTAAGTCCGTGACAATATGCCAGTGGTGTTCAGCCAAAGTCAAGTAGGAAAGGATTCGGACAGTGACAGGAACACCTATCAAGCTTATGTTCTAGGTCAAGTCGATATCGATGACGAGAGATAAGTCGGAAGCCGAACCGGATCAAGTTTATCCACCACCATTTGCCAGTCAAACCAAAGCCTTGCATTGTTCTAAGTCATGAGTGCCCTTCACTGTTGTGTTTTGACAATAGATCAGTTGACAGCTATATCTGTTCCTAAGTGAAACATGATCTTTTGAAAATACCATCTCACAGCCCAATAGGTAACAAGCAGAAGGTCTTCCAAAGAAATTGCAATTCTGATAAAGGATCTAAACAAAAGAAGAAGAAAAGAAAGAGGAGGAAAGGGAGGAAGAAAGAAGGATAACCACAAAGATGTGATTTTTTTTTCCCTTTTATTTTAGGAGGGAGGCTAAAACCTATTTTAATGGTAATGAAGACAACAATGAGCTAAAAGATTAAAGGAGACAGAATTCCAAGTAAATGAACCAAAAGATACTGAAAATGGATAAACATTAACTTTCGATCTAACAGGTAAATGAAAGAAATGCACAGAGAACATAATCAAAATCACCCGAAATAACAGCAAGTCTGAAGAGAGTGAAGTGGCGTTAACGAGAGGGACCTCCACAGCAGAAGGAAACCTGCCAATTAACTACACAAACAGAGCAAGAAGAACAAAGAGAAAGCAATCAGTAACCTTGTCGGCGCAGGGGACCATTCTCCTCAGCACGGCGAGATGGCCATTGATCCTCTCCCTCCGCCGCCTCTCAGCCTCGCTGTGGCTCTTCATCGCCATCGCCGTCTTCGCGTCCAGAATCCCTGCACCCACCCTCTTGCCTCCCAGCCTCGAAGGCGCCCTTCTTTCCTGATCCGACACCACCGAAGACGACGACCCATCCGACCCGAAATTGAACCCTAGACCTTTAGGAAACCGTCTACAGAACCCCGAATCCCCAACAGGAACAGAACCCATCAGCTGGCAAACGAAGAGAGGGAGAGAACGAAGAAGAAGAAGAAGAAGAAAAGCAGAACCCAAAGGCAAGAACTTGAAGAAGAAGAACAAGAAGAAGAAGAAGAAGAAGAAGAAGAAGAAGAAGAAGAAGAAGAAGAAGAAGAAGAAGAAGAAGAAGAAGAAGAAGAAGAAGAAGAAGAAGAAGAAGAAGAAGAAGAAGAAGAGAAGAAGAAGAAGAAGAAGAAGAAGAAGAAGAAGAAGAAGAAGAAGAAGAAGAAGAAGAAGAAGAAGAAGAAGAAGAAGAAGAAGAAGAAGAAGAAGAAGAAGAAGAAGAAGAAGAAGAAGAAGAAGAAGAAGAAGAAGAAGAAGAAGAAGAAGAAGAAGAAGAAGAAGAAGAAGAAGAAAGAAGAAGAAGAAGAAGAAGAAGAAGAAGAAGAAAGAAGAAGAAGAAGAAGAAGAAGAAGAAGAAGAAGAAGAAGAAGAAGAAGAAGAAGAAGAAAAGAAGAAGAAGAAGAAGAAAAGAAGAAGAAGAAGAAGAAGAAGAAGAAGAAGAAGAAGAAGAAGAAGAAGAAGAAGAAGAAGAAGAAGAAGAAGAAGAAGAAGAAGAAGAAGAAGAAGAAGAAGAAGAAGAAGAAGAAGAAGAAGAAGAAGAAGAAGAAGAAGAAGAAGAAGAAGAAGAAGAAGAAGAAGAAGAAGAAGAAGAAGAAGAAGAAGAAGAAGAAGAAGAAGAAGAAGAAGAAGAATAAAGAATAAAGAAGAAGAAGAAGAAGAAAGAAGAAGAAGAAGAAGAAGAAGAAAGAAGAAGAAGAAGAAGAAGAAGAAGAAGAAGAAGAAGAAGAAGAAGAAGAAGAAGAAGAAGAAGAAGAAGAAGAAGAAGAAGAAGAAGAAGAAGAAGAAGAAGAAGAAAGAAGAAGAAGAAGAAGAAGAAGAAGAAGAAAGAAGAAGAAAAGAAGAAGAAGAAGAAGAAAAGAAGAAGAAGAAGAAGAAGAAGAAGAAAAGAAGAAGAAGAAGAAGAAGAAGAAGAAGAAGAAGAAGAAGAAGAAGAAGAAGAAAAGAAGAAGAAGAAGAAGAAGAAGAAGAAGAAGAAGAAGAAGAAGAAGAAGAAGAAGAAGAAGAAGAAGAAGAAGAAGAAGAAGAAGAAGAAGAAGAAGAAGAAGAAGAAAGAAGAAGAAGAAGAAGAAGAAGAAGAAGAAGAAGAAGAAGAAGAAGAAGAAGAAGAAGAAGAAGAAGAAGAAGAAGAAGAAGAAGAAGAAGAAGAAGAAGAAGAAGAAGAAGAAGAAGAAGAAGAAGAAGAAGAAGAAGAAGAAGAAGAAGAAGAAGAAGAAGAAGAAGAAGAAGAAGAAGAAGAAGAAGAAGAAGAAGAAGAAGAAGAAGAAAGAAGAAGAAGAAGAAGAAGAAGAAGAAGAAGAAGAAGAAGAAGAAGAAGAAGAAGAAGAACAAGAAGAAGAAGAAGAAGAAATAGCAACTCAAGATTCAAGCCCTCCTTCGGGGACTCAGGAACCGGGAGGGCGGTTCGTGGGGTAGGACCAGAAGGGGAGCCTCAGCCGCCGCAGCTTCGTCGCTTCGCCCTCTACTTGCTCGCCAAAGTTGGATCCAGTTGCTCTTCTTCTTATGATCCAATCGATGGCTTCCATTCCGAGCGAGGACAGAAATGGAGGCACGGTCTAAAGGGACGACGGTTTCATCTTCGAGCTCCTATTGAAATCGACCATTTCTCCCTCCGTTCCAGGGTGATGGATCTCAAGCGGCGCGGCTCGGAATCGGCAGAAAGGCCACACCTTTTCGTCGAAGGGGCAGAAGAATCGAAAACTCAAATAGTGAGAATGAGCTCTTGCGGGACGCAAATTGAAGATTTATATAGGACGAAGATAAATAAATTAATCCCTAATTTATTTTAAAGTAATTTAAATCAACGGATAAGAATGTCAAACATATTGTCACACCAATTTATTCCTTTACAATCTTTTTTTTTTCCCTACTTCCAAGAACAAAATTGCTGATATATATGTGTGTGTGTATATAACAATTAATGATATATGTAGAAATTAGTTTTATGATTTGAAGAAGTGCACCCTCACACGCAGTGTTGGGACTCGGAAATGTGGCCTCTTTCAAAGATGGAAAGGTGGTGGATAAGCACACAGAGCAAGTGTCCCCTCAAGGCCTATGTGGTCACGTTAACTCTCTCGCTTGTCTCCTCTCGCCGCCTGGGGATCTCATACCAAGTCTCTTTTGAGCATCGACGAACTGCTTCCCTCCGATTTGATAATGTTAATGTCAAAGGATGATGATGGTCAAGTTAGGTAGGTACGTCGCATTTTTCTTTGTCTGCACCGACGAGACGACCTGCTGCAGAAGCATGAAATATGCTTGCTCATTTGCTATTAAAACGATGAACTTTGGAACCTCACGTTCTATAATCTTATTGCAGCGTATGTTCAAACTTGTGTTTCGATAAATGCCGACGGCAGGATGAATCCCCTAATCCAAGAAGAAATGCTGCATTCGAAAGAATCCCCCCATGGAAGAACTGCACATCGAGGTGCAAATCCTCAGCCCATTTCAGGATTCAAAGCTTCAAAACAAATAAAACCATCTACAGCAATTCTACGAGAAGCAAATCATCTCATCTCATACAATAGAGAAAAAAAAAGAAAAGGGAATTGTTTTCTATGTTGCCTACCCCACTAAAACACTCCATCTTGTTAGTTAAGAAATACTGTATCGTTTTCGATCCATATACAATTTGATGACGTTAATTGTCTCTCTCTACCCGATTATGTATAGTTTATGACTGTCATTAGCAAAAAACATTATTTATACTTGTTAAATAATGGGAACAAAGTTTGTTTTGCCATCCATGCTTACCACATATGAATATTTTCATGGGCTGGATTAGATGCAGCTAAACATATCGAGAGAAGCTGACATGCGATCTTACGCAAGCGAGCTAATGCTTAATTCATTTATAGTGAGAGGAATGAAGATAGGTCATCACTATGCCTTTGTTTAACTCATTCAACTCGATGAGCCCATTCGGTGACAGTAAAATGAGAGGTGGCGTTTTGATGCACTCAGGAGAGCCACATCTTCCTACCCCAGGAATCGAGCAGCACCTCATCAATTGAGGTTGTAGTATGTTCCAAGGATTGGGCTGTTCACCCGTTAGAGCAGTGCGTGAGTCGAGTTCATAACATCGTGATCTCAATGTTCTCATTTGGAAGCAATCGAGGATGTAGCAAACATTATGTTTTGCCCTTGAAGTTCTTGTGTCTCGATCAAGGAAATCGCTATAATTAGGACCGCACATTACGTGATCTTTGATGTAGCAGTACGATTCTTGCACGCAAAGCAATCGCATGTTCTTGTGTTCTCGATCGGTGAAGGGCCCCGATTGTCGAAAGATCCATTTTGATAGCGTCGGATTCAACTGGATCACATCGAGCAATGCTTCAAGCATGCGGGAGTTCAAAAATAAACCAATCTAATCATCTAGATTTATGAAGTCAATGCGTCTATACGTGAGGCAGGATGATGAGAAGAGACAAAGCACGGAAATGTAGGCGAAGAACAACGGAGGTCGGAGACGAGAAGAGACAAGTTTACCTTCTGCTGCAGTGTTACTTTCCCCTCTTCTCTCATCGTTTTTGGAGGTTGCGTCCTGCATTTCACCATTGATGGTCTATTGTAGCAGTTGGGCCATTGAGCAACACAAGAAATGCTATTGTATGCGTAAAACTGATACCCACATACGCAGAAAAGAAATAGAACACCTCAAAGATCTTACCTTAGTTTATTGTCCTCCGGCCTGCTTCATTGCTAGAAACATGCACACGGCCAACATTGTTGAAACCCTTTCTCTGAACACCCTTTACATGTGTATGGCATAGTCAATTGTTCATGGCAGCAGATGAACACCATCAGGAAAGCACTGCGAGTGGCTCTTTTGGGATCAATTCATACAGATACTGCAAGGATATGAAAGATTACGAACTTGCTCAAGCTCATCTCTCTCCTTCATTTTAGGATATATGTAATCTAAATCTCAAACGCCTCCGGGTGATGGCGAAGGGGAGATAGCGTAGGAATCCCTTAATCGGGGCAGCAATTGAAATCCCACGTACCACAAAATGCTCTGCCTTCTGCATTATTAGATATGGTAGCATAAGAAGTTGTCTTCTTCGAGGCAGCCTCGCGCTGAGGTTCGCGGTGGAGTGCTGCTGGGAGTTCCTTGCACTTGCAAACTGCCTCACACCACGCTGACAATGCCTTCCTTTTGCCTCTTTGGCTTACCTTGGTGTTCGAAGCAGATCAAGAAGAAGCCGAGAGGTTGCCCCGAGATGTGTAGATCGGGCTTTTGGGAGCTCAAAAGATGTATTCTGTTGTTCATGTTAAGAAGGTATAACAAATGCTTCTTTTTTAAGGGCAAAATCATAACTGTTTTCCTGGGATTCCTCTCTCTCTCTCTCTCTTAGAGAAGACAATTCAAGCAAGCATGACGCCGAGCAACGGGCAGCTAGCAGTGCCTCCGGGCTTCCGATTTCACCCCACAGATGAAGAGCTGCTCTATTATTACCTGAGGAAGAAAGTAGCCTATGAAGCCATTGATCTTGATGTTATAAGAGAGGTCGACGACAACAAACTTGAGCCATGGGACCTCGAAGGTTGAGTTCATCGTGCTTCTCTCTATCATAGGATCCATATTCTGCTCTTTCTGTACTATCACTGAGATGATAAGCTCTCTACTTAGGAACTATTGACATGGAGTACTCTGATTCCTCAACAGATAAGTGCAGAATTGGGTCTGGGCCTCAAAACGAGTTGTTCTTCTTTAGCCATAAGGGCAAGAAGTACCCAACCGGAACTCGACCCAACCGAGCAACAACTGCAGGTTTCTGGAAAGCCACAGGGAGGGACAAAGCCATCCGTCTTAGCAACTCAAGGAGGATTGGCATGAGGAAAACCCTAGTGTTCTACACCGGGCGAGCCCCTCATGGCCGGAAGACTGATTGGATCATGCATGAGTATCGTCTTGATGAAAGCACATTCTATCATTCTCTTCATTCTACGTCGCAAAAACCACACAGAAATCCCACTTTGCACTCAGAAAGAAGAGCCATTAAGGATCCCTAGTTGCATCGTCTCGAATCAGTACTACTTCTGCTCATAGAAGAAATGGAACCAGGAAATTAACTGCATATCCGTGATTTTAGCTTCTGCATATCGGCAAACACTGTCATCTATCATTGGTCGTCCAACGGATGAAAATTTTAGCCAAGCTAAGAGAAATCCTTTTGGGCTACGTCGGAAGATGGATGGGTTGTCTGCAGAGTATTCAAGAAGAAGAACCATCAAGGAGTCGTTCCACCAGAAGCAATCCTCGAACAAGACCAGTTCAATCCATTGAAGCCAAGCGGATGTGCTCCGGTGGATCACAAGCAGAACTTCCCAACCCTGTGTGACTTCTCATTTTATGCCTCCATGCATCTCCCTCAGCTCGTGAGCTCCGAGCTCACCATCACATCCTTCGTTCCCTCGCCACCCATGAACTTGTGTTTCAGATGACAATGCTTACGTAATGTTTGAAGGGAATTTGTCCAAAAATCTGAATGCATGTAGATGGTGACAATACACCAAGTTCTCTTCTTGAGCTTTCACACTAACATAGCACATAAACATCAAGGTTTTGAGTTGATAGAAAGAGAATTTTTGTGCCAATAGCTTTTATTAGTTTTCCTTTCCTCTTACTTAATAGCATGAACATAATATGTCTTTCTAGCATTCGATTGATTATTTCTACGCACCTCAGATCCTATAAAGGGAAGATGTTAATGGTATTCTTCAAGAATAACTGCGTTCCATTTGCTAGAGAGTACCCAAAGTGGATAAGTACTGTAGGTAATACATGAGAATGTTAAAAATAAGAACCCACAATGTAGAACTCAAAGCTGAAGATGTGAAATTGTTTAGATCATATGAAAGGTATCTTGGAGTACATATCATACAAAAAAAAAAGAGAAGAGAAAACTTGGGTTTTCAAATACGAAATTGTTTAGATCATATGGAAAATGGGCTGTATATGCTACACAGATTTAGAGAGGCAAGTTTTTTCTGTATCTTCTAATTGATCTTTCATCCTTTTAATTTTTGATGGTGGAAACATCATGATGCAGGAGCAATTTAGATGATATGTTGTTTAGATAAATTTTATTGATTTTGAGATGTTTTGTATTTGTTATAAGTTGTCACATACAACATCTATTAAGGCAAAGAAAAAGGATACAAATTCAGTGGAAGAAATCAAATATATTATTGATTGAAGATTATAAATCTTGATCGAAGGTCTTAAATATTCATCTCTTTTTTATGTGATTATATTTATTTAATCTTTTTTTATTGACTTAAATCAAGTCAAGAATATTATCTTTTTAAGAGAATAGATCATATATTTGATTTGATTTTATTATAATTTTTTAATTTCTTTTTTTATCTTTGTATTTAAACCTATAAAAAGGACTATAACATCATAATAAATCAATCAAATATGAATCAAATTGAGTTTTTTTCCCACCTTACATGTCGGATGGTATGATTTCATCATTCACATGTGAGACATACAGGGTGCGAGGCTTTCATCTTGAGAGTCTACTTCTTGAATGAATTTGATAATTATCTTGTTATATTATCTTTTTATATTAAAAAATATACCACCACACGTCCTATGTTCCATCATCATGACTAATCCAAATTTCAATCATTTGAACTCATTATGCACAGCGAAAGCATGTAAAGCCAGAGCATATGTTATTCAAATAAATTTTATTAATTTTAAAATATTTTTCATTTTTCTAATCTAATGTATATGCATATGTTATTAGCAATCTAATCTAACGTACATGTTATTTTTCTACTTAAGGTGAAGAAAAAGGATATAAACACGAGATAAGTGGAGGAAATTAAATTTATGGTCGATTGAAGATTGCAACATCAGAGATATTGAATATTTATTTTTACAAAGATAAAAATCTATCAATAAACAAAATTATTAAGAAAATTCAAATGAAGGTATAATTCGTATATTTGATTTGATGTGATTATAATTTTTATTTTTTTATCATTATATTTGAGTATATAAAAAGAGCTAGAATATTATAATGAATCAATTAGATATAAATAAATAAATAGAGTTCTTTTCCACCGCGTATGTGAGTGATATAATGTTATAATTATATGTGAGTTCTTTCGATGGTATGATCCCACCGTCCAAGTGCAAGACCTGTGGAGGTAGAACTCATTCATCCTGCAAGTTTGCTAATTGAGTTTGATAGTTATCTCGTTATATACTTTTATTTAATTATTTGAATCTATTTTAAATTATTATAAAATTTTCATCTTAAAAAGAAAGAAAGAAACCTAATTTGATCTTTTTAAAGATCAAATTGGAGATTTTATGAATTATTTGTTGTCTTCCTTATCCGTCGACGTCGCCTCGCCGCCCCTCGCTTTCCCAACCCCTAAAGCCAAAAGGCCCGATTCATCATACCACTCGAGTCTCCCATCGAATTGTATGCCGTGGACATTATTATATCCGTAGCTCGCCCTTGTATCTCCGCAGTCGACACCCGTAGCGTCCAAGGCGAGGAGGTGGGGCAGCGGGCGCCCCTCGCCGTCTACGATTCGTCACCTTTTGGGATGCGTCGGCTCGCCGGGAGATCGGAAACTCTCGATCTCTTCTCTGCCTCCGACTCCGAGTTCCTCCTCCGAAAAACCGGGTCTTTGCCGCTCTGGGGGCGAACATCCAAGCTTTTTGTTCCTGATTCCAGCCGGATAGGTCCCGGATTTTATCAAGTTTGAATTCTGCGTGGAGATCCTTTCTTTTCCGCTGGGGTACTCTCTTTCTTTTTGGGGGAGGCCCGTTCTTGCCTGTTGCAATTCTCTCTTGATTCTTTGGTGGAGAATTCTGTGACCGAGATCCGATTGGAGGCGGAAAATGGCATCTTTGTTGCTGATTATTTCCTAAAAGTTATCGACTTTTTCACAGATTCGCTATCTCTCTTCTCTATTGGCTAATCATATCCGCTTTGGGTGGCTTATCCGGCACTATTGGTGGTCAGCAACCCACTTAGATGGTGGTATGCAGAGCTAGTTTCAGAAATTTGGCAGTTCCTGCGACCGGTCTGATCTATATATCTTCCAGTAGGAGGCTTTTCAGGAGTTGGGAGAGGGATCTGAGCCTGAAACCAGCCTTCTGTCACTGGAACAACCGCAAATTCAGGGCATCCGCGAAGATGATGTTCGATTCGAGCGCGTCTATGGGACCTCAAGCTATCGTCAATGTGTTGCAGGAAAAAGACCGCCGTGGAGATGGAGATTATGTGAGCGGTGGATGGAAAAGGTAAATCTTTCCTGTTTGTAGGGTTGTTAAATTTCTTTTTGTGCATGTCTTGTAGTTCTTTGCAAAATCCTGCTGCATCTATGTTTATACAGAGATGTAGTTTTGCTACTTTTGACATTTTAATTTAAACATGAGGAGCATGCACAATAGAGTCATAGCTCAACATGTTATCATAGCAATATCATAGTAAGGCGTCCATGCTGTTGCGGCCAGAAGCATGCAATAGTCTTCCTCGTATGGTACAAGTTATTTGAAAGGTTTTGAAGTCCTTATAGGGGGGTAAATTTTTGTATTGAACACTGAGCTTGAACAGTTTATCTGTTATGTACACCAGTGTTGATGTTTGTCGTATAAGTTAATTGGTGATACTAGATACAACTTCGGGTACTCTAGCTGATAGCTTTTAGTCATCGGAAACCACAGATTAGTAACTAATCACTTATATGTATCACACAAGTGCTGTAACCAAAACCCGAACCAGTGGGAAAGGACCAAATTGAACGTTCATTCTGTTAGAATCTTTTTTTTTTTCTTGAGTTAATTGCTTTATGTATTATTGGTATACCTTATCTATTAACAATGAGGTTTAAAGGATTGTCCATGGGTTTCCTCATACTGAGAGGGGCATATGCCCCTATATCAACTTTCTTCTACCCTTTCATACATCAAGCTTTAAATAAACTTAACAGGGAACTCTATTTACACACACTTCTGTACTATTTACTTGGCATCCTGTTACAAGAATTTGGCAGTAAAATATCCTTCCTAATTATCTGTGACTTTGTTTAGTTTATATTAGCTATGAATAATATTTGTTCTTGGTGGCTTTTATCATCATAGGTGCTACAAGGCTTCTGATTGGTTTGTGTGCATGACAGATGACAAACTATGTATTGCTTTTTGCCTCATTGTACCATGTACTTTATTGCTTTTGCTGCAAGATAAGTATTCTTGCAGTACATGGATGTAATTTCTTCCGTGTACTAATGAGGTCTTTCTTAAACAAGTCAAAACCTGTGCTGTTCTTGTATCAGTCGTCCAACTAACAAAGCATTCTGAAGGTCCTAGTTATTTTGTAATGCTAGAGATGTTTCCAAACCCAGTGGCGGTGTGCTATGGTACTCGTGATATCACAGTGGGTATCAGTATCTTCATATTTATTCCAAAAGCAGCTTTCATTGTTTTACTTATATAGACAACCTAACTTGTAAACATCATTTATAGTGGTTAGGATATAGTAAATGTTTTCTTGTCAACCTTGTATATTGTCAATATATACTACATTAGCTCCTTTTACTGTGTTATGTTTGGAAGATTAAACTGAATGTGTCACATCATGGACTTTTATTTGATTGGCAGTGAGGATGGAAGATTGAGTTATGGATATTCAAGTTTTAGGGGAAGGAGAGCAAGCATGGAGGATTGTTGTGATGTTAAAATATCTAACATCAATGAGCAATCTGTTAGTCTCTTCGGAATATTTGATGGTTTGATGTTTTCTGCTCTCTTGTTTATTCTTTATTATAATTTTCCTTGGCATGCAAGTTTTATGTTCTATTGACATCTTAACATCAAAGGGCATGGTGGATCTCGTGCTGCTGAATATTTGAAGGACCACTTATTTGAAAACCTTATGAAACATCCACTGTTCATGACAGACACAAAATTGGCTATTAGTATGTTTAAGATATTTAACTTTGGTTCAGAGTTTTGGTAACTGATTAATGAAATATATTTTAATGTGTTACTTTGGTTTATCTTTTTGTGCGAACTACAGGTGAAACATATCTTAAAACTGATTCAGACTTCCTGGAAGCTGAAAGAATTGCTTTCAGAGATGATGGTTCTACCGCTTCAACAGCTATTTTGATCGGAAACCAGTTATATGTAGCCAATGTTGGTGATTCACGGGTTGTGATGTCAAAGGCAGGCGAAGGTACAAGTTGTCTTAATTTGTTGTTTTTTTCCATCAAGAGGACAGAATATCTTTTTGCATGTCCTGGATTATCGTATTTTACGTCGATTGTTGATATCTTTCTAGGCTAGTTGTGGTTTATTTTTACGTCTCTTCTGTTTGTTTTATTAATTGTATTCATAATAGCTTCAATGCACAAGTTCTACTGTTATCTGCAAAATTTGAGTTTTGAGTTATTTCAATTGCAGACATAATCTTATAATCATAAAATCTGGCATTATCCTAGATTTGTGCAGGTATATGATGTATAACATGTGAAGCAGTTCCATGTATTTACTTGATTGTCCAAGTTGCATCTGTCTTTAAAGATATTTCATTTCGTTTGACTACTAATTTTAATGACAATAGGTTTAGGATAGCATATCAACAACATTATCACAGAAGTAATGCATTGGGTTGATCATTAATTGGGAATCAAATATCACCAATGGTACATATTATATAGGGTTAATGCAGGATGACTAAATTAGAAAGAGGCATCAAGGTTTGGTTTGAATGTCATGTTCCTCTTAGGCTAAAGGGAAAGTAGCTGTGAGATCAAACTATGCTTTATGGATTAGAATGCTGGCTAATAAAGAAACAGCATATTGAAAGGTTAATTTACTGAGATGAGAATATTGAGATAAATGAAAAGGATTACTAGAAAAGATAAGATAAGAAAATTTTAAATTTGTGAATAACTTGGATTAGTTCTGATCATAGGTAAAATGAGGTAAACTCATAAAATATATGGACCTATCATAAGGGGACCTGTAGATGCATCAGCTAGATAAGTTGATTCAACTATAGTTAGTGATGCAAGGAGAGGTAAAAGAAGCTCTCAGACAACTATCAGAAACAATGCAAAGATATTTGACTGAATTAGTTTGACCATTGATATTGCTCTGGAATAGAGCTTAGAGCTCAATACAGGATTATATAGCCTATCACAAATAGTTGGGACTACGTGGCTTCTGGTTGTTGTTATCGATGTTATTTTTTGGTTGTTGTCTTGATGACATAATCTGGAAAACTTTTCTTACAGCAAAACTTACATTTCCCTAGAATCTGGAAAACATGTTTTCTGAAGGTTAATTGGCATTTTGGAAGCATCTGATACAGTTTACAACTTTACATTTCATCCTCGTTTCCTTTTGTGGAATGTTGGTATATAAATTATATGGATCCTCTGCACAGTTCTTATTGACTTTCATTCCCTCACATATGTTTCATAAGTTATTTCTAAATTGTCTTTTATATTTATTCTTGAAGCAATCGCTCTTTCTGATGATCACAAACCAAACAGAAGTGATGAGCGCAACAGAATTGAAAATGCTGGTGGCTTTGTTATGTGGGCTGGTAAGTCCTAGTTTGAGAAGTACGGGTAATTGATCAGAATATGCATTTTGCTAAGGACATTTATATTAAATTTTGAACTTAAGGTATGATATCGCAAAAAAATATTTTAAGTTCAGAGTCAATTAATCTCTAGGTGAATTATTTTATTGATGATTAAAAATTTCTACCTGTAACTTATTGTGAAATTCTTTAAATCCCTATGAACTGAGGCATTCAACCTAGCTTTTACTGAATATGGTATATCTACATAATTTTTCTAATGATCTATCCTAATATGAAATCTTCAACAAAATATAGTTTCATTTTTTGTTTCATTATACTGGTGTCGTGTTATGGCTTGGGTTATGTTAACTTTTGTAGACTGAGAGCATATTGAATTTGCAGGTACATGGAGGGTAGGGGGTGTACTAGCAATGTCACGTGCATTTGGTAACCGCCATTTGAAGCAGTATGTCGTGGCAGAACCTGAGATTCAGGTAATCCAGTACACCATGAATTCTCTTAATCTTTGTGTTTCTTAGTTGTAGAGTCCAAATGTGCTCTTATGATCCTAAGCTCATATTTCCAGTTTTATCCTCTTCTCACCTTCAGTATATTACCATTCTCCAAGTGTAGTGCTCTTTTAGCTGTCAGCTTTTAGGTTGTCTCACTGAACTAATGACTCACTTTCATGTCACCATGTTCAGGTCCCAGCATATTATGTCAATTATCATAGAACATAGGTGCAAAGGCAACTGTATGATATGACAAAGTTTTATATGTTCATTTCCAACCATCTGCACTAATTTTCACATGATAACATGGTAACAATCAGATCCTAGGGACCCTTGAACACAATGTGCCGTTTAAACCTCTAAACATCAACAAACAGGATGTTGGCTATATAGACTTCTCAGTTTTTACTATTTTGATGGCAAAACGTTAATCCCCTGAAACCTTTCATCCATGAATCTTTGATGTATTCATACCCATCTTAAATGTTCCTTCTCATTATATCTTTGATTGAAGTCACACCCAATTTTCCATCAAGTCAACATTTTCTATCCTCCCAACATCATCTTCTACTCCTCATCTCCCTGGCACTAATTTTGTACACAATGTTGGCTTTTGATTGTCCTGACAGTTAGAAACATAAATCATTGTGGTCACATAAAACTCCTCATATATTCCCACTTTAACCATTTTGCTTTAATTCTGAACAATCTATCAATCCTCTTGTCCTACTGAACAATAATTTAAGACACCTAAAGCTTTTACTTATAGGTACCTAACCATCTATTTTAACTATCCACTCAGATCTTCTATTGTTATTGCATCTAGGTCATTATTTTGTATCCAAGATCCTAATTTGTTATGGTTGAGCTCTTTGATGCCTTCTTTGACAGTGTTCACTGTTTTCAAGTCAAATAAAGTTGACTTGGTAGTTTGTTCTTTTAAGGTTATTTCAGTTTTAATTTCTCTTGGTTTTAACATCTGTCACAATGATTGTAATGAATGGACAAGATGCATACTTAAGGGTTTTGAGTCTAATTTTTTTCATCAAGACTCGTGTTCCCTCAGCCTTACCTAACCATAGTTATCTGTAATATTGTCAGTATCATTTTATGTGGTATGGTTACTACAGTGATTTAAAAAAGCGTTTGGGCGCTCGCTCGCCTCGTCCGAGCGCCTAGTTTAAGGGCCAGGCAGCGCACTTCAATGAGGCACTGTTTGGCGCTCGCTTGAGCCCAGGCATCGGGTGCTTCAAGCGAGTGCCCGGTTGATATAAGGCGATCGAACCGCGTAAATTTACGTTAGTTGGTTCTATTGAACCAACTAATGCGCACAATTATATTAGTGTGCGACCCTGACTCCCAACCACACGCACACTTCTCTCTTTGTTTTCGCCATCGACGATTTCTCCCTTTACATTCACTGCTGACGATTTCTCCTGCTGCCTTTGCCACCAATGGTTTCTCCCACTGCCTTTGAATCTTCCTCTATCGCCGACTTAGTCTCCTCAACCTCTGCTGCTTTCTGTTGTTTGCCGTTGCTGCTGTCCACTACATGCTGTTGTCCGCGACATGACTCCACTATTGCTGTTTGCGATTTTGTAAACTCCGCTGCTGTCTACTACTTGCGACTCAACTTCTTATCGCGACTTCTTCGGTTTCTACTCTTCCCTACTGTTGTTAACAGTAAATATACTATTAATAGTAGATTATTAATTGTTGTTCAAAATAATCTTTATTTATTAGATTAATAATAAACTATTTAGATTTTAACATTGCTAATCTTTGTTTTTAATTTAATATCATATTTTTATTTAAATAATTATATTTATTAATTATATTATACATTTTTATATTTTTATATTTTAGAGTGTCTCATTTCACTCGAACGAGTGCCTAGCGCCGTGGGCGTTTGGGATCTTGACGTCTTTCGGTGCTTAGCGCTTTTTAAATCACTAGATTACTGTGGTCACCTCAATAATTCTATCTCCTTACCATGTCAAATTAAAATTATGCTAGACTTGTTTATGAAGAAAAAAAATGAGGTTCTGATATTTCTATTTCTGCTGCCACTGAAGTGAAAAGTTCATTAAAACACAAGATGAGTGGAAACTTTGATAGTGCCGATTGCAATTCGTGTAAATTTTGCCATGTTTGGTTAACTTTATGGTGTATGATTGAGGGCTTAAAACCATGCTTCTAAGAGCACCACCATCATGTGTCTGGAGCTAGGCATTCCATCCATCTTTAATTTACATATTTGATGTCAAATGTACAAGTTCAAGGAGTACCAAATGTTTCACCTTCTTCAGTAAGTGAACGGACTCTTTACTTGATACTTTTTATGATCCATTATTATATTATATGATATTAATTGGTGCACAACAATTCAATTGATTAAATTGGACAAATGTTATGTTACATCCTCTAGGTAATACCATTTGTGCACAGCCATCTTTACTGCATGCAGAGAAACCTCCGCAAGTTTACTAGTGTTGCTTTTTGGATTCAGTACTATAAAATGAATTGGAATACATTTACATGTCTACGAACAGCATTTACCTATTGTGACAACGTTATTGACTTTGTTCAACACGTTTCAATCATTGCAGGAAGAAGAGGTTGATCAGGAATTGGAGTTGCTTGTTCTTGCAAGTGATGGACTGTGGGATGTCGTCACAAATGAGGTTAACTCTTCCACTTACTGTAATGTTTGGCTATCTGATCAAAAATTGTCTGAACATGCTACATGGTATGATATGATAATTAAAGTGTCATTGAGATAGGGGATCTCAACATGTTGCTAGCTTGTTGGGTATCAGTAACATGTCCAATATGGCCCAAGACTTAAATCCTCGATGCAGGCATGTTTTTGAAATATGACCCATTAGCCAAATCATGTCTGAAAATACCCAAACAATGTAGAAACATCTGAAACCTTATCAAAGTTACTGATGCTCCCTATCTTTTGGAATTGCCCCTCCCTGTTATTTCCTTCAAACCACCCCCTTGATTCAGTCTCCACTGGAGACTTGAACTTTTGGTTTGATCTATAAATTGGCATAAAGGGCAATCTGTAGTTGGTACCAGAACCAGTCTCGAGGGGATAAAGTAATGCATCCTGTACTAGTAGATGTATGCAACAGCGTTCACTTCATGAAATCAGCTGACGTCCTTCACTACCATTGATCAATGACCTTATACTTTTGAACCAAAGACTACATGCAGCGACAAAAAATCTATGCACATGCCTCTTTACTTTTTTATTTACCAATGCATTTGGTGGAATGAAAGTATTCTGTACCGAGGCTCATCATGACAGCCTGCCCTGAATTTTTGCCAAAATATAGCAGTTGCACCTGGAATTTTGAGATAAAAGGGTTAAATGTTTAACTGCAGTCGTCTTTGTCACTCTGTCACCATGTTCTGTTTGATAAAACTCTTGCACTATCTTGGTCTAGAAAAATGCTAATGCCAATTTTCCATCCGTCTAAGAACATTCGTAAATACATATCCTGCTATAACGTGTAGATATAAACCCCTGTGCAAATCTGTCTGTATCTAGTTGAAGTTTCAACTGATCATATGCAAACATGTCCTGTCCAAAAAAGGATGCTGTTTCCATTGCAAGAATGGAGGAAGAACCAGAAGCCGCAGCTCGGAAGTTGACAGCGACCGCCTTTTCTCGCGGAAGTGCAGACAACATCACATGCATTGTGGTGAGACTCCATCACGACCGACTTGCTGTAGAGACCGACTTGCTGTAGATTCCACATCGGCTAGTGAGAGTTGATCATTTGGTTTTGTTCTTCCCAGCTTATATCAACCTTTTCCTTATAATGTCTGCGTATCGACAATTTCATAAACTCGGATTTGGTGTTTCCATAACAAAACTACTGCGTATGAGATCCTATCAGTTGACTTGTATGAAACCTCCACCCGGTTTGCAGTTTTACTTCAACTGATAAAATCATAGGATATGATTTGAGAGGTAGTCAAAGTCCCAATGAACCCATCGATGATTATTGTATTTTATCTGTCTTTTAGTTGAAGTTTTCGTATGTTTGGTTGTTTGAAACTTCATGTGTCGCCTTTGCCTGCCTACTTATATACTGCCCTCGCAAGTAATATCTACGGGAACATATATGCAATATAAAAAGTTACAAAGGCAAAAAATTGCTCTTTCCATACTTCCAAATGCATGCACGTCCAAATCAAATCCTGTTTTCTATTTGCAACATAGTAACTACAAAGTGCATCTCCAAGCTCTCTGTGAAAGAAGTACACCTGATAGAACAATGTTTGATTTTTGTATTTACAATACAATGGCCCTAACATGCACCAAAGTTCTTAACATCCAATGATCTTTACTACCTTGTATCTCTACTCTGACATGGCTGATGCCCTAATGATCTCAACAATGAAAACAACTCCAGGAACAAACAACCCAGTCATAGGTATTATTCACACAGCAACATCCACAGGTGGATGATCTATTTTAATCAGCTCTCAGAGCAAGAAAGAACAGAACAACTCTCATAGGTATTATTCTAGTCGCGGATCGACTCGGTGTAATCCTCAACTGCCAGGCGCTCCGATATGTCAGCTAACGATTTAAGGTTGCACTTGATCAATGCCTCCACAAAGTAGCAGGTTTCATCCTTTGTGTTCCCATCAGGCACATCCACTACAAACGACTCGATCACCAGAGTTCCAGGCCTCCCATCTATTGTTTCCGGGTGGGCAGTAATGATAGATGAGTAGTTCTGCAGTGCAAATGAAACTGTATGAGGCCAAATTCAGTAAAAGGAGTCTTCGATTCATCCATAGATAACAAAAAAACCTTGTGTTCCAACTGTTCATTTCTTAAATGAAACAAAGTGAGGTGATACACTTGTAATGCAGTGAAAGCTAGAATTTTCCTTTATAACAGATGACTGATGAAATGGATCCAAAGAGATGAACAGTTGAATCTGAGACTGTACTAGAAACCTTTTTCCAATTTTTATTTTGCTAATTACCATGCAGGAAAAAAGAAGTCTTCGCTTCATCGATCGATAACAAATGCAAACCTTGTGTTCCGACAAAAAAAAAAAAGAAGAGTGAATCATTGTCAAAGTTTCAGTAAAAGGATTCTTCGATTTCATCGATCAATAACAAATGTAAACCTTGTATTTCAAAAAAAAAAAGACTTAGATTTTAACTGATAAAATTGATATCAGGACAACCCGAATGTCAATGCCAAAGTTCTCTGCTTCCCCACATTTCCAAAGCAAAACTATGCAGCTATACAAACCTAAGATGGCACCACTCACCAGCAGGCAGTAGCTAGTTCTTAAATGAAACAAAGTGAGGTGATACACTTGTAATGCAGTGAAAGCTAGAATTTTCCTTTATAGCAGATGACTGATGAAATGGATCCAAAGAGATGACCAGTTGAATCTGAGACTGTACAAGAAACCTTTTTCCAATTTTTGTTTTGCTAATTACCATGCAGGAAAAAAGAAAAAAAAAATACACTGAGAAGATATATAGCTGCAAAGACAACTGTTTTTACTAGAAACCTTTTTCCAATTTTTGTTTTGCTAATTACCATGCAGGAAAAAAGAAAAAAAAAAGACACTGAGAAGATATATAGCTGCAAATACAACTGTTTTATCTATTAAATCGAACCTAGAGAGCATATACATTTGGGAGATAGGAACCATTATTTCCGCCATAACAATCTATGCAACCAGGAACATGAATAGCTTGGCTTGCACACACATCAATAGAAAGCAACCAATTTGAACATCAAAAATTAACGCTAACATACAATTGAAGATGAAGAAAGAAGCAGGGATGCAGCATAAATAGGATGAGAAGATGATCACACCTTGAGCCTATGGTCTCCTCCGACGATCTTGACGCTGAGGATGTGCTCCTTGTCGTCGAGGTGCTCCAGCCTCTCGAAGCTGGTGGTCGCGGGGAGCCCGGATTTTATATTCACCTCCCTCAGGCTCCCGACGCCGACGCTCCCCTCCACAATGCATCTGCTAACAAAGGGCTTGTACTTCTGAGGCTGATCGAATCTCCTGACGAGAGACCACACCTGTCAACACGCAGCGAAGGAAGGAAGCAGAACATCACACTTTTGAACGCCACCCAGCTTACAATTCGAACAACATGATTTAGCTTACAACACCATCACACGGCAGTAAGAAAAAGGCCAAGTTCTACGGGAAGGATAAGAAAAAGGCCGAAAAGAAATTGGAAGCAGTCACGATAGATAGATGCGATCGAAACCCGGCCTCTTTCACAAATTAGCTTCGGTCACCAAAAAAAAAAAAAAAAAAATCCAACTTTGGCACGGAAAAAAAACGCAATTTTTCGGCATGTTTGTCATGTTTTCTTGTGAAACTTGGTATCAAATATGAAATCCGTAAGAAAATCCAATGACCAAGTACAACAGAGGCAGAGAGAGAGTACGAAGTGGACGGGCGCTTTAATGTGCTTGAAGACGACGGAGCTGCACTGGCTCTCCTTGGGCTCGTGCCAGTGGAAACACCGGACGTAATCCACCTCCGGTGCCCGGGACCCCGTCCCCGTCGGGTTCATCTCGTCGGCGAGCCCCGGCACCCTCACCCCTCCTCCACCCCCGTCGTTCATCCTGACCATCCGCACTCCGCCCGTCGAACGATCTCACGGGATCAAATCCAAGCAATCCAAACTCCGAACCTCAACCACCCCTTCTCTCTCTCCCTCGGCCGTCGCGTCGTCGCCCCTCCGTCCAAGTTATACGGGTGAAGGGCGAAAAGGAAACAAAAATCCCAGCGGCGGGGCCCACCGCTCAGAGCTCCGCGTTATCTTCACCTGACCGGTTAATCTACTTACGCCCTCCCGCTTCGACCGATATAACGTAAACACCACCCACGTCCGTTTGCCGGTGCCGTCGCCATCGCCATCGCCGTCCCCGTCGGAGCCGACCACGGACCGCCGGTTCCCAAAGGCTTGACCACTTTGTCGCGCTCGTCCACGTCGGCGATGGCACAGCCGTAATTTGCCCCCGACGCCGGTGGCATTTACGTCCAAACATAACCCCTCTCGCCCTGATGTCGGCTTCTGGGGAAGGGGACGGGACCGTGGGCGGTGACGGTGATGGTGATGGCATCAGGACGTCATTCCCGTCGTTGACCGTCGATTCGAATCGGCCGACATCTGGCGGGCGGGCATAGCGACGCTTGCCGATTGAGGGCCCTGCACGACCGTCCATCTCACGCCTCTGACGATGTCAACGGTTCAAGATAAAGTCCGATATTCTATTTTTTTAAATCGAAATATACGAACGGTTCAGATCAAAAGAAGGAAGGAGATGGACGGTCGATGAGAGATCCATTGTGTCTTCCCTACCTGCGCAGGATCGGCTCGTCGCCATCAACGCATATAATAAATAATATTTGGATATTTCAGCAGATTGGCGTATTCCTAAATAGATTGCTAGATATAAGATAAAAAGAAAATTCAAATACGATAACCTTGAATAGCCTTGCATGGTCATGTCACTCCTCTTCCTCGATGGCATCCGAAATGAATTAGGTTGGACATGATACATCACCGACCCTTAGCTCTTCGTTATGTATATCCAATCTATCATTAAAATTCTCTAAATCAAATGTCTATTTTTTCGTCGGGTAGCGAACGTACATTATTACGATAAGCATGAATCAATTTTCTCAAACTTCTGTGTGAACTTTATTATGTAATCGGAGTTCCGTCTGCAATAATACAATAAATATATGCTGGCTGTGAGTCCAAAACACAATTTAATGTGATCGTTCGATTGCAGTTCTGCATGAAAAGTAACTCTCGTCCTCGCTTTTGTTGGTGCAGTAAACGGTGGGCTTGGGTGTAACAGCGCAAATTCAACTGATGATGGAGACGACGAGACTGAGCCGCCTTCCTCCCCGACTCTCTCTCTCTCTCTCTCTCTCTCTC
Source organism: Musa beccarii (assembly GCA_024322285.1). Taxonomy (NCBI): domain Eukaryota; kingdom Viridiplantae; phylum Streptophyta; class Magnoliopsida; order Zingiberales; family Musaceae; genus Musa; species Musa beccarii. Next base: position 12,098,576 of record CM044397.1, read on the forward strand.
TCTCTCTCTCTCTCTCTCTCTCTCTCTCTCTCTCTCTCTCTCTCTCTCTCTCTTCCGGACGGAGCAGGAGAGTCTAACTTCAATGTCTTCGACTGTGCCACCCGCCAAGTGCCCGGAACACTGATTCAAAAGACGATCAGTCCTTCCAAGAAATCCAACAATGAGCGACAGAATTCCACGAAATCCTTTGCTCGTATCTCGTAGGCTGACCTCTTCAACGGAGCATATAAAGTGAGATGTTAGAAGTCTGACTCTATTTCAGAAGTCACAGAAGATGCTCTCTTTTGAGGATATGAGAAATATTCTATTGTAAGTTCTTCGAAAAAACTTGATTTTGTAGATCATTTCTTCCCAAATTATGAGATTATCTTTCGATTGCTAGATTATCGACCTGACGATTGACTTTTTTTTGCTTCTGGTTTAATTCTGAAATAGAAATACTTATTATTCTTCTTCGAGGCTTTGAGTTCATTAGAGGACAAGCCTTGACCCTAATCCTATGGAAGCCAAGCTTCCAACCACTTCTATAAAAAAAAAAAAAAAAAAAAAAAAAAAAACTCCTATATTAATTCAATTTTCAAGTCTTTCCATTGAAATGTTATAGCCTATTATAATCGGTTAGATCGTCTCCAAAATAGGATAATTTTTAAAAATAGATGAAGTTATCCTTTCTTGCACCTGTGTCAAGTTTGTCGAGATTTGTATTTTTCTATATTTATCTCTCTCCCTTCCTTAAGGCTTTTTGGATAGAGGAATATTAGTTCTTTTAATTTGTTATATTTAAGAATTTATCAAATATTCACTTCATAAGCAACCAAGTGAGTCATCAAATTGATCTTTGTCATACTTCCTCCTAACCTAATCCATCTTCTCAACATGTTCTTAGGGGTTTCAATCACTATTTAAAGGAGGAAAAAGACAGCTTCCAGGCCATGGGTTTGAGTCCTAAAACAATTGAATCGGAGATATCATACGACCCATCTTCTCAAACTCATTTGGCTTCTCCTCCAAACCCATTGCTTGCCTCTATTGATGGGAATCCGGATAGACCCAAATTCGATTTGTTCAAATCTAATCAATCTCATCCCATATCTCTCTTATTCAATGTCCTTTGTCTTTATTCCAAAACAATTAATTCTTTAAAAAAATCTTACCTTTAGCAATAGAATTCAATGAAATCACATGCTTTTATCCCATGGGTTGGCCTCTTTAGGAGAGCACAAGGAGTGGGATCTTAAAAGCTTAACTCTACCCCTAAAAGCCGAGTTATACAATCATAGTCTCCCCTTTGCATAGAGCTTGACACAGTACAACTTTTCCCTACTCACAAGAACATGAGAAATGAACTTTATGGTAAGTTCCTTGATAAAACTCTTCCATTAGAATTCTTCATATCCTTTCAATTGCTTTTGCTTTTGATATAACTCTGAAATAAAATTGCTATATATTCTTCTTGGAGGCCTTTGGTTCATCAAAATGCAAGCCTACAAGCCTTGACCATATTCCCATGAAAACTAAACTTCCAAACCCTTCTTAAAAAATAAAAATAAAAATATCCTACATAGATTCAATTTTCTAGTCTTCTAATTAAAATTTTACAACATGATATACTTTGCCAAATTGTCTCCAAAATAGGATAATTCTAAAAATAGATGAAGTTATCTATTCTGGCACCCATGACAAGTTTGCTAAGGTTTACATTCTCTTAGATCTATATTGTCCTCTTCCTCGAGACCTTTGGATCAAGAAAGAATACATTTAATTTTTTTAATATGTTGTATTTATGAATTTATTAAATATTTACTTCATATGCGATAAAATGGGTCACTAAATTAATTTTTACGATACTTCCCCCCAACCTAACCCATCTACTCAACAACCCAACTCAGCTTCTTAGGGCATTGCGATTGCACCTGAAGTTTCTTATCACCATATGGAAGAAAATGACATGGCCTATGAGCCATGGGTCGAAGTCTAGAAGCAATCGAATTGAAGATATCACAAGCCTCACTTAGCCCATTTCGTCTCAGACTCGTCTTCTCAAACACCCAACTGCAAGTCGGCTCACCCCACTTGGCTTCTCCCCTAAGCCCATTACCTGCCTCTGCTAATGGCAATCTAGATAGACTCGAATCTAATTTATCTAAATCTGATTGATCTCATCCCATATCTCCCTCATTCAATGCCCCTTATCATCATACTACCCTTATAACCTAAGCACTAGTCCATCCTTCTACCATAGGGAGCACATTAGCAGCGATGGCATTAAAGGCTGATAGACTAATGTTGCCATCCGCCCTTGCTACCATTGGCTCGCTCATGGTGAATGGAAAGCAATCCTCGAGAGGCAATTCATCATGAGTTAAAGAGATTCACTCAACATATACTATAGTCATTCCTCACTCATCTTCTCCTTCTTCGACTGTCTATAACCCTAAGGTTGCTCTCTCCTCTCACCAAGCTCTAGCCTAGTAGTGGGGATAGTTTTGGCTAACATTACTATGCCACTATCTAATCCTAATATCGCCACCCTAGGCTCTCCCAATAGGTCCCTCGAGCCAAGGGAAGGGGTTTACATTATCAAACCTTAGGTCCATCCCTCTTCCCGCACTTCATCCTCTAATTACTTTTCCTTTTGGAGATCCAAGCTTTCAGAGACATAAATAGCACGACTATAAAAGTTGGATAGGCCCTTCTACTTTGAAGCATTTGCATATGAGGAAGACCTGCCCCAAAACAAACTTGTCTTCTCTTTCGATTATCTCATGGAGAGAATGTCTGATGCATTTCAATGAGTTGTGGAGGATCAAGCAAAGGAGTAAGGCGAGATGATGGTTGAAGACTACGATCTGAAATGTATCGCTTCGATAAGGAACCCTCAAAGTGAGACATTGGACCTCGCAATGAAGTTTTTTTCCTACTCTCTTTTCTAGTTAAACAAAAGAGTAAGAAGAAAAAGAAATTTAGAATCTATCATCCCCTACCCTCGGTTAGGGGCTTTGTTCAATCATTAAGTCATATATTATTTCATAACTATCAATATACTTTTTAAGAATTATAAGGGTGCAATAAAAAAAGAATGCAAAGAGATACTATTTAATATTATTAAAACTCAAAACTTAAATATGGTTATCTTGCTTAAAACTCATTTGTAGGATCAATAAGCTATATTTTTCTTACATCGACTCGAGAAGCTATGGCGGGAGACTTGTGTGAAAACTAATGGATACTTGGGTGGAATCTTGGTAGCATAAAAACTTATATAGGTTCAAGCTTCACTCATCTATAAAAGCAGGTAAGTAATCAATTTAGTAATAAAAAATTATATACATCCTTGGTTCCTCTTAGTCATTTATACTAGTGCTATTCCTTCTCTTAGAAATGATCTTGAAAATTTATTTTCTTCTTTAAATGTCATCTATTCCATGGCTTTTATGTGGTGACATAAATATAATTTTTTCCATAGATGAAAAAATGGGGGGTCATCCTTTCATATTTTCATCATTAGATTTAGCTTTATGCCGTTTTATTTTAAAAATAATTTTATTGATATTAGTTTTTCCAGACCCAAGTTCACCGGATATAGCAACCATTTTGGCCCATCTCAAGTAGTTACTAGATTAATTGGGATACCATTTGACCTTTTAAAAGAGCAAGGTGACCTTAGCATCCAATACTTTATCATGATAAAAAATGTCACTTGCACCAAGCACATCATTTTAATTTTTAATACTCAAAACTCCTCTTGGATTAAGGTCTTGTATGCTAAGCATGACAACCTACACCCATGGTACCTCCAACACCTCCACTAGAACCTCTTCCATGCATAAATCCATCCTCAATCATATTGTCAACATCAAGAATGGCTCGAGGAAACTCATTGGCAAATGGTCAAACATATGAATGATGAACTTTAATGTGGTGTCTGATTTCATATCCAATTCTCCGTAAAACTTCAATATTTTTGAGTCCTTTTTTCATCCCCTACTTGTGAAGTGAATTCTGGCTATTCATCTCCCTCAACGATCTGAGGATGACTCCGAGGTTTGGACTCTTTACTCCAAAATGTAGCATAACAATATGCAGTGCCTACAGGTTGTAATCACCAATGATTTCTCTCTTAACATAAATTAATTATTATAAATAATTTATTATTTTATTATTAACTTCCATATTTGTGTGTTATAGTTAAGAAAATAATTAAATTTGATTTCCTTAATCACATGGATAAGTTAGGAATCTTACTAATTAATTAGATTATTAATTGATTTATTTCCTAATAAGTGATGTGATTTTCAGGAAGTAAATAGTATACATTCCATTTTAAGTGTGAACCATTATAAATAAATATTATGTTTCTATCTTTATGTGTGAAAGTAAAATAAAAAAATAAATTTAATATAAAATTAAATATTACTTACCATTTGGGGCTCCTCTTTCCTCATTCCTCCTATATAAGGGGCTCCTCTTTCCTCATTCCTCACCAAGCCTGACAATGAGAGGATCGAGGAGAGGACTTCCCGAGGAGGTGATCTCGAGGAAAGGATAATCGAGGGGAGGTAAGATCTTTTCTCCTTTTTTATTTGATTTGATTTATGTTTTGAAATATTGATATTGGAATTGTTATAAATTTTATGATGCATAATAATATTTGAATTTTCAAAATTTTATGATTAATAAATAATGATAATTGATTCATGATATTAGAATGATTATTTGATTTATATTAATCTCTTAAGCTTAAGTGAGTTTTAATATTGATTTAACTATTAAAATTCTTGTTTTTATATTAATGGATCTAATTTATTTAATTAGATATTTCTGTATTTTAAGAATTATGTGTGAATTCCTATGATTTAATTAGTTTTAAATTTAAGATTATGGATTTAAATTCTTTAATTCATGGATTTGAGTTATTCTTGATAATTTATATTTTTAAAATATAATTTGATAAAAGGATTCTAGTTGAGGTCTGACTTGAGTTAAGTTAATCTATTAGATTAGATCGACTCAGCCCATATGGTTATGTACGACCCAACCCATGTGGCTAGGTATAATTAATTCATGTGACTAGGCATGACCCAGCCCATGTGGCCAGGTAAGAGCCAACTCATGTAGTAAGATATGATCTAACCTATGTGGTCATGCTTGATTCACTCATGTGGCTAGGTATGATCCAGTCCATGTTGCTTTGTACGTCCCAGCCCATGTGGCAAGATACGACCTAATCATGTGGCTAGGCATAGACCAACTCATGTGGCTATGTATAACCTATTCCATATGGTCAGATACAATCTCAAATCATATGTCTAAGCAAGACCCAACTCGCAAGCCAAGCATGGCCCAGTTCAGTGGTAAGGCTTAGCCCAACTTATAAGTAAGGCTTAGCCTAGTCCATGATGTTAAGTCTGCCCAGCGTTGCGATTGGCGTTAGATACATCATCGCTCCTCTATCTAGCCCATTATACCTCAACTTAACATATTACTTAGGACAAGCATGTGTAGCACATATGATCCGTCCAAGACTCAGGTGGGTTGGTTCAGTTTTGGGCTAGCACTATATGATATAGTCTGATTTCCTTTTTTTTTATTAGTTTGAGCTCTTTTAACTAAATCATACATATTTGATCGGTTAAGATCAGTTTAGAGTGATTCCAGACTAACTTGACTAGTTCAAATCTACCTGACCTAATCGAGATCAATCAAATCTAAATTAGACCAGTCTAGGGTGATTCCAGATCGATTCTATAAGGATTTGAGGTTGATTCTATTAGGCCATAATTGGATTGAATTTGATTTAAGCCAATTGAGCTATTTAAATTAGGGTTTTGATTAATTGAAGACTATTGAGAGATTGTTGTTTTTAAGCCTTTATGATTTGATGAATTTAAAGGTTTATTTGAAGATGTCATTTGAAAATGATTATTAGTTTTCTACTTTTCTTAAGTTTATGAAATTGATATGGTTGTACCATGTAGTATATGTAACTAGGCTAATGGTCTATATTGGAAGTGTAACCTGTGAAAGGAGCTACGGGCCCATCACAGTGCAGAGCCACCAATGGACATAGTCTAGTATATCATACATAAAGTATGGTCTCTTGTAATATTTGATCATACTATTTCTTGTATACATGTGTGAATGAATGAGTGAATGTAAATAAATGATCATGGATATTTATGTATCCCTGCCAAGGACAGGTATGCCGATTTTCTTCGGGGATTAGCGGACCATCAGACGTGATGGTTAGACGATTCCTTCATCCGTTATTGGGAGGAACGTATCCCCACTTAGGCGGGTGAGGGATACCACTCCATCCACTGTTGGGAGTGCGATATGGATTATCTCCATCCGCTATTGAGAGGAATCCATCCCGTTGAGTATGCCTCTTCATCCGCTATTGGGAGAGTGCACTATCGGGTGTGATGTACGCCTTTGTTATCCAATTATCTTATATGTGTTGCATGTAACCAATGCATGATTTTGCTTAAGAAATTATCATTATTTTTTAGATGTTTAAATTTTATAATGAATTGATATATTATTATTTATTATTAAATTATTGACATTTGTTTCATGAATGTTAGATTATTTATATGATTTTTTCGAGGTTCCTACCAACATGTGTGGTTGCTGATATATTTTTATCTGATATTTATTTTCAGTATAATCTATAATTTTGCATTAGATATGAAGCTTGGGTGGAAGAGATTTGTGACCCTACCAAGAAGATGTAATCTTTTCTTGTTAATAAAATATTTACTATTATAAAGGTAAGGATTTGAATTCAAGAAAGAAGTGTATTTTATAAATTATGAATAATAAAATGATGATTTATTATATTTTATAAATTCTGGGATGTGACATGGGCACTTGTCTATGTACTACACTCAAGAGACTAAGTACACCCAAGAGACTCCTTAGTTAGACTGGAAGATGATTCCATGGTTGAAGACTGCTTTTAAGATAAAAAAAATTTCCCATGAAAAATGGCTTGGAACCGTCTCCTCATCGTCGTAACTTCATCTCAAATATCATCCACTGTCAACAAGGATTTTTATTTTATTTGCCACCTGCACCTTGATTCTGCATCGCACACCCTCTTTGATTGAAGCTTTGCCCAAACCTTTTGGGATTCCCTCCGGCAATTGCTTGGCTTTAGTTTCTAGTTTCATCTCACTTGGTTCCAAGGAGAGGAGAAGAAAGGTAGGTAGAAGGGCATGAACTCGGTGTTAGCATAAAATCTATAATTATGCTATCTATAATGCAGAAAAACTTTAATGTCAAAATTTAAAATCAAATAGCAATAGATCTAAATAATATTTCGATACGTATCTTTCATTGTTGTTCAGGGAAATAAACTGTATCTGATCTATAAGCACATCATCGTCAGATCTGAAATATCAATATGCAAGGAGAACTAGACTCACCTTCTCTTCTCTTCCTATCCTTTCATAGGACTACTTAGATTGATGGTCAGGGAGATTAAGAGAGAGACTAAAATAGAGAGATTGAGAGAGAAACTGTAATCTCTCAACTCTCTTATTTTTTCTCTTCATATTTTTATGTGTTCCTTATATTGCATCCCTAGAGGTCATGTCTATTTATAGGAGAGAGCAAAGAGTTTAGGATAATATATTAGGAGATTTCCTCCCATCAAGGGCATCATCCCCTAAGGAATCTTACTTTAATTAGACTTCCTTTCTATTAACCAATGATCATAATCAGAATCCATTCATATCTTTAATATATCTTACATAATTAAATAAGATCACATAATCTAACATTTTCCCACTTGGCTCATTAATTGATAAGATATAAAAGATATTCAAAATCAAAATAAATAAATAAAATTTATTTAAAAATAATTTTACATAATTGGATTTTAAAATTTTAAAAACTAGTTACATGCGCGTGAATTTTAAAAATAGGCCAATAAGTTCAATGAATATAATAATACTATATTAAGTCTGACTAGCAATGCGAGTCATAACGGTTGTATGTCATTGATGTCACACTTCCTTCTATATACCACAATACTATTAGCTTTTCCTAATGTAGTCTAAAATGACCTATGTAATTTGTCTTATCAAGATAATTCTATCATCACATTCAACCATAACATGTATATACATAACTATGAACAGAATAGCAGAAACAAATAACTTTAAGTACGTAAGTAAAAAATATCAATTATAGCATCCACTCAAATATGCATCACAATATCCTTCATAGGTTGCTCACAAATCTAATCATAAGAACATATTCTTTCAAAACACTTTAGGCTATAAGTCTTAAATAAATAGATCAACTATCAATACAGTAAAACTCAAGTAATTAATTGACATTAGATGTTTCTAGACTCGTCTTCTCTAACCATTAAATACTTTCTACCATAATGCATAGAGATGCAATAGTACTTATCATTCTTAGAGAATGAAAAACTACTGCAATGTCATAAAATATCTTCAGCGACCTAGCAATTGAATCTGATCACACCAAGTCCTGAGATAAAATTTTACAGTTATAAAATGTGATCAATGGCCTCAAAGCATACCACAAAATCAACTTCCATTATTATTAATAATATAATAAAAAATTACCTCTCTAATTGATATAGATATTAATCGTAAGGTGGACTTCCTATTATTGATATAGATATAGAAACTAAAGCCCCTCTAATTTATAGGGGCAATTTGTTATTCTATAAATGATGTAACTCAAACTCATAATGAGTTATTAATGTCACGACGATTCTTAAAGAGTTCCTTTAAAAACTACATGTCTCGTTATGATCGATACATTCTTTATGAGTAAAATCTATAACCATATTAAAAACTAAAAGTCTGACCATCATATCATTTAACATTGTCCTTTGAGTCATATAACAGACTCTTTTACAATTATTGGATAATTCGATGAATTCATCAGATACCATTCTGGTTATTGATTTTAACTCTTATTTTATTATGTCATATTATTTTTCATAATCGTTACTTTTCATGACCTATAAAAATAATAAGGGATCCATTCTGATCAAAATATAATTCTTATAGATATACCACATAATAATCATAAATGATAAGATTCCTTTCCCATTGAGATATTCTCAAGACTGTCAATTATGACTGTTCTACAAGATCATTATCAGCGATATCAATATAATGTGAGGGTTTTATAATGTTATTTTGTTGTTCACCTTTATTAAATTATTTAATAATTTGATTAACAATAATCTCTCGAATAATAAAGGAGTATCAACATGTATCTCCTCTATATCAAAATTAAATTTTGAGATTTTTACTCTTGATTCACTATTTTATAGGAATCTTATATTACCAAATTTGACTATCCTCATACTATGATTAGAGCAATAAGATATGTACCTTTTTAAACTTTTCTAAATAATAATAAAATATTTAGAAATAACTATTAAATTTAATTTTTTTAATATGAATAGAAGATCCTTATCTTTATAGGACAATCTCAAATATGTAAATATCTTAAGTTAGGTTTCTTATCATTCCATAACTCAAAAGAAGTTATGCAATTTAATTAATAGAAACCCCATTTAAAATATGCATAGTTGTCCTTAGAGGTTTTTCTCACATTGATTTGGGTACAAAAGAATAACTCATCATGCTCCTAATCATATTTATAAGCGTATAATTATATCTTTCAATAATCATATTCTGCTACGACATATATGGTAAATCATATTGAACTTTTCCAAGAATCTAGTAAAAAAACTAGAATTGTAATTGGATTCATCATAAATACCATAAAATTCATCACCCCTATCAGATATGACGATTTTAACTTTTCTATCTAATTATCTCTTGACCTCATTTATACACATTTCAAAAGTATCAACGACTTAAGACTTTACATGAATTATATATATATATAATCATATCTCAATAGTTTATCTATATGGTGATAAAATGTATCTCTTTAATGGGATGAAAGTATAGAATGACACATATGTAAACATAATCTCAAGGAGTTTATGAAACTATATTCATTTTAATATTTAATTATAGGATCATTATAAACTTAATATTTATATTAATTTTGTATAGACCATTATATAGAATCCAAAGGTTAACTTTTATTGAATCATACTAAGTTCACAACTACTAAAAAAGAAATAATATTCTAATAATTCTAGGTAAAGAATCCAAATTCTCATAATTATAAGAATATAGTACGGATCCTAAAGATTCATCAAATAAATCATCTTTAGACGTAAGTGATAAATGCAAATTACTATCGTTTTTACTTTAAGATGATTCCTTATAATGATAAATATTTTATTCTCCTTTAGTTTTATCACTTTTTTAATTATTAAAATAAATATTTATTATTGGCAATATATATTGAAGCATCAAATTAATCCACCAAATATTTAAAAAATAATTTCTATAATATTTGATTTGAACCATATAAAAGTTATATTTATAGTTTTTCATTTCAAATCAAATCTTGTAGTTCTTCTTCAGATAACTTTCTTTGTTACACAATTAACACTTTATTATGAAGAAATTTTTTTATGGTTTATATAGTAATTATAAACTCAGATGACTTATGATTCATCCTTATTTTATTGTTACCCACTCCTTGAGTAGTACTCAAAATATTATAAGTCTTGAACTTATAACTTTATCAGTTATATTGAGGTTGTAATCTTAAATTCCTCAAATACTATCATTTTTAGTTAGTTCTTTCATTGAGGTGTCAACTAATGACTTATCAGAAAATTTAAATTGATCCTTAAATATTCTCATACACTAGTTGTAAATTATACTAAAGTCTAAGTATCATAAAATTGAGTCTTTCAGACCATCCTGATCAGTCACCTTAATTATTTATTCTATAGAACTTTCAATAAATAAGTCTGTGTTCCTTTCAAATAATCTGATCAATGTCTCACTTATTCAATATAACTTGTATATGTTCAAGTCATTTATTCCAGAAAATGTATTCTAGAAAATATATGACATTTACAAAAATACAATAAAGAAAGTACCACTGTAATAATATAATATTAATTTTTTGAGCTTTAGAATGAATGTTGAACTATTGATATCATCAATATTTTACCTTTAATATTGACATATCTAGTGTTCACACATATAATCATTTATGGAGGACTGATATCATCCTTGTGGAATAGTGTTATTACTTTTGGATATATAACGCTAAACTGCAAGGATATCTAAAACAGTATCATCCTACCGCATCACATAATTATTCAAAATAGATTTTCCGTTGGGATTATCTAAATCTCCTAATTATATCTGCCATTGTAAGTATTATTTTTTTTAATGTTATTTAGGACCAATTTCATAATGTATTTTATAGATTATTGGTCTAGGTCACTTTGACTGCAAAACCAATACAAAAATATAAAACATAATCTAAAATATTCTATAAATGATAAAGCTTTATTGTAATTCATATTCTATAAGTCTATCATCCCAAGCTACTTTGGCAACTACTAGTCAAATAAAACTTAGGAAGATAAATTATAAATAATATTCATCAAATTTTTTTAACATCATTTAGGATCAATTCCATAATGTATTTTATAGATTATTGATCTAGGTCACTTTGGTGGCTATAGGACCAATACAAAACTATAAAATATAATCTAAAATATCCTATAAATGATAAAATCTTTATTATAATTCATATCTCATAAGTCTATCATCCTAGATTACTTTGGTAGGTACCAATCAGATAAAACTTATGAAGATAAATTATAAATAATATTTATTAAATTTTTTTAATCTTAATTCATACTGAAGCAATATAATAATAGAATAACAACTATAATAATTATTTAATATTAATCAGCATAAAGAAAAAATATATGATAACTATAATCATGGTAACACATAAATCATAAAAGGTCTTTATATGAAATATAACTATGATTTCATAATTTTAGATATATACATATGCATAACCAAACAAATATTCAAAAATAATAATTAGATTTTATTTACAACTTACAATCAATAATTCATATATATTGATCAACATAAAGAAAGCTCATATTATAATTATAAAAGAAATAATAATTTATATTTTTAATAAAATATTAAATTAAACTAGTTGATTTTATGTAATTTGGGCAAACCCAGAATTGGGTTAAATATTAGCCCAATTAAACAAGTCGATCAAAACCAAAAATTGATCCAAATTTAATCCTTTCTAGATTTGATCAAATTAAATTTAATCAATAATTAATCAAAATATAATCATGATCAAATTCAATTAAATTATATTGATCAATTTTATAATTGAGGATATAAATAAAAAATTCTTAATTTCATAAGGGTAAAACTGTAAATTTATTGACAGGATATAAACTTGAATTATTATATTTGTAAAGGGCAGAATTATCAAAATACTAAAAAGTATTAATAAAATACAAAAGAGTAAAGCTGTAATTTGGCAAAACCCTAATCAAAAGAAAAGGGCAAAACTATAATTTTGCCAAAACCCCTTCTTCCCTGTGCCGCCGGCGCTTAAGCATGATTGTGGCTACTGCCGGTGCGGTGGCCTGTGCGTGCGCAGTCGCCACCTCCTACACATGAGCGAAGGTCGCCAATGCGGGCCCGCGCAGCCTACCTACGCATGGCTGTCGCCTGGGTGCGGTTGTGCCCGCACAAGGCTGCCGCCTGTGCAATTATGCCCGCGTGAGGCTGTCGCCTGTGTGGCTATGCCCGCGCGAGGCTGTCACCGGTGCGATTGTACTTGTGTGGCCTGCCTGTGCGCGGTTGCCACTTGGGTGCGGTTGTGCCCGAGCACGCGGTCGCTGCCTCTGCATGCATTGGGCGTGGTGGTGCCCTCGTGCGTACCATGCTGACGCGGGTTACGCTCGCGGCGATCGTTAGGCGTGATCGCAAAGAAACACGGTGATGCTGCACTACCGACAATTGAATAGGTGCTCGAGAGAGATCGTCGCCTCAACAACACTAATCCATCGATTGAAACCATAAGAAACAAATCGATAATACCCGACGAATCATTCATGCATCATAAACAAAAAATTGATCAACATCTTTTCGCAAGCGAAAGATGCTAATAAATAGATCCGAAAGTATTTGATTTCAAAAACTATGACTCTGATATCAATTGTTAGCATAAAATCTATAATCATGCTATCTATAATACAGAAAAACTTTAATGTCAAAATCTAAAATCAAATAGCAATGAATCTAAATAATATTTTGATACGTACCTTTCGTTGTTGTTCAGGGAAATAAACTATCTAATCTATAAGCACATCATCGTCAGTTCTAAAATATCAATCTTCAAGGAGAACTAGACTCACATTCTCCACTCTTCCTATACTTTAACGGGACCACTTAGATTGATATTTAGGGAGACTAAGAGAGAGACTATAATAGAGAGATTGAGAGAGAAATTGTAATCTCTTAACTCTCTTATTTCTTCTCCTCATATTCTTATGTATTCCTCATATTGCATCACTAGAAGTCTTGTACGAGAGTAAATCGTCTATAATAAGATATTAGAATATTTTCTCCCATTAAGAACATTCCCTAAGAAATTTTAATTTAATTAATCTTATTTTCTATTAGCTAATAATCATAATTAGAATCTAATTATATCTTTAATATATCTAACATAATTAAATAATTAAATAAGAACACGTAATCTAACACTCGGCGCTCTTTGGTTTCACTGGTCGCCTCCGCATCGAAGTTGCAAAGCCATGCTTTTACTACGATGATTTTGTTAAGCATGACGTGAAGAGAAATGATGGGAAGAAGAAAAGGCAGTCACAGGATGGCGTTTTTGGTGCCCACACATGTAAGATCTCCTAATGATACCATGTCCCTGCAAAACATCCCCTGGTTACATATGTAACTACTGTGTTCTCTTTGGCATTTTTATCTTATAATTCTGGATGAATGACACGAAAACCAAATCAAGCATTGAGGATGAAGAGGGATTGCTTGGTAAAAAGAGAGTGACAGAGATGTAAGGAAGAAGAGCTCAATGAAATGTTTACATGCATACATGTTTAGGAACAGCTTTCTTACCTTCTTTTATTCCGAGAAAGATACTTGAGTGATTTCAGAGATGTGGTGAACAATTTCATTCTTACTCACCTTTCGTTCTGCCGGAGCAAACCATAGATAAAGGGAGACGGATAAGGTTTCAAAGAGTATGCCTAAGCCATTGATGGTGACGAGAGGTAGATTCTCCCACCTGCAGCAGCTTACCACCGGAAAGCCATACCAAGCGTACAGAAGAAGGCGATTCAGCAAGGCAATGTTGCATGGAATGCATGAGAATTTCTGCGCGCTCCTCCTCTTCATCACCCTTGCAAATGTTAATCTGGAGATCGAACGCCAATGGGTTTAGCAACAAAGTGGAAGTTCTCTTCCTGCAGCAGGAGATCATTGGGATCGAACGGGGCACATCGCTGCCGCCAAAGAGGCGAAGCAAAGAAGCTGCATTGCCCGGAATTATGCAGAGGTAAAACTATCAGAAGTGCAGTTGGCATAGGCAACAGTTCGAATCAGAAAACCTAGAGGGAAATTAACATTTCCGACGTGCTTCTCATCTTCGGCAATCACCCGGGATATATGAAGACGAACAGGTTCTTCCGAGAGCGCTGGCTAGTATTACAGGTGACTACGACGCAGCATCTCATGTCACTCTTCTCCTTTTGTGGTAGAACCATATGCATGTATATAATGCGCATTTGTCTGAGTGCCTGTAGATTGGTGCATGCTGTTACTCTGCATGCATGCTTCAATGCATGTTTGGCATCTTCGTACGAGGGCTCGGAGGGTGTGATCACCGCTTCACGTCCTGACTTGAGTTACCAATTGCGTTACCCACATCACCGGCTGGAGAGTCGGGCCGTAGCGCAAGTCGTGACGTAACTATTTATCACTCACAAGCAACTAATGGTCAAGATTCGTGCCAGAGATGATGAGGCGAATTCAAAGGTCTCGGTGCCGCAATCGCATAAGGATTCACGCTCGATGGAGCTGATACGAAAATGCACCTCATCTTATGATACAATGAGTTGACCAAGCCAATCTCTTGACTTCGTAGAAGTGTTCCGGTTAAAGAAATCCTCGTCACACACACAACTCTTAAGGAGTCTTGTCCCCACATTGTTTCATCCTTTCCAGCAAAACCACCAAAGGAGGAACCTTTCAAGCCTTAAGTTTCTTTTCAGGCAGTTTAATTGGATCCACGTCATCATACCACTAATTCAAAATGCGTGCAAAGTAATGGAATCTTTTTTTTTTATTTTATGCCTCATTGTCAAGACGGGCAGATATGGAGGAAAATGACACCACATCCCATCCACTAGTTATTTAAATAAGGTTTGGCATGGAATACAACATAATCATTATCTTCATGTAACATCTCAATTGGTTAAAAAAAGTGAATAAAATTAAAATTGATTTAGACGGAAAAGTATATTAATAAAACTAGATTTAATTGGCTAAGAAATAAAATGCTCTCTTTCTCAAGCGCCTTCCGAGATGACATAACTATTCGGAAAGCAGCGTCGCTTACATTCGCACAAGTACTCCTCTCTCTCTACCTGCTGAAATCGTACATGACCGGCATCGGGGTGGCAACATTTGGTGATGGCGAAACCCGATCGATGCTTCTCTCTCTCTCAACCCGCTCGAAAACTCTGCCATTAATTGTCGATTGATCCAACACGAGCAAATAAACAGGTTCCACCACTTTTTGAGTGGACCTCAAACCATCCGAGTCTCTCCATAAAGCTTGATGTTACAATTGCAGCCCGAACGACCGCCATCTCACTTTGTTCCGAGCTCAGGATTTGCTGCGACGTGAGACCAGCCGATAACAGGACGAGCCAATCAGGATGCAGCATCACCGTGTCACTGCGCGGGCAAAAGGACCACGTCGGAAGCTAACATTGGCATTGTGGATCGGGTCGACCCGCGAGTGGGCCCGGCCGCAACCCAAATGTTATCCGTCCGGACCGGTCGGTGGCGCGTCACCATCGCTTCTGGTTTCGAGCCACATTTAAATGCAATTTGGATGTGTCGAGGCCAACCTATTAACCGATGCGATGCCGCTCTATCTGTCTGGATTGACACTGAAAGCGTATTAATTTAAATTCTTAGTCAACTATTTATTATTAACATGATAAATAAATTGCTGCTATTATTTTTAACCTATCTCGTTTCTTTGATAGCATGCATTGTATTGTTCTTATTATAAATCATTGTTCTTTCACCGACCATACTCTCGTGATGGTTGGTTGATCGGTCCATATTTTGTTCCGATTTGCAATCAAGACCGAGCCAGCCTGATCGGATCGGTTGAAATTGTCCGTATGCAGATAACAGGAAAGCCATGTAAGACGGTAACTTCATGTTGTGGGCTCCCCTTTTGGGGCGTACCAGACTCGCTCATCAAAACAGCTCGCGCGCGCGCTCTCTCTCTCTCTCTCTCTCGCATCAGCCTTACTCTATCCTTACATCATCACCTCTCTCCCTCCTCCTGTCATTGTCCCACCCGTCCCGGCTCCATGTCCCATCGCACTCACGGCTGTCCGATACGGACACAAACGACCGAGAGCATCCCATCCGCTTTAAAAATAGCGGCGATACAAGGACGCACCGCACCACCTCCTCCTCCCTCCGTCATAGCCAAGCACTGCCAGTACCATTCAAATACCACAAGCCTTCGCTTGCCTTGGCCATGGAGAACGGCAGTGGAGTAGCTGCCCCAACCCCGCAACGCCCCCACGTCGTGCTGCTGCCCACTCCGGGCATGGGCCACCTCATCCCCCTGGTGGAGCTCGCCAAGCTCCTCGTCGCCCACCACGGATTCTCTGTCACCATCGTCACCCTCGATGCCAGCTCCGCCGCCAAGGCCCAGGACGCCCTCTTCTCCTCCCTCCCTGACTCCATCTCCTCCCTCGCCCTCCCCTCCGTCCCTCTCGACGACCTCCCTTCCGACGCGCGCATCGAGACCATCATCTCCGTCGCCGCCTCCCGGTCCCTTGCGCACCTCCGCGACGCCCTCTCCCGCCTCAAGTCGTCCGCCAACCTCGTGGCTCTCGTCGTCGACCTCTTCGGCACCGACTACTTCACCGTGGCGCGAGAGCTCTGCCTCCCGAGATACTTGTTTTTTCCCTCCAACCTTCTCACTCTTTCCCTCATTTTTCACCTCCCCGAGCTGGACGCCACCACCACCTGCGAGTACCGCGACCTTCCCGAACCGCTCCGCCTCCCGGGCTGCGTCCCCATCCCCGGTCGAGACCTCCTGCACCCCCTTCAGGACCGGTCAAATGACGCCTACAGGTGGGTGGTCCACCACGCGCGTCGCTACCGGGAGGCAGAGGGCATCCTCGTTAACTCCTTCGACGCTATCGAGCCGGAGGCCGCCAGGGTTCTCCGGGAGCCCGAGCCGGGCCGACCGCCAGTTTACCTGGTTGGACCGCTCACGCAGTGTTGGAATCCCAAAGCCACCGACGAGAGGGCCGAGTGCTTGCGGTGGTTGGACCAGCAGCCTCCCGAGTCGGTACTGTTCGTCTCCTTCGGCAGCGGCGGGACCCTGACGACGGCGCAGACGGCGGAGCTGGCGCTTGGGTTGGAGTTGAGTGGGCAAAGGTTCCTGTGGGTCGTCAGAAGTCCGAGCGACGGAGAGACCGCCAGCGAGGCCTACTTTTCCGTCCGGAGCAAGAATGACCCCTTCGGGTTCCTGCCGGCGGGGTTCGTGCAGCGGACGCGGGAGGTGGGCCTACTTGTCCCGTCGTGGGCGCCGCAGGTGGCGGTGCTGAACCACGCGGCCACCGGCGGCTTCCTGAGTCACTGCGGATGGAACTCGACTCTGGAGAGCGTGGTGGCCGGGGTGGCGATGGTGGCGTGGCCGCTCTTCGCCGAGCAACGGCAGAACGCGGTGATGCTCGCCGAGGGCGCGAGGATCGCGTTGCGGCCGCGAGGCACGGCGGAGGGAGGGCTCGTACCGCGGGAGGAGGTGGCGCGAGTGGCGAGGGAGCTGATGGAGGGGGACGAGGGGAAGGCAGCGCGGCAGAGGGTGGCGGAGCTCAGGAAGGCGGCACGCAGCGGCCTGGAGGAGGGCGGCGCCGCTTACAAGACCCTGGCCGAGGTAGCCAGCATGTGGAAGACCACGAATTGAACTACTCACCACCACGCACTGTAATTTGTCGTTATCGTCGTTGTAGAAGACAGACCCATCGATCTTTGTTTCCTTCTTTGCTTTAATTTTATCACCCCTTTAGATCATCGTCTATGGCTTGCAATCTATATTCAATTCCATCGTTTCTCACATGGACTTGTAGTCTTCTGGAGCATTGATGTGCATCTTTCCCCTACGACGAGGGTAGAGAGCGACGGAAGCTCCATTCATCAGGTAGTCTTAATTGGTGGCTCCACGGGGCCAATTGCAGGAGCAGCCGAGTTATTTGGGAACCATTAGGGCCGTGTGGCGGCAAGAGATGAGATTAACGACGGAGAAAGGCGCGCCAAGAAAGTTACCATCCTGAACGGCTGGCTCAGCACGGGCGTTGCGCGGGGTCGTGATAACCTCAGCACAACGTAAGATGACGAAGCTTTTTGGAGGGTTCTACTTTACAACAATCCAGAATCATTGGTTGGTGTACTGGATGTGGTTCACATAATAAATGTGTGGAGATGATTACACCCTCATCGAGAGATCATCGCTCGCATACTCGTCCGATGGGAATGTATGCTTTTAAACTATATAATTTGCAAAGATAATATATGCACATGGTAGCGATGTCCAATTGTATGAGAATCATAAGATGTAATAACAAAAGCGTCCTGACCAGAACAACCAGTGACACGTGCATGACAAAATGCATATTTCTTGCGTGATTGCAGTCGAATCATGACACGGGACCAACTTTTGCAGACCCACCACTCGTAGCACCATTGATTGATTGTCGGGTGAGCTGTGGAACCAACACACGACGATTCACACAGATTTGGCCAAGGCAAATTAAGGAAAGAAAGAATGAAAGAGAAAAGAGGGCCAGTGAAAGGGGGCAAAGATGATCCAAGTATCTGGATGGCCTTTTTTTTTTTACTAGTAATTAATAGGTTTCCTACTTGGTTTTTTTTTTTTTTTTGGTTAAACATTTTCTTTGATAAATATTTCATATGAGGACTCTAGAATCTCTATTTTGGGCTTCTTTTTTGGGGAAGCAGGGAAGGAATTCCAAGAGAAGAAGATTTAAATGGCCTCTTACAATGAGTGGCCTCGTTCTTTGCTTTCCACAGAAGCTGCAGAAGGGTGTATTCGATGTCTCAAGATTATACAATTGACATATATTCATCAGGGCAACCTAACCCGACATATAAAAGCCAAGAATGCACATTAATTATATTAGTACTAGCAAGTCTTCAAGCAGATGAAGGCGATGATAGATAAGCTTCTAATAGAAAAACATTGCTTTAGGACTCGTAGGAAACTTCCATAACGCATACCATTGATCGAGCTACTTTTTGCCACACCTAGAACTCCTACTCGAGAATTTGTAAGTAGATTTTAGTGGCGTGATGCGGTTTCAAATCCATTTATCATCACACTGAATATGAGATATATCGAACAAGATAACTACATGGACAGTATTAGGACCCAGAATTCTAACAATTTTCTTTATATCCCGTTTCCTTCATTGAAGTAAATTATTCAGAGCTAATTTGAGAGCAGAGTAGGTTTCTAAGCAATCAACATCTTAAATAACCTGCTAACCATGAGTAGTAAAATCCCATTCCCAATGAATATAACCAATTCCCAACTTCTCTACATAACGAATGAAAAACCTCCGGCACTAATTTTCAAAGAGGAGTTGATGTCCCGGGAAGAAATATTGTCACATCACACCACAATAACTTTGGCCCAAATATTACTCCATTATAGCATACACTTACTGTTAACGTAAACAACTTTTTACCGTGACCTGAGAATGAGCGACTTGGACTCCGAGATTCCGAGGTCGTCACGGTTGGATTCGGGCCGATCGAGGCTGTGGTTCTCCTACGGTGTCCCGATCGAGAAGAGAGGAGTGGGAGAGACCCTGCTACTCGGGAGCGTCGTCTGGACCTGCCCCTGCACAAAGACGGGTCGGAGGATGTTCCGCCCGACCCCTCCGACGCTCAAGTTAGCTTCCCTTTCAGGAGAATCAGGATTCAAGAGCTTCAATTGAATCACTAGTTAGCGGATTCAAGAGCTTCAATTGAATCACTACCCCCCACAACATGACCTCTTAGTGGCTTATATAGATCGGGGGGTTGATGTGTGTTCTGGTTGCGTCTGAGCGTGGCGTACAGACCTGGCTCCACAGGTCGAGGCCGCAGTTTACCCTTGCACGGACCTGAGGAGGGGTAGGCGGAAAATGATATCCGAGAGTCAACCCCCGCCACAGTTGAACGCAGGAGGGGCTATGACGTCATGCGGACACGATTCACGAGAGCCAACGTCACGTCTCATTTAATACCCATAACACTTACCTATACGAAGATTATGAATTCCCCAACGCCTCCATTTTTTACACAATGTCAGTATCCCAGACTATCTGATGTATTTTTTTAAACTCGAGTCTTTTTGTCAAGAAAAATTTAACATGGTTCAGTTTTTGTTAAAAACGAGATTCAACATCAAATAAACACTAGGAGAATGCAAGAATACAGCATTAAAGTAGAATCAATAAGAACAATACATCCTACTTGAGAAAGCATAGACCTTACCAAAAATATAGTTTATCCGTGACTTGTATTATCAGTTATTTTAAATTATAATAGCATCTCAATCTCATTAATGAAGGGCAGAAAGCCAGGGTGAGTTCACAACCGAGAAAGCAAAGAAGATTTAAGAATTTAAAAAACCAGTGCACAAAATTACAAGTATAATCATAAATCTATAAAGAAAAACTTGTAATTCACATGACGATAAGAACATAAAAGATAACCATCAGAAATTACCACCCACAGATAATTATTACCTTTCAAGTGCATAATCGAGATCCAGCAAAACATTTATTGTTCTTTATCCTATTCGATCCTCTGATTAAGCTCCAAAACCTGGAAAATCAGTTCACTAATTTTTACCAGATGGACAACAAGACAGTATGAGCTGAACACAAAAATAAAATGACCAGAATATGAATGAATTTACCATGGTGAACCTAATAATTACCCACAAAGAAGTGTGTTCTGGTAATCTGGAAAACGAATATAAATTTCAAAAGAGTGAAGCTAAACATAGACATGTCAATAAGAACATAGGAAATATCGCTCTCTGACCTCAGGTTTCAGCCCAAAGACAAGGCCCACACAGAAATAAAAGTCAGCATCCATAAGATATCATCATTTTAACAATGCATAATTATGCGCAATCATTGGAGTTAAATGCAGCCCTTTAAAGCAAACTAGGAATGTGACTACAGATGGAATTTTGGTTCCAATTCCAGTTAATGTAGAAATCTACCATCCACACATTTCTTGGATTCATAAAATTAATTACTTCAAGTCACACATGCTTTCGTAAGAAACAAATGTATAAAAGACCTGGATGTTGAGAACAGACTAAATGACAGAAGAGGCACTCTCACATCCACAAAAGCATGCACCTCATGTAAGCTACATCAATTGAACATTTTCCACAGAACACTGAAATTTTTAATACAAGGTTAACCAAAGTGATGCATTGAGCAATAACAGGACTACAAGTGCGATTCCAAGCGCAAATGCTTGATGACTCAATAAAAAATATGACATGTACAAAGGCACCTGTCAAAGGCCTAGTCAGAGCCCATGGTTGCATTCATCCTTTCAAGATCATATATCTAACAGTTGCATTTGCCATCTTATTCCCTTCTGTTCACCGATAAAGAACAAAACGGATGACTGTATGGTCTTAAGAGAACTCACTGCAGAAAAGGTGTCTGGAGTTGTCATGGACATCATACTTGTCTAGGTTGTTATACATGACCTAGAACACATATCATACACACACAAGATTAGACCCCCTTTTCTTCTTCTGCATTTTCAACGTCAAGTCTGATTCAAATATACAATTGATAGTAAAACAGTTTTGTCGAATGCTTATTCTTTATTGTTTTTTTTTTCCTGGATGTTCATTATGATATGATTATTTTATCATGGAATACCTAGAAAATGAAGTTCTATGGAAAACAATGGTAATCATTTTCCAAAAGTGAGATCAAGGTTTTTATATTTCAGCTCTTGCAAATTTAAATCATCTCCATGACCTCCAAATATTTCACAAAGATATAATGACACCAAGCATCAGTTGAACTAGGGCTAACTATAGATTACCCCTTGTAGTTAGCTACCATTAGCCTCCTGATCCCTATACCTTAAAAAGTTATATTGGCATCTCTATAGTTACAAAAGTAAAGCATCCATGGCCATTTATCCTAACACCGTCGGTTTTACCAACGAAGACACGAAAACAAAAAGCAAAAAAATAATTTTAACATTCCAATTGATAGTGGCGGACAACGTCGATGGTGGCAGACAACGACATCGCTAGGGGCCGTGAATGACCGTTGTGGATGAGAGCGACGACGAGAGATAAGAGCCACTCAACATCTGCGTTGGCACTGACATAGATGCAGAGGAGCCCTTACCTCTCATCGTTGCTCTGCTTATCCACAACACCCACTCGCATCCTTGAGCGACACCACCATCTGCCACTACCGACATCGTCTACGATCACGAACTGGAATATTAAAATTACTTTTTTACTCTTTGTTTTCGTGTTTTCACTAGTAAAACTGACGATGTTAGGATAAATGGACTTAAATGTTTCACTTTCGTAACTATAGGGATGCCAATATAATTTTTTAAAGTGTAGGAATCGGAATACTAAAAATAACTAATTACAAGTGGTAATCTGTAAAATTGACCCGTTGAACTATTATGAGAAGATCAAAATATGCGAATTTAGCATGTGTCACAAATTTTAATTCTTACCCTACATGTCACAGGTGGGCACCAAATATTATAAAGCACTAGAGATTCTTTTGAGAGCAAAAAAAAAAATCATTTGTCGAACATCGATATGTGATCCCTTGGATATATCATGGCAAAGCCTCTATTTGCTGAAATACTATCTGCAAAAAAAAAAAACTCATAACTAGATTAAACTTATAAGATCTTTGAAATCCTTGGCATGCTACATAGGATACATTGAAAATCAAAATATCTAATTTGGCATACTAAAGAATATCAAGGATCTCAAAAAATTGACCTAATTATGAGCTTTGCAAATAGCATTTTGATAGATAAAGATTCTATCATAGCGCAATTGAGAGAACACATTAACAGTGGATAAATAATTCTTTGCTTCCACTAAAACATTTGATGTTTTTAAAGTATCCACTGATGATGTACAGGACAAAAATTGAAATATGCCACATTTCAAAATCATCGTATATCATGACCTTTCCATAATCATTCAGTAGGATGTTTGATGTTTATATATCTAAATATTTGAATATCATTCACATCTAGCAATAGCTGAATCATCAAAACTTTGATTTCACTATCGAAAAATGATTGCCCCCTTCTTCTCCAAACTTATGAGGTCATTTTCCACCTATTCTATAACAAAAAAAATTCATCGCACCATCCATAAGACTCGATGATAGATGGGTGATATCAGATAGTCGATCTCCCTCTTCCAATGGTTGTTGTTTCCCCAAGCAACTCGATTAATAATCTTCCTGTCTTCAGAGTCACAATTTCTCCACTTGTCTTATCTTTGGCTCTAAAGACAAACTCGAGACAACCTTCTCCAATTGGATTCAGGATCTGAAACTCGTCTTTACAAGCATGTAGCTAGACCCCAAAGCAGCTTCTCTTTCCGCCATCCAACCTCCCGGAATCAGAGACCAGACCAGAATCACCCATGGATGGTTCTCCACAGCAATCAATCAATGAATAAATTGATAAATGAGTAACAAAATAGCCATAGAGAGAAAGTAAAAGTTTCCAACGAAACCCTAAAGACATTCGGGAGGAAGAAGTTTAAGGATCCAGTAAAGAAGACAACGAAGAATTATCATTGGAATCATAAAAATCCGAAAGAAAAACATGACAAGAACCAACAACACAAAGCTGATTGAACAGTAAAGAGAAAGAAAAGCCGACGAGACCCTAGAATAGGAAAAACCCCAAGGATTCTATGGAAAATTCCGAACAAACCCTAGAACATATCCTCTTAAAGGAACTCCCTAAGATCTGATGGATAAACATTAAAGGAAGCAACACGCAGACAACGAAACCCGAAATCAAAAGAACCTCAATGATTTAGTGGAAAAGCACGAAAAGACGCACGAACATGTAGCACCAAAAATCCGTCGAAATAGCAACGAAATGGAACCAAAAAGAAGAAAAAACACTACAACCATCCACGAAGCAGAAAATAACTTCAGAAGCCAACGCAAAGATCAACGAATGACAAGAAGGCGATGAAACCCTAGAATCGATATAATCCAGAAACGTGAAAGGAGTGAGTAGCGAGAAACCAGAGAGGCGTGATATGGTCTACCTGACCAGCAGAAGCACTTGGATCGCCGAGGCTTCTGTCTCTCCGAAATCTTTCTACCTTCTCCCTCGTCGCTCTCTTTCTCGACTTCTTGCTCGCTTTCGAACTCGGGAAGACTAAACAACCGCCAAAATGAGAAGCTTACGGGGCATGCCTCATTATATTTATATGAAGCTTACGGCGCACGCTTCATAGTTCAGCGATTTTTGCATTTGCCTCTCTAAATTTAAATTTAACATAAATGTATACGCCCACGCAAAACCTAAAAATTTATAGATATGCCATTATGATTAAACTCACTTATTTGATTGTCAATTTAATGACGTTATTTTTCAGTTGACATTAAACACCGATATTACACGTATACCTTTCCTAAACAAATAATTTTCGTATTTACCGGAATCAAATGATCAAAGAAAGCACATAGCATTCAATCTATTTGAGGAATGATGATGTGATGACATAGGGAGGAGTTAAATATTTGAAGATTACCGTCAAGATCTTTACCTGTCACCTGAAACACCAAAATCATATAAATTACCTTAAGTTGACAGTTCCTCATGTGCCATCGAACCAGAACCTCCCCAGCTGAGCATCACAATAATGCCACATTAGTCGCACATCAATTAGAAAGGTGGAAAAGCCATGATCTCATTCTGGGTGCGCCATTAAACTTGATGGATAACATACAATCAAATGACAAACGGAGAGGCAAAGCAGCAAGAAAGATTGACAGATGTTAGCTCCTGCATTACATGACACGTCCACATAGCCAACTGCAGCTTCAGTTTTGAGTGATCGAGTGATGTTAGTCCTCGATTCAAATCTAAATGGATGAAATTAAAATAGGTCAGAAATCAGAAGTCAGAAGTCATTATAACAAAGCCACAAAAAAAAAAAAAGCCCTCTGTTTTGCCTTCTGATGGCTTCATTCTCTCCAACCTAACCCATCCATGAAAACTCAATAGTTAACAACGGAACTAGTGCCCAAATATAGCGACAACAATTTTCATTTATGACCGTGTTTAAGACATTCATGGTTTCTCCTTGCTCTTTGGAACTACAGCTGCATGGCTCTGTTCCGCTACTGAGAACTTCTTCACTTTCTAACAAAGAGAAAAATAAGGAAATCAGTGTAATGCTGTAAGACCACATCGGCCAGGGATCATTTAAACCGAATGACATAATTAGGTAAAAATACAACAATACAAAGAAAATGAGTAGAGATCATATGATCATCGAGCCATATTGCTATGGAAGTTTTGGCATGGAATATCATTGATCTAGCAAATTCATTTCGATCATTCTATCATTTACACATTTACTAAAAAGGTGCACGGTTGATCATAAGTTAGAGTTGGAAAGCCTCCATTGTGTATGCTGCTGCTTAAAGCCATCAGGAAACAGACTCAAAATCTCCCAAAACATGCAATTGCCAGAGAATGATAATTTCATGATCCAAATACATGCTTCATTTATCAATTGGTCCATGCTAAGGCAAAAAAAAGTACTTGTAATGCCACAGTGATGCCAATTGCCCACTGACAAATGACATTTATCTTCCCAACTGCTGAATTGCAATTTACCTATGTTAATCTTCCCTAATCTTACATATCTACAACGCTTTCAAGTAACATTCGAAAATGTCTTTTAGTTGCTAACAGTATTATGAAAAGAAAACTATATTTAGTTTAATTCCATTCACAAAAAAATTCCATTCATTTTACTAGTCACAGCAAGGATGAAGATTTGAAAAAACAATTCAAAACTCAATGGCATGTAGGACACGATTTTGAGGAAAGGCTAGCTAACTTGATACAGTAAATTAAATTGATAGAGGCTTGAAAGGAAAAGACTGTAGTATCCGCAAAATCCAAATGGTATAATAGGTCCTAGTTTCTCCCCCTAAATATGAAGAAAAATTATCTAAAAGACACACCACGAGTTAATAAATTTGATTATTTAGAAAATATTCTCAAAAAAGTTTGTCATAGAGTAATAGCTAACTGAAAGATCTAACTGCTATAATTAACGTTCATTAACTTTACAAGCTCATTCAAACAATATATTAACCACAACATCTCATCTTCAATGTGACAACTAGTTTAGCTTGGTTTAACTAGACTACAAATAATTGGAAATAACTCTCCATTATAACAGGATGTAAATAGATTATTTACAAATACATGATTTACAGATCTACACGGCGCCCATCCTCGATAGACAGACTAACACCCAACAGAATATGTGTCATGACTGCATACCATGGTGTTCTTGCAAATGGATAGCAGGAAGCTTAAAGTTCATGTCCAATTAAGAATAGAAACAAAGCATTAACACAAACGCAGCGATTTTGTTTGATCGCAGACAAATACAGAAGAATCTTGAAGTTTGAGTAGCATTTTAAAAAGCAAAAGTAACACAGAAGAAAAAAAGAGAAGACCATGATGAAAAAACCACTCTTTTCCACAAGTATTGCACTGTGTTGTAACTGCAGATCCCTGCATCCATTACTGACACCAATTCCCAAGCTAGCAAGCACTCCTCTAAAAAAGTTAACAAGTGTAAGTTCTTAAGCTGTTTCGAATCCAGCAGATAAAATGATACCCAGACTAACTCATCAGGTGTTGACAATCAGAGCATTGTCCAACTGTACAATATGGTTAGATTGACCTTAAATGACACAAATAAATCCCCGAAATCACATATATGCTACAAAATCTAAACCCAAACAAGACCCATCTGAACCACTAAATACATTAAGGAACTCAATTGTGATACCTGATTGGCCCTGTGGGACCAAATAATCCATATCACAAATGAGCTCAAACCGTCTAACTAATATGACCTTCTATTCATAACAAATGTATCTCCAATTTCAACCATCAATATGTTAATTTGTAGAACTTTCTAAAAATACGCAATACTCTCATCTAGCAAAAACTGATTAATTTAGGTAATTAATCACAATGATCTTTCATTGCTGAACTTTATAAACTAGTGGGATATGCTTCATTTGGCAAAAATGCATCTAACAAACTATCGATGTAACCATTTGAAATTGATTTAAATGAAAAAAAAAATTGTGTCCTAGTTTTACATTTCTGAATGCTTTTTGTGATAGTGTACCTTTGTCACTGTCTACAATATCACACTGCATGCAAGGAAACACATAAAATATACCAAACAATTTGTGTGTTATCTTGCTCTGTGTCTTCCAAAATAAAGAATCAAACATGCAATCATTTTGATAGTATGTAGAAAACATAAAGGAGACCTTACCAGAGAGACCATAAGGTTTGTAAAGGAAAGAAAATAGACACTCAACCGTCACTCTTTCACCACGAATTTTTCTGACACCTACCCTTGTGCACCATAATTTTAAATCATGTCGCACAAGCCATGTCCCTTATCGAAATGCTTGAGTCTCAAGCAAGGCAAGACTTCAATTTAGAGCATGGGTGTGCCACAAGCATGACTTCAAAACACCGATTCAACATGACAACTTACTTTCTATAATGACATCGACAACATTCCTCTACATAAAATTCCAAAAACAATGATGAATATGAAAGATGAGATCTTGCAACATGTTCTGAGCCCTCTGCATCAGCGACAAGGTAGATATGAGAAGGAAGAATTGTTAAGAATCAGCATTTGATGTCATCCAACATCCAAATTATACATTTAATCATATTAGGTCTAGCTTGCATCATGTTTAGGATGACATATAGATTTTTTGTAATTTTATTTTTTCTCAAATGTATCATCATCATAATCATTACTATTACTATTATTATCATCAGTTTTAATAGCTATTTCAAATCAAGCTCAGAATCAAACTTAAATTCTTATCTCCGAGTCCCCATTCTGCATATTGATAGGGTTGAGAGATCCTTAAACCTGTTTAATAAGTCCTAAACATGTCTTCCGAAAGGATTTTGTGGGATTCAAAGCATTCTAAAAAGAGTAAACACATCTCCCCTAAATTTTTTTATTTTATTGTATAAATTTTATACTGTAAGCCTTTAGGTTATGTCTCGGTACTAGTTATTTCATTGTTGCAATAGAACTCCCATTACTTAGCAATTAGTTCTTCATTCTTTTCATCCTAGGGAAGTCTTATTTTCATCCTCAAACTGGAAACTACCCTAAAGGGATGGTTATATCCTTTCAGAGTTTTGTGCCAAACTCTTAGCCACAATGCATATCCAACATCTTCAATGCCAAAAGATAGATAAATGGGTTTTTTTAATCTCAAAGAAGTTCCAGAATTTTTCTGCCATTTGAGATCAAAGCCCTCCCGCTTTGTATAACATAATGCTAAGCTGATTTGTGATGCATATTATACGACAAAAGGAATTATGTTAAATAAGACTGCGTCTGCTATTCTATTGCTCTTTGCTCTTCTTTAAGAAACTACGCTACTCATGCTCCTAAACATCGACGATTAATCCTCTCCAGGAGTAGATCGCGACATAATCAATGACATATACAAAAGGATTGTCATAGTTCACCATATCCAAATGATCCGTTTTATTTGAGAGAACATGCTTGCGTCAATCACTTGGCTAAATAAGTGAATACATGCCGGATTAATCCCTCAAGAGTTCAAAGATGCTACATTTCACGTGCATTTAAAATCTGGGCTCCTCCTACCCAGAATAAGAAGAAAACCATGCAAACGCCGCCCACCAACTGTTCGACGAATGATCGGCACGGATTTTGCAACACATGTTCGTCATGTGCCCACACCCAATGCGACGGAGAAGCGCACAGGAACGGAATACGCGGTGAGTAGCTAACGATACCTTTTCGAGGACGCAGCTCCTTAGGGCGTCCAGCAAGCGGAGGCACTTGTCGCGATCGAAGGGAGTTTCGACGGTGCAGTTGAGAAGAGCGAGCGCTTCCCTGGCGCAAACGGGCTGAGGCGTCACCGCTTCCATCGTTCGCTCACGACTCGGATGCTCCTCTCGACTCAAATTGCGAGAGCACACGAAAGATTGGGGCTTGCGGGACAAGAAAAAGGAGAAACCGTGGGACGGCACGAAACAAAACGAGCGGAGCACACCGTAATCGGCCAAGCGGAGATCAACACACTCCCAAGGTGATGTGATCGTAAACATGCCGTTCTAACTTTAGACAAGAAAGTATGTTATATATACTGTCCTTTTGAAGCTTTTGGCTCCGTTTAAATCGGTTTAGGGACTAAGAGCATGAACTTAATTATATTTATCATTTAAATTTAAAATCGGTTTGATTCGGTTCGAATTAGTTAATCGAGCCAAAGAAAATTATATTCTAGAATCAAAATCATTTATAATCTTCAAAATTGAGCTAACGATGAATCAATTTAGATCAAACTAGCCGTAACCAATTCAATTTAAGCTTGATTTAATTTGAACACTGAATTATTGGACCTTTAAAAGGTCCAATAATAAGAAATAATCCCAACATCTGTCAATAATAAGATAATATATTCTTTAGATATTATGTTGAGGTGACTTTCTTAATAAAGTTTGATTGGATTGCATGTGTCCAATTCTTGGTTTTTAAAAAAGAATGATTTTTTTTATATGATTGATCATGTAACTATGGCTAACAAACAAAAGTCAATGAACATGAAAAAAAAAAGGAATCTAATTATATTCTCTGTTTTACTTTGGGACTTATCATCGTGATGCTAAAATATTAATTAGGAAGAAGAAAAGCGAGGCAATATTTTTTTAATCAATTGTCTTATATAAACGTACAAAAATAAGTTTTTAAAAAGTATATTTAAAATATACAAGCTAATTTAAAACAGAAACTTATTAATCTCAGATATGTTATACAATCATAATTTTAAAAAATAATCATCTTATATAGTCTAATTATCACATAAGTATCCTAATATTTTGTACAACCAAACTATTCCCTTTTTACAAAAACTCAATGAAATTATAATAATATTCGAGGTCTTATTAATTATATATGTTATGGAAAGATATTGTGAAGGTTCGAGTTAGCCTCACATGGTTTAGACATGTGGCAATAGTTATCCAAGATAAAAACATTAAGCTTTTGAGATACCACTTGTATGAAGATTAAGATCAAAGGCAAAATTTTTGAATCTATCCATCCATCCATCTGACGTTCAAGTTAGCATTCTGAGATAGATGAATACAATCGTCATTAATAAGAAAGTGGCATATTGACTATATTAAAAGCGAGTCTTTATATTTGATAATGAATGAATGATATATTTTATCAAATATTTCTTAAGAAATAGTTTTTAATTATCTTTATTAATTTCAATTTAATCTCTTTTTCACACGCATAATAAGAACGAAAATAACTTAAAACTATATGTCTTAAATTGATGTTCATATGGGTAAATAGATAAGAGATAATTTTTATCTTATTTTAACCTAGATATCACGTGAAGAACACGTATCGAATAATAATTGATCGATAATATCCTCTTTATCAATACTTAAGAAATGATGATATCTTCATTTTTATAATAAGAAATTATACTATTTCCATTCTGTGGACCTCCATTTCTCATGAACAATGATTATCGAGAAATAACAAACCTATTTCATTTATTCATTGGATGCCATTAGCACAGTGGTCCTTTCAAAGGAGGAAGATGAAAGATAGTAAGCACAGCATAGTTGTCAAGGTATGCGTTCAGCCTCAGTAAGCATAATTGCAACACCCAGTAAGTTTATCCACAACCTATACACACTTGAATTTAAGTAAGTCTCGTAATTGCTAGTCAACGATGTTTGACGCATGCAGAGACTCATCCACAACCCATTTGGTTCAAAGAAGGCAACGCCTGAGAGACTGTGCTGCATCATTTACCATCACCCACACAGCTTTGAGTTGATAGCCTCTTCCAGACATCGAGGCGTGCATGGAAACCTGTCGGCACAACCATGTCCGTAAGCCAAAGGGAACTGGGGGAGACAACAAACAACCAATGGGTAAGTCTAGAACTGCGCCCTTACCCCTCGTCACCGCAGCTGCAGACACAGCTGTAGTTCTTGGAAGGCAGAGCTTCCTCCGTCAAATCAGAGAATCCAAGTCGCCTTTCACTCGAAGGTGACGCCTTTCTCTCGTCACACTACGCCCCGACGCAGGCTTCGCGAATCCAGGTAAATGCTGCAGGAATGGTTAAAGATGGAAGAGGATACAGACCGAGTCCACTGCAAGATTTCCCAGAACGGTGGCACGCCATGATTCGACATCGAAGCAGCGGATCGAAGATGGGAAGGGAGGACGCGAGGAGTACTTCCAACGTAGGTTCGTGGGTTCATACTAACAGTTCAATCTTAATTCGTGGTGCTAACAGGGGAGCTGTCGATGCTCCCCTATTGCAGTTCTTATTTGCAAGCAGAAATATGCAGAAAGTCTTCAGGGAAAGCTGAGAACACTTTCTCATTTTGGTTGATGCACCACGATTAGGGTGGTTCATGAGGTGATCTTGTACCACATTGTCACCTAATTACTGGCATTAAGCTCGTTTTAGGAATAGAGGACCAACTTTACAGCCATCATAACAAGACAAGAATTTGAAGGGGACAAAGCACTACGCAAGCAGAGAAGAAAACAGATATGTTGCAGTTGTTGATTGGATGAAGCTTCAATGATGATTCCTGTAACAGTGCACTCTCCCTCTCGCCTCCTCAGAATAAGAGTGGCATTGTCCTGGCTTCAACTGCTTGCATAATTGTGTTTTGGATTCTATGTAAAGCCTCCAGAAACTGGTGGGACTAGTGGACAGCAAAGAGACAAAGCTCGGTAACCCGAAGGGTGGATGCAACTTCAGGACTCTGCAGGACTTCAACGAACAAAAGCTACTGCTGTGTTACTACCCTACCGATGCAAGGAGACAGCTCCAACCACAACTAAGCCATGGGTCTCTGCTTTTAATGGCTGGTGATGGTACAGCGGTGGTGTGAGGGTGGCAGGCAGAGACAACGGGCAGGCCTGAGGCTGAGCCACCAGCTACCCGACCTCTCTTCTCCCCTGGGCAAATGCGGAGGGGGAGGGAGCTGGGCGAAGAGGTCCCCCGGCCACAGTTCCATCCAAAAAGGAGGCGTGTGTTGGTGCGAGTTTGTCACTTTCCGCAGCAGCAACAAAAACCTGATGACAGCCACTGTCTGCTTAGCTAAAATGGTTGGATATTTAGGATAAATTCTGGAATATAATGCAGAGATTTTTCATATTTGTGAATCAGATATATGGGAATCATCGATCGCCAATGCATCGACCAGTCCTTTGTTGCACAGATGGAGAGGATCCAATGAAATATCCATGGATTGCTTTACGACGGATGCAAAAGAGGATTCCAATAACATGATTCTATTCGAGTAGCAAACCATAAGGCATCGAAAGATATCAGGAAGCGATCGCAAGCCTCGGCTCGAAGCAGAAGCCGGTAAAGAGCTGCAGAGGAAACCTCTTGCTCACCGGGCTCTTCGCCGACCACCTCCACACCCTCTGAGTCACGTCAAAGGTCAGCAGTGCCGGTGATCCGAAGCTCTGGATGTAAATGAGATCGTCGGCGCCGCCGCTCGCGAAGACGTCGTCGAATTCGCCGAACCCCTGGAAGAACTTCTGCGGCATCCGAGTTACCCCTCGCCATTCCCTGTTGTGAAGCTCCCAGATTCCGATCCCCTTGATGATGCCCGGCCGGTCGTGCTTCCCGATCCCGCCGACCATGACTAGCCTGTCTTTGAGGTTCATCAGCCTGCCGCAGGTCAATGAACATGGCACCGGGATCGCCATTTGCATCAAGGATGTGCGGGAAGGTCTGGCCGACAGGTCATACATGGCCAAGCAATGGCGCGGCTCGACGTTCCTGAGCACGCCAGTGGAGTAGATCAGGTAGTACAGGACTCCGTCGCAGATCACGCACTCGTCTCCTCCCCTCCAACCCACCAAGACTTCACTGAAGAGAGTGGCCCATGATCGAGTCCCCGACTCGTAAATGTGGATCGACAAGCCCCACTGACAGTAATCCTGGGGCGCCTGCTTGCACTTCGCCAGGGCGACGGTGTAGCTGTGCGCGCTCCTGTCCACCGACATGGCGAGCGCGGTGTAGTCGGGGGTCTTCCCGCCGGGGGCGTCGCGCAGCCGCTTCCGGTCCCGCGTGATGGGGTTGCAGACGAAGGTCCGGCTCCGGTTCTCGCCGTCCATCAAGCAGACCAGTCCGCCGGAGGCGGAGACGGACCAGTTACTCCTCTCGAAGCAGGGGAAGTCGAAGCCGTACCACTTCCGGAGGCTCGGGTCGTAGACGTAGCCCGACACGGCGTCGTCGCTGCAGGTGAACATGAAGTACCATGGCTTCTGAGGCGGCATCTTGGCCCATGAGTGCCACCCGGAATGCACGGCTCCGTACCATCGTTTGCAGACGGAGCTCGACCGGATGATGCTCGCGATGGGCAAGGAGGAGAGGACCTTCTCCAAGAGGTCATCAGGCAGAATGGCGTCCAAAGAAACCAATGCGTCTTCGTCGTGGTTGTCGCTGTCCTCGCGGACTGGCTCAAACTCCGCAACCCGAGACTGGTGGTGGGAGGTAGGATGAAATTGCCACGATGTCTGACCCTCCATGGAAGGCGCGTGAGCTCGCAACAAAATCAGGAAGAACCTGAAAGGATGCACGGAGGAATCAAGTGAGGAACGAGAGAGGAGAGCCGCATTGGAGCTGAATACATCCCAAGACTAATCAGATCGTAGCAATGCGATCAGGACTGCAAACAGGCAGAAAAAGATACGAATTTTTTCCTTTTTCTTGGGCTGCATCTGATAAAGAGATAAGAAGGTCAGGCGAGCACAATTTCTCAGGGAACCAAAACTGTGACACCAAACAAGTGCAACTTTCAACGTCGCAAAAGGAAGAAGAGCTGCTCCGTGGCATTCGGGCTGACACGAACAAGTGGCGTGTGAGCGATCTCCCACAACCACTGTAGCAATTAGCCAAACAAAACAAACAGACGAGACCGGCCATCATTCACTCTCCTCATCAAATCATCGAACACCTGCAACACCTTTCCGCATTTCCCAGATCGTTACAGCTAAAAATACCACCAAATATCACGGAACAAACACGATGTTTTACACCATCCATCACGAAAGACTGAAACAAGAAGAGCACCTAAAATCCAACCTTGGGTTTGGTGATCCATTCATTCTTTTCTCCTCTCTGAAATATGTTACTCTGTTCCCTTGGAATCAACAGAGGGGGGAGTCCTAAATCTACTCTGCCATAGACAAAGATCAGCACCGACGAAAGGAGAGGAACAGACGAAACAATAGGCCATGTTTCAAGACATGAATGGAGGGTGCAGGTTACACCATAAAGCAGGTGTGATGGAGAGGAGGAACGTGGAAGGAGTGGCGTGTGTTGTGTGTTAATATACATGCTGTGGGCGTCACTCTATATACATGTCTGAATTGTATTAAAGCAAAGCTTGTGTGGACTCATTCAAGGATGTGATGGCTACCTTCTTCAGCCCCTTCCCGTGCTTCGAAATTATCCTACCTTTTTGTAGAAATATTGTGGAAAGTTGACAGGCCCCAAGTGCTGCTGTAGCACAGAAGGATGATGAGATTAGAGCATGTTTCTCGTCTTACCTTCACCTCCGCCTATGTATATGCACATGAGCATGTTTCCCAGAACAGCGATGTTGCTTTAATACCTTAGGTTTGAGGCTTTGCAGCAGTTGTTAGCTGTTAAGATTTCTTTTGATAAACCAATAAGATTTTCCTAACTACACGAGAAAATATCATAATTCTGTTGAGGAAAATATTCTATCCTAACATGTATAAATAGGAAGCACTATCTTATCAATACAATGGATCTATTTTTCATATTCTATTCTATCATGGTATCATAGCCCTTGCATTAAGTAAGAGTTTGTTTTTCTTTTTTTTCTTCTTTCTTACTGTCCAGCGATAACATCGAACAGCACAATGTCGCACTTCTAAGACTGACGTCAAGGAGTGGACTGGCAAAATCCTCAGCATTCATCTTTCGCTATCATAATTCGTTCATCAGGAGGAACATCTTCATCGACCGGACAATGTCTCTTTGATCTCAGATGATGAGACTTGTCTCTCCAATCTGCGTAGCTCCCTGACGAATCAGAATAATAGTCTCTGGAACTGGATGGTCGTCTTCTTTGCTACCCCTTATACCTACCTCGAGGAGTTTACGTGCAATAGTCGCGTCTACAAAGCTCTCTCTTATGGATCTCTCCCTAGGTGCCGCCTCCACTTGCTATACCAGCGTCAAGATTGTGGAAGCTTGGATCGCCAACTAGCAAGCTTGTGTTGCCTCTACTGCTCCAAAGGCAATCCCTTCCCTTCAGTGCAGAACCTTTTCTCCTTTCTTAGCAGTATTGCATCTCTCCTTCTTCATCTCTTCCCTGTGGATGATGCTCCCAAAGGAAACATTGCTCTCCCTTCCACCAACGGCTTCTATCCTAAAGTTGCAAGCCACAAATCATTCTCAATTGTGATCTTTTGCAGCTTTCCTTACTATAGCGACTGCTCTCCTTAGGCCACAGGCTACTCTCTGCTCATCCTCATTGCTCTGCTGCCCTCCAAAGATAGTCATCAAATGTCATACTGTTGTCTCTCGCCAGCAAATCATTTTTATCACATTAATCAAAGATCGGCATCCTTGACAGGAGCACCGTCTTGCGGAGACATGTTAGCAGTTAAGATTTCTCTTGATAAACAGTTAATATTTTTATAACTACATGAGAAAATATCATAACTTTGTTGAGAAAAATATTTCATCCTAACATGTATAAATAGAAAACATCATCTTATCAATACAATGGATCTCTTCTTTATATTTTATTCTATTATCAACGGTATTCTCCCATCCATAGGCACTCATTTTTACCATTCCCGAGCATGAAAACCTTACCTTAAATGAGCCATCGATCTCGAGGAATGTGATCCTCACCGTGCTCTTCCTACATCATAAAAATGACTGTTAATTACTTGCCGAAGGATAACATCATGGTGCAATTGTAGCTTGTTGGAAGACTCTGAGGACTGTCATTGCCGAAGGATAATATCGTCCACACACTCACATTTTTCACATCAGATTATTCGAAGACAGTGCTCACCAAGAGCTGCGCCAGACAACCACGTCCCTGTGTCTTCTCTTTCCTTTTGCCACCCTCCTCGCATCAGAAGAAAAGAAATCTACTCAAATCAACAGTTTAGTTCGACTCTCAAGGCATCATACAGTCCACAAAGACGGAGGAGGCGATGAACAGGGGGGGCTGTTTCATGCACGATCGAGAACCTTCACTGACACCTGACGTTTTCGCACATCAAAAGAAAGGCGCTAAAGCTGTGAAGTCTATCGATGCAGCGATGAGCGTGCGCAAAGTATAGCTTGTCTGAGTAAAGCCAAGTTTCAATGGTTTTAGTGAGGAAGTCCACAAAGGCCCTTTGCCTGCTTTTCCTCGAGACAAGCGAGATCTCCAGGGATCAAGAAAGGAATGAAGTGTGGTCACATGCATCACAGCTTCCATTAGAGCTGGATATTGCTAAACAATTGGTAATGTGGGCGCAGATCAGTACTGTACGACAAAGATGACAACCCCTCCGCCACTAATGTCAATAAAAGTAGATGATTTGGTTTGTGGATTTAACACGCCTTCTGGGGTGGCTTTGGCTTGGCCTCACCCACCAAAATGACATGTTAAACTGTGTACTACAGAGATCTCATTGGTGGTGGCAACCCCACTTAGCCGATTGCACCTCCTTTCCGACGTTGCCTAGTCCCTCTAGACTCGATGCTTGCCAGCTCTTAAGAGGCGGAGATTGTAATGTCATATACAGATGTGGCCTTTCTTTCATCGAGGAGATCCCACATGCTTTGCTACGGGATGGAGACTGCAATATGCAAAGCCCAGATCAGACCATGATGCCACTGCAAGAATGAGTTGCAGCAATTAGAGCAAGAGATGTCTCCTGACAGGCCAATAGGAAAGTACTGAAGAGCTGATGGCCATTTCAGATGGCATATAGCACGTAAGCAAACACAAGCAATAGTCCATTCCCAAGTGTAGTGGGTGCAAGACCAACACTGACAAGAGTACCAACAGAACGAAGATCTAATTAAAAGGAGAAGTCAATCTTATCAGAGGAGAATCATTGCAAGGTTGACGAGGTTTGGGATGGAAAATATGAACTCCCCACTCGAGTGCGTTTCATGGTGGATAGATTTGTTTCAGAAGCGTTGTGTGTGTGTGTGTGTGTGTGTGTGTGAGAGAGAGAGAGAGAGAGAGAGAGAGAGAGAGTCAATTCATCATCAGCATCATCATCGTGGTGACAATGTGCTGACCAACAACTGAGTTGCCGAAGAATTCAATTGGGTAAAGCAACCTGAAAAGAAAGAACTTGTAGTCCAAAAAGAAGATTCTTTGGGGCGGCGAACAAGAGTCACCTGTGCTTTTCTGCTTTTACTACGCCACCCAACCCGATAGCCCAACAACAAAAAAGAAGATCTGATGTTTATTATAGTATGGAGATGGAGATCTTGTTCGGGTGGGCATACAAAGTCTTCGTGGTGGAAGAATTGAGATAAGCGCATGGCTGCTGTGGAAGTCAAAGACATTAACTGAGAAATATCACGTAACCAACACTATGGGGATTATAGATGGAATGCTATGAACAATATCAACTACGTATAGTTTCTATTGGGACATCCAAGTTAGTTAGTACATCGTTGCATAATTAATAGATCTCATGTTTGAGTCCACTTCATATATGCTTATAATAATTTTTTAAATAAAAAAATAAAAAAAATCAACTATGTATAAGTTTCATGTAAGTGGGACTACTAGGCCAATTTAAATGAGACAATATCTCATGTAAATTTTTGCTATTTGGACCCTTAAAATAGACAATCAAATTTACAAAAAATTAGAAAATGGTCCCGTTGATATTATAAAAGTAGTGTATATATATATATATATACAAAAAAAGAGATAAAACTAACAAATATAAAAACTCAAAGGAAGGATATTTAATTGATACCGATAAATGCAGATAATTTATATAATAACAAAATATTTACATTCTAAATCGAACAAAACAAAAAATAATTTTGTAGATTATTAACAAAATGAAATCAAATGCATACCATGATATTTATTCCAAATAATAAACAAAAAATTATGACTATAGATTTTTATCAAAAATAATAAATATATATTCAAATATCAGACCATTTAGTACATAATTTTTATTTAATGGAAATTACACCATGTAACAATACTATTTGTAGTAAACAGATATGTCAACTCAAAAATGTATCATTTATTAAAAAAAAACATGTTTAAGCATATAAATGTTAGTTATATAAATATTTGAAACAATGGATGAGACAAAGATATTAGAAACATAAAAGCACTATCGAGGTGAATTAGTGCTTTCGGAATGAAGAACTAGTTCGAAAATTTGTTCGATAAATTGGTATAAAAAATGTATTTAACTTAGAATATAAAAATATATAATAAGTAATTAAATGAGTAAATAATAGTAATAAAAAATATAAAAAATAAATACACACTAGGTTTATAATGATTTGGTCGTCGCAACCTACGCTCACTCCTAATTCATTTTCCCTTTCATTCTCCTCTGAGACAACTAGTTTTTACTGATAATCTTTTTTTCAATGAACGAAGATCAACTACTCTTGTTGTAACTCTCTCTTTTTCACAGGCTCAAGAGAGAACATTTACAACTTTTTTTTATAAAAAAATCTTCACATATCTCTCTTTGAACAACCACTAAGCTCAAGGAAAAAACTCAATTTTTTAATAGAGTTTACATACTTTTATCCTTAAGAATTCTTGTCCCTTTCTTTTTGCATCAAACAAGCATGAGTAGAATATTATAGATCTCAATTGGCTTCAAAAATAAAGTTAAAAATTTAAATCCA
This sequence comes from Musa beccarii, assembly GCA_024322285.1. NCBI lineage: Eukaryota > Viridiplantae > Streptophyta > Magnoliopsida > Zingiberales > Musaceae > Musa > Musa beccarii. The sequence continues at coordinate 12,138,153 of CM044397.1, forward strand.
TAGATTTTTGAGATACTACAGGTACCATCACTTGTGTTAGGCAATACCACTACTTGACAGCCTGGGCACTAGCGGTACCATTGCTTACCTGGGCGGTATCACTACTTGACACAGTCTAGGAGATTGTGTTGTGATGATACCATCATTTGACATTAGGTAGTACCACCGTTAACCCTAGTGGTACTACCATCAGGTTTTTTAGAAATGTACATTCCATACTTTTTAACTCACAAGCAGTTCCACTGCCTGGTCCAGTGGTGCCACCACCTAACCCAATTTTAGGCTATTGAATTAGTCTTTCAATAAGCCCAATTCAATCCTAATTCATGCCTATTATCTTGATTACATCTCAAAACCAACTAAATTAAATTCTAAACTATTTCGACCAAGACACAACAATTATAATCATGAAGCTTACGTTGTCTGACATGTCATTGTTCATCCGATACTTCGTCCTTTGGCACATCATCATTTCCTTTAGCGTATTACCCGATCTATCGGTATATTAACCTTCCATAGCATTCGATCTTCTTGGCATAATACCCGATCCTTTCGATCCGATGCTCGAACTCATGACACGAAGTCTATCCTTTAGCACGTCGATCAATCCTTCGGCCCGACGTCCAATCTCTAACATAATGCTCTCCGACCCAATGTCCAATCTCTAACATGATGCTCTCTGACCCAACATTTGATTCTCTTGCTTTAATAATTTACCTTTCCATCATCAAAGTTGTTCTACCTCACTTTTCTCATACACTCGTTAGTTCATAACTTTGTCAATTTATTTCATCACCAAAATTCGAGATTCAAGAGAAGACACAAATCTTAGTTTTATATAATACATAGGGTGTCTCATGTAATAATGCAAAAAATACTCTTAGAATTAAAGCAATAGACCCATGAAAAAAAAAATTGTTTCTAGAAAATTTCTTTGCTTTGTCATAAAATTCATCTTATAACTTATGAACAATGGGAGGATAAGTGCATTAATTACTTTGTTTTCAATTTCTAAAACATTGGCAGTGGCAGGATCCATGGTGTCGTCTCATCATAAATCAATCATGGGCTGAGTCCAGATCTGTTCATGGGAAATCCTGGTCGGGCCAAATCAACCTGCATTGCCGATCCAATCTTATCGGTACGTGAATGACGGTTCGCATGCTGTGTGCTCTCGTGAGGTCTTCGTTGCAAACGTGTCTTTGGCACATCAATGGATCCCTCGATTCCTTCGTACATGTAAATTGTTTATAACTATAACTATATATATATATATATATATATATATATATATATATATATATATATATATATATTCTTCTAATTTTTTAATATTTCATTAATTAACACTAAATCGATTGGAAATAAAATATAAATTTAAAGGTAATTTCTCAATTTTTGGAAATAAATAAGGATTTGTTTTAGGAATTTGTCGATATGTTTATGTTCGTGTGAGAAAGATACAAGAATGTAGCAGCTGTTGCCCGTCTCTCCCAAGTCAAATCCAGCAACACATGTAACCGATACGAACGACCATTTCTTTTTCTTCGCATCTCCCGCTCTCCTTCCTCGTGCAGTGCAAAAGCCTTCCGCACAAAGCAAATGACTCTGCAACCGCGCATTGGTTCAGTGAATGCGCTCCCTCTTTCCTTCTCTCTGCACTATCAGTGCCATCTTTTTAAGCTCCCCCTTCTCTGCTGCGTTTCGCCCTCTCTCTGGGGGAGAAAAAGAGCATGTAAGAGGAGGGACAAAGCATAAACGGAGAGGAAAGGTTCTGTTGCAAGCAGTAGCAATACAACGATAGCAACAGTTATTTGAGGGTCGATTTTTCCTCTGGCTTTCCCAACTATGGACTCCTTCAGCCTACTCAAGTACTGGCGCGGCGGCGGCGGCGACGGCCGAACCACCATCGCCGACGCCATTCGCTTTTCCACCGACACCCCCGACACCGTCGCCACTGCTGTCCTCCGCCCATCCTCGGTGACTACAGATGACGACGGCGACGATGACGGGGGCCCCTTCTTCGACCTCGAGTTCACCGCCCTCCCCATTGACGACGGCGAGGTCGAAGAGGGGGAGTTCAACTTCGAGCTATGCTCGGTCGGCAGCGGCAACGCCCGGGCCAGAGGAGGAGAAGGCGATGGTAGCGTAGCCGAAAGCCTCTCCCCTCCCGACGACTACTTCTTTAAGGGAAAGCTCGCGCCTTTGGAGCCCACTTCAATCGTGATCACCGCCTGCGAGCCCGACAACAAATCCCAGTTTCCAACCGTCTCCCTCCTCAAATCCGCCACCAAGCTCCGCATCTTCTTGCTCCGCCTCCGCAAGCCCAAATCCACAGCGGCCGGGGTGGCGAATGCTTCCCCGAAGCAGCAACCTCAGGGGGAGCGTCAAAGCAGGTTCTTCGTCAAGTTTAAGGTGGCCGAGGTGCCCATAATCTCGCACTTCACACGGGACAACAGCTCCCGGAACACTTCCTCCGGCGGTCGAGCGGCGAAGCCGCAAGCGGAGGACAGCTCGGCGGCCACGACGGAGGAGAAGAGGTTCGCCAGGGAAGTCGTCCAGAAGTACCTCAACATTATCAAGCCGTTCTACGTCAAGGTTTCGAGGTGGCACGTCGAGAGGCTTAGGCTCCCCAGCGAGCTTGCGCCGGCTAAGGCACCGCCGCAGGAAGCGGCGGCGACCGGAGGAGGAGCCAAGGGATTCCCGGCAGGGCTGAGGGTGGTGGGGAAGCGGCTGGGTAAAAGCCGGTCGGCGTCGGCGGCCGTTGCTGCGGTACGTTCGCTGCCTCCGCAGCGGCGTGACGACTCTCTCCGGGAGCAGCAGGACGGGATCCAGAGCGCCATCGCGCACTGCAAGCGATCGTTCGCCACCTCCGACCAAGGCACGTAAGCCACCCCCATCCGGTGTCTGGGCACCGTCCGCGTCTTTTGCTACCGAACGACCAGTTTGTCCTCCTCAGCTCATGCGCTCGCTGCCATCGCAGGGCCCGAGTCACCGTTGGTAAGATCGAAGAGCGACCCGATCCGGGCAACAGGCAACCAGAATTGAGTCGCGTTCCGTGCGTATCTCTCACGGAAAACAAGTCTCTTAGCAAAGGCTTTGTAAATTACAACTTCATATGAACTTTAGTTAACACTCGAGTCCCCGATTGTGCTGCTAGTGAGAGAAGATTTCAGAGATTAAGACGGAGAATGAAACGATGATTGGATGGAGAGATAGACGGGAGATGAAGAAAGCAATGATGAACGGCGAGACGACAGAATGTGAAGGAAGAGAAGGTAAAGATTCCCCTGGCTTTGGGAAAGCCGCGACATAATTTGCCAATCTCGTGACGCAACGCAAAACGGGAAAGCAGGGATACGCAATAGCCATAGCCTTTCCCTGCGTATTGTCGTAGGCTTTTTCAGGTACCCTCGGAATCCGGCACCTTTTGACGAGCTTTCGGCAATGGGAGAGCAGCCACCATGACCCAGAAGACGCAGAGAAAGACTGGACCTAAGGCGCTTGAAGATTTGAGCAAGTCTTTTGTGCAGGAAAAAAGGAAAGGAACCAGTGCTCCCCATCTCTCTCTCTCTCTCTCTCTCTCTCTCTCTCTCTCTCTCTCTCTCTCTCTCTCTCTCTCTCTCTCTCTCTCTGGCTGATGCAAGATGTATCGGAGTTGGGGGTGATTTGAGAAGGTGTATCTTCCTCTATCAATCTGCAATTTGGTTTCAAATGGTGTAACTGTTCAGCAATGCATGGTGGTGTATCTCTGGAGTAGAAGAGAACAATAGTGGAACAGCTATGTTCCTTAGACTCGAGAGAGTTGGTTCCTGATCACATCATCACCTTCTCCATGAAAAAAGAGAAGGACAATCGGTCATCTCTGTTCTTTCTCGAGTTCTTGGAGCGGGGAGAGTGAGGTCGCATTCCCATGCTTTCCCATTGTCTTCCACCCAAAACGACTTGTTCTGTTTCTGCAACAATCTTCAGCCAGCTGAAGCATAGATCGGCTATAGAAAACAATGAAGGAGATCTGACATGGGAAAGGCTTTGAATGGGAGTACGCGGTGCCATCTTCATACTGCAGCAAGCTCGAATAGTATAGAGCAGGCAGTGGCGGCCTTCAGCATCACGACGATCTCATCCTATAAAATAAGCTCTTTATGTCTCATGCTTATTTCTTGATCATGCTATGTGCTCCGCACAATTCCCACATAATCTATCAAGAATCCTAAAGCAGGGAGTGCTGTTTCCGCAACAAGCCTCAATCGAGTCATCGTCAGCCACCAAAAACCCAATGGCGAATAGTTGAACCGAGCCTCTTCAGTAAACTTCTCTCGCACAGGTGACATGAACCAACAATGTTCTCCAAGAACGTTACTCGATTCCCCCAACAAGTTGAAGGTTCATGAACTTTGCTTCGGTGGAGACGGCGACTACAATGCATCGGAGACTCGTGCATCAAATGGCAGACGCTCACGGTGAAGCTCGGGGACAAAACCAACGCATGGCTTGTTTCGTGGCGCGGGGAGAACACTCGGAGATTGCAAAGAGAAGAAGATGCACCTCTTCTTGACAGTTCAACGTGTGGGGAAGCGGACATTCCCTGTTTCCAAGCCTGGTGGTGTGCTTCTTTTGTGTTCCAAAGGTGTCTCGAACTCTGCCTCCTCCTCTGGTCTGCAAATAAAACACAAATATTTTCGCTGATCTTTCAGTGACGAGATGCACTTCTTCTTGAGAGTTTGGAGAGAAGATGGCCGTCGTTTACAGGCCATAATTATGTGTTCGTTTCGTCTTCCAAAGATAATATATTTTCTTACTGCACATCTTATAAAAATTTCTTTTTATAAAAATATATTTCATTAAATCTTACAGATTAAGGACGTCTATGTCTCCTTTGTTTGTAGAATCCTTTTCGAGTCTCTCTCTATCTTTCCTCGTTTTGGTTAAGCTTAGTTGAGTCATCACATCTCCTTTGTTTCCATATCTCGGCAAATTGAGTGAACAGAGTTCTTTGATAGACCATCAAAGAACTGTTTCTGATGAAAGGGACAAAAAAAAAATGTTTAAAGTCAACTCCATAACAGTGTCAACCCTCGATTCTGTTCTTCCACAGAGCATTCCTATCTCGCACTGCAACAAGAAGAAGAAGAAGAGGAACTGCCGGTCATAGCCGAACTTTCTGATTACAGTTCTGACCCACGATCGACTGGTTGGCCACCGCCATGGTGATGCTGCAGTTCATCATCACGTCCACGTGGTGTTTGAACATGCCCAAGACCCTCACCCTCCCGCCCACCTTGGTCGCCGTCGTCACCGCGATGCTCCCCGCCGCCAGGTCGTCGAACAGGTTGGCGTCGCCCAAGATCCTGTCGGCCATCACGTCCACCGTTACGTTGATGCGGAAGGTGCGGCGCGCCCGGGCGGTGCCGGGCGGCCCGTAGGCGACGCCCATCTCGTGGGCGCGGTAGTAGATGGCGGTGGTGCTGGCGCCGAACCGGACGCTGGCGGCGTTGGGGTTCTTGACGGAGACATCGGCGACCACGGTCATGTTGATGGCGAAGATCTGGGAGGAGGAGGAGGAGGGCGCGCCGAAGTTGACGGCAAGCTTTTCGATTGTGACGCTGTTCATGGTCATGACGGGCTCCTTGACCTTGAAGACGGTGAAGGCGAGGACGGCGATGACGATGGCGATGATGATGAGGATGGCGGCGCAGGAACCACCGCAGATGAGGCAACGGCCTCGGAGGCGGCTTCGGCGGCGTGCCATGGAGGCGGCCGGGAGTTCCTCGTCGTTGCCGGGGCGTTTGGTGCCGACGGCTAAGGGGGTTGCCTGCTCCGTGTCTGTGCTCATGGCGGAAGAGAGAGAGAGAAGGGTACGAAGGCTGACTCCAAGTAGCGATGTGCTTTATGAAGCGGTTGGTAGTCGTGACTAATTGCGAGTCTTCGATCAGAAGTAAGCCCGATTCGAGTTTGATCAGAAGTCAATTAGAAGCAGTGGCCGATCGATCGAACGGGTACGGTCCAGATTGACTCGAACTTGCATCAAGATTGGTAAAGAGTTCAGTCTGCACGCACAACACATGGTTGTGAAAGCGAGCTCTTCGTGGCCGCCGGAGAGGACCGTCGCGTCCTCCAACCCAAAGAAGTGGCGTTTCTGACCACAAATCTAGAGTTGGCAGGGGCCGGAGACTTGAGGGAGGAGTACGACGTTGATGCAGATGGAAACAGAGGCTGATAACATGACTCCAAAATTTTGCAGTATCAGCTTTGTTCTCTTCGAAGGCACTGATGCAGCGGTGTTCCCTTTCTCTCGTTTCTGTTCTCGCTGGATGAACTGACCAACACGCAATTCCTACTTGTGTGGGAGTTGAGTGACGACGACGATAACGAACAGAGCTTCTTTTCTGTTCCTCCTAAAGGAAAACACGACGTGCAATTCATGTCCGTGAATGACTTTTCCTTTGAACAGTGTGTACAGTATGACTAATGGAGGAAAACGAGAGAGAGAGAGAGAGAGAGAGAGAGAGAGAGAGAGAGAGAGAGAGAGAAGGTGTTTGCGACGTTCCTACATAGAAAAATTACCGCACAAAAATGAAAACATTAAATCCATACATGTGAAATAAATGTATCACCCAAGCTTCCAATTTGAACGGATGGAAGGAAAACAATGCCGATTTCCAGAAACCGCAGGCCCAAAAAAGAGCCCAAAGGCCCAAAAAAGAGCCCAAAGGCCCAAAAAGACGAACTCGTACTACTAAGTTTACGAACCCATCGCACACAGCACCACATCCTCCGTCGGTTCGTAAGTCGTATCCTAAGTCGTGCCTGGAAGCGACGCAATCGGGCGATAACACAACGTTGGGCTCACCGGGCCACCTTGTTTCTCCGCCTTCCTCCCTTTCGCTCTCTCCGCCGCACCCTCTCCTTGTCCGGCCGTCGGAAGTTGCGAGTCTCTCTGCCTCGTATTTATAACTTCGGCGTCAGACAACGGGCTCGTCCGACGGCGGTCTCGCCTCATCGGTCTTTCCACCTTCCCTTCCGCCACCGGGCTGGGGCGCCTTTTTTTCGTCTGGCCGGCGGCAGCAGCTACAGCGGAAGTAAGATAAAAGCCACTCGATCATATGGAAAGGTCGATCTCTTTTCTGGAATCGTGTTGTGCACTCGGCCGGACTTTTTGAAGACGGACAAGTGACGGCCGTATACTCCCTCAGATCGGTTGGAAACTTGTAGGCTTATGATTCCATATTCTGTGCAAATACAGATGCGCATTCGATGGGGCGCTCTTGTCCTGGCGAAGCGGGCGATCTCTTCCTCACGTCAACTCAGTCGGAGATTAAAGCAAACAGGTGATAGGCGTTTCTCTTCTCTTGCATTCTCAGCGAAAGATTCAAATTTTCTTGCCTCCATCTATCTAGTGCTGGATTTTTTTTTTATTTATTGATCTTCGTTACGCTTGAGCAGAGAATGAAATCGTTCAGATGTTCAAGCTTCCGATCCTTGGAAATGGCGGCATGAACTCGCTGGCGGTCCGGGATCGTCAACGCCAAGGCCGTCCGTTGGATGAGAGGTTCTTGAGAATATTGAAGATTTTTAAATGGGGGCCGGACGCGGAGAAGGCCTTGGAGGTGCTGATGCTGCGGGTTGATCACCGGCTAGTCCTTGAAGTCCTGAAAACTGATGTCGAGATCGGTGTGAAGATGCAATTCTTTCAATGGGCCGGCAAAAGGAAGAATTTTGAGCACAATGCAGCAACGTACATGGCCTTGATTCGCTGCTTGGACGAAGAGGGATTGTTTGGCGAGATGTGGAGAACTATACGAGAGATGGTGAGAAGCCCTTGCATAATTATGCCGGTTGAGCTTTCGGAGATCATTCGCATCCTTGGCAGAGCGAAGATGGTGAATAAGGCATGCTCGATCTTTTATCAGATAAAGATTCACAAGTGTGTGCCGAATTCTCATGCCTACAACAGCATGATCATCATGTTGATGCAAGAAGGCCACCATGAGAAGGTGCATGAGCTTTACAATGAGATGTGCAATCAGGGCAACTGTTTTCCGGACACGGTGACTTACAATGTGCTGATTATGGCATTCTGCAAGCTAGGTCGTGAGGATTCGGCTATCAGGTTGCTCGAAGAGATGAAAGAAAACAAGTTGCAACCTACTAAAAAGATCTATACTACCTTGATGGAAATGTACTTCAAGTCGGGGAATGTGGAAAAGGCAATGAATCTGTTGCAAGATATGAGGGATCAGTGTTGCGTGCCAAATGTTTTCACTTACACGGAGTTGATAAAGGGCCTGGGGAAAGCTGGAAGAACAGAAGAGGCTTATGATTTTTTTCTTCAAATGCAAAGAGAAGGTTGTAAGCCAGACGTAGTCCTACTGAATAATCTCATGAACATATTGGGCAAGGCCGGGCGATTGGATGATGTTGTTAAGCTGTTTGAGGAAATGGAAAGTTTACAGTGTGCCCCTACTGTGGTTACGTATAACACTGTCATCAAGGCCCATTTTGATTCCAAGGCACGCGTGTCTGAAGCCGCTTCCTGGTTGGAGAAAATGAAGGAAAAAGGAATCGAACCCAGTGCATTCACTTACTCGATTCTTATCGATGGGTTTTGCAAAACAAATCGAGTGGAGAAAGCCTTGATGCTTCTCGAGGAGATGGATGAGAAGGGCTTTCCTCCGTGCCCAGCAGCCTACTGCAGCTTGATCGATGCTCTTGGGAAAGCAAAACGTTACGACGCAGCAACTGAATTATTCCAGGAACTAAAAGAGAACTGTGGTTCTTCCACCTCTAGAGTCTATGCCGTGATGATCAAGCATTTCGGTAAGTGTGGCCGTCTGAATGATGCGGTAGCACTTTTTGAGGAAATGAAACAACTTGGGTGTGTCCCTGATGTCTATGCCTACAATGCCCTCATGTCTGGTATGGTAAGGATGGGAATGACGGATGAAGCACAGTCGACGCTTCGAGCAATGCAGGAGCAGGGTTGCGTTCCAGATATAAATTCTCTCAATATCATTTTGAATGGCATGGCAAAATCTGGTGGACCAATACGTGCCATGGAGATGCTCTCGAACATGAAACAGTCCAGTTTTAAGCCAGATGCTGTGTCATACAACACGGTTCTCGGCGCTCTTAGCCATGCTGGAATGTTTGAGGAGGCCGCTAAACTGATGAAAGAAATGAACTCGATGGGGTTTCAGTACGATCTAATTACATACTCATCGATACTCGAGGCAATTGGAAAAGTCGATGATGTATCTGCTAATTCAGTTAGCTAAAGACCGTGTGTACGATTCTCCTTCATCTTTTCACCAGCTTTAGCTTATATAAATATAGCTGGTTTCACCTAACTCTTGCTTTGTTCTTGGTAATTATCATTATTGATAAAAGAAATGCTTTACAATTGTTTCAGCTAATTAATCCATAAAACTTCTCCAACAAACTACCGTGATCGTGATGCTTGATGAGTTATCCAGTAATTTGCTAATGCATGTTTCTTATCAGGGTTTCTTGTTAATTTAACAGCAGAATTAGCTGCAAATCTTTCTTCGGACATTGTTTTGTTTTTTGTTCTCAGAATGAGGCTAATACGGTATGCAAGAACAAATGTGTATTTAGCGAGGATACCACCATACATGATTGATCGGAAAAGCGTTGCAGTAAGTTGAAAATGCATTTCATTATAATTATTAGCACCGCAAATTTTAGCCTAACCAAAGATCTCCCACCGCTAGTTTTTCAGAAAATTTTAAAAAAATTTCTGTCATTATCGATCTTTTATTTCAAAAAGAAGAACTAAAATACAATATTAGAACTTGACTACTATGATGTGAAAAATACAATCACTAAGGAAGCCAACTGATACATTGAATCCATTTTGTTTCAAGAACAACTAGCTAACCTCAAGAAAATAAAACACAGAAAGATGACAAAAAAAAAAAGGAAAAAGAAAAATTGAGACAATAGCTTGCTGCAAAAGCAAATGCAATTACTTGTCTGGGCAACTAGCAACTGTTAAATCTTAGATATTTTGATAATAAAATTAATTGATTATATTTTATTGTCTAACTATGTTTTGAGTTACGCAGGTCTACTATCAATCTGGATTAGACAGTTGACGCTGGAGGAATTGATATTGCGTCGGAGGAAATCATGTCAGGATATTAGACAATCGGCAAGAGGCTTCGGACGTTGGGCATCGGGCGAAGAAGAGCGGAGTTGCGCTAAGGATATCAGGGTTGTGGAAGTCAATCGCCGATTGGGCAACAAGCCGCATGAGAGGACGATGCACCGAAAAATCAGACGAAGCACTGACTAATGACGTACCGGGCAACTGAATGTCAATTCGCGTTGTAATAACTGTCTAGATCGAAGTAGAGTTTTTGTTTGTGTGTGTGCAGGATTAACTACGATAACGATGAAGACGTAAAGCAAAACAAAGTGCCGGAAGACAAGTGTACTGGATCGTTGGGAGTTCGAGAGTTCGACGAAAGTTCGAAGATTCGTTGGGAGTGCTGCCGGAACTGGCCGAGAACGAGTAGGGAGCTTGCCGAAGGGTTTTCGAAAGTTTGCCGGAAGGTTCGTCGGAAATTCACGGAGCTTGCCAAGAAAGATCGAAGCTTGCCAAAGAAGCTCGTTGGAACTCGCCAAGATCATCGTGAAGCCCAGGAGCTTACGGGGAGTCCACAGAATGGTTTCCAAGGGTTCGTCGGAAAACCGCCGGAAGTTCGTTGGAAGACCGCCGGAAGTTCGTTGGAAGCTCGCCGGAAGAAGTCTTGACTTATCGGACTTTGTAATAGCTTAGGAAATATCTTTAATTTCATAGTTAGCACATTAATTTGAGTTAGGATTAGGTGTTAATCCTATAACCTAAGTAGGGGCCAATTGGGCCTTATTTTGGACTGGTTTGGGTCGAGTTTAAGTCTCAAACCAGTGTGCTGAAAAGGCCTGGGTGATGGCACCGCCCAGCACACGAGAGCCAGGCGGTGGCACCGCCCAGTACACTATCAGTGTCAGACACTGATAGACGGTGGCACCGCCAACACCGAGAAAAACGAAAGTGACTCAAATTTAGGCTCCAAATTTGAATCCTCTTGAGGCTTATAAATACCCTTCTCATTCATGGTTGAAAAGGGGTCTAGGATTGAGAAAGAAAAAGAGAAAACTCTCTTGAAATAGTATCAAAATCTTTCCTCTAAGCTTTGAGTGTGTTCTAGTCCAAGAGAGGGGTAAGAGGTCTTATAAGTGTTATCTCCTAAGCCCGTCAAAAGGAGAGGTGCTGTAAGGGAGTTCATCCTCGCCCGTTAGAAGGAGGATAGCTAGTGGAAAGCCAGTGGCCTCAAGTGAAGAGGAATCGGGAGTAGATGTAGGTCGTATGACCGAACCATTATAAATCGATTTGCGTTTATCTTATTGTCATTTACATTACTGCAAATCATCTTCATTTTGATGCTCTACTTCTTTGTCTCCTGCTTACGTATTCCTTCAAATTAAAATGCAATCGAAATGGTTTCAAACGAAATGTTACTTTCAATAGTATGAAGTTTTCCGAACTTGTTTTAAATCGAAGAAATTTTATCATTCTTTACCGCTGCACTAATTCACCCCCCACCCCCTCTTAGTATTTCGATCCCTAACAATTTGTATCAGAGCCACGTTATTTCTCATTCAGATTTACACCCATAGGAAATGGCTTTTCATGACTTTCAAGAGGGTTTTTCGATTGTTCGTCCACTATTCTTTAACGATTCGGACTACACATATTGGAAAACTCGAATGAGAGTTTTCTTGATTTCTCAAAATTTAAACTTATGGAATATTATTGAAAACGACTTTCAACTTCCCTATAAACCGACGAATGAATGGTCAGACTTAGAGAAGAAATCATTTTCTTTAAATGCAAAGGCTATGAATATCTTATTTTATGCTTTGGATAAGAACGAGTTCAATCGGATTTCTATGTGCGAAACGACTTTTGACATTTGGCGAACTCTTGAAATCACGCACAAGAGAACTAGTAGAGTCAAAGACTCGAAAGTAAACCTCTTACTGCATGATTTTGATCTTTTCCAAATGAAACCAAGCGAGACTATCGACGACATGTACACCAATTTCACGGATGTTATCAATAGTCTAAAAGCTCTTGGTAAATATTTTTCAAACTTTGAACTCACTAATAAGATCTTAAGATCCCTCCCAAAGAGTTGGGATCCAAAAATAACAGCTATTCAAGAGTTTAAAGACTTGAACGTTTATTTACTTGAAGAACTAATCGGATCTTTATTGACCTATGAAATGACTCTTGAACTTGATGAACATGTGAACCACCTTCTAAAGAACAAGAAGGATTTAGAACTCTGAACTATAAAATGCCACTTGAGTGATGACTCAAGTGATGAGGACAATGATGAACTTGAAGTTCGAACACCAAAATTTGAAAAGTTCATTAAATAAGAAACAAAGAACACAAATGAAAAGAACACCAACTCTTGCTATGAACGTAAGAAACCGAAGCGCTCCAAAGATAAGTACACAAAAATGAAGAAGAGAAAAGCGTGTAACAAAAATGAAGATGCAAACTATGCTTTGACGGTTTTCGACAACAAGGTAAGAAACTCACCCGAAATGTTTGTACGTTGTTATGAAATTACTTGATATATTTTTCATGAATTTCTTAACTTAGTTGGTAGGAATTTTTTTTATATACTTTTTCCTTCTAGTATTTTTTTTAGAAGTATAAAAAAAATTATGAATGATGATTGTATGATGTGCGATAATGTGTGTACGCCTAATAGAACTAATCCATGCATGTATCTTGATGAGTTATATTGGTTTTCTTTTCGTTCTAAATATGATGTTTGATTATTTTATATCATGCATGAGTTTTTGAAGTAATGTTGATTTGAAACTCTATGTTTTGGATTAACGTGTTTTTGGATTAATCATTTTTATGACCAATTAAGATGATATAATGTATGAGCACCTAAAAAGATGAATTCTATGTATGCTTTTTCGTATCGATTTTCAATTTTAAACATGATACATATCTATGTATGGATTTCGTTAAAGTCTTTTGATAATGGATGTTTGTATCATGCTTATGATTTGAAAACCTCTATATTAATGGGTCCTAATCGTTTTTATGATTGAATCATTTCTAAATATAATGATGCTTTCGATTTAAATAAGATGCATTATTTTTTACACAAAAAATCAATTATCATGATAATCGTATAATTCATGATAATGCTTGCTCACCAAATATGATTAAAAGATAGAAACAAGCATATTAATGATTTTGTTTTTACATGAAAATTTGAACATGCTCAACTTAATTGAAACACATAAAAAAGGGAAAGTAAAATGTATTATCATGATGAATCAAGTCTTTTGCTTAATGATAATCCATATATATTTTTAATCATTTTTATGATAAATTTTTTTATGACGTATCATATTTTTGGTCTTGATGACAAAACGTGTGTTTTGATTTTATACCTAATACACATATATGCATGTTATGAATCTCTTGAATTATGAAAAAAATTTTTGATGATGGTTTGAATGTACGAATCAAAAATCTTTGTCCTTTATTTAACATATGAAATTTCTTGATGACTAAATAATGCTTGAATGAGTTAAAAAGATTGATATCCTGAAAATAAAAGAATTATCATTGGAATTAGAATGATGATATAATGCCTGATGATCTTTTTGATGAAGTTTACCTCTCGCACTTAAACATGGATATTTGCATTAATTTGCAAAAAACTTGAACATACCTTATGAATACAATTTGCATGAAATGAAAATAATAAATGTATGTGATTATTTCGGTTTTTGATATATTGCTTCATCTTTGCATAAAAATCGGAACATGTTCACTTAGATTGAAACACATAAAAATAGGAAAATATACTATCATGAGGATTTAAAGATGTTATATCTTGATGACAAACTCATGTTTTGGTTTTAAAATTTGATACTCATCTTTCGAAACATGAGTACACATATATGAAACAAACAATTTAAAATAAAATACATTATCATGATAAAGTGAATCTCTTGAATCGAATCTTTTGGAAAATGTCACATGCTTAATGTGATTCAACTTAATGACAATTTGTCTTTTCATCTTGAATGTTGACATTTGTTTTTATTAAGAGCAAAAGTATGGTTATAAGAAGTAAATCGCATATAAAAATGAAATGTAATTCTCTATCTAAATCGTATCAATTTTTCTATAGGAATTTCATGAATCCATGCTTATCATGTATAAATTTATTGAATGTGATCTTGAGGATGATTCTGGATTTGACAAATGCTTGATTCGTATTTATGACATAAGATACATTTAAAAAAAATTGAATCATGCTTCGATCATATTCTATCTCCCTTAATTCATTTTGTTCTCATATATTTTCCTTTTATTTACCATAGAGGAGAACCTTCTAAATGAATTATGAAATTGATGATTTGATAATAAGTGTTTAACAAAAATCTATTTATCATTTACAATCTCTAAAAAGTTGATAATCACTTCATTCATGTTATGAATCTCGAAAATATTTTTGATTTGATTAGGAGTTTCGAGTTGACAAAATATGTTTTAATGATTTTATGACTAATCTCTTGATCACTTGAATTCTTGACTTAAGATATTTTTTGCAAATCAAAATATTTTCCTCTATGATTGCTTCTTTATATCAGTTACCAAAGAGAAGAACAATTCAAGTTTATGTCATTTGTGAATCTCATAAACTATGATTTTGATTATTCAAACTTGAATGAGCTTTATCACAATCCAAGTCTTGATATCTTGATATTTGATGCTTGGAATTCCTATGCATGAATCAAGTGATTTTGTACTCAAATGAATCACTTATCGACATTTACGATTGTGATATATTTTATACTTCAAATGTGATCTTGTTGGCTTGAAATACCTTTTGAAATTTTTGACATGATTTTTCTTTGCCTTGATGTAAGAGAAATTTGCTTTATGATGAATTATTACTAAAAGGATTTGTCAAATGAATCATGTCCCTCTTGATTTTCTTGAGCTTTGATTTTATATCTTTCATGAAGTAGAAATGACATGATTACTTTGGCTTGCTTTCATAAATTCTTTGCATCTATGGCTTGTACACATCATGTGAAAATTTGAAATATTGGTTGATATAAAATAATGATTAAAATTTTTAGCCACTGAGTCTTCTCTTCTTAATATTGATGAGTTCATGCATTGTAATGACAATTTGAAATATTTGCATGATGTATTTCTTATAACTTGATGAATGTTGCTTGGATTTGGGATAATCCAAGTGTTCTATCAATGACATATTGATAGGGGGAGTTTGGTCAAACTCCGAAGAGTTAAGGTTAACTCTGTTAGTTATCAATTAGTTGTTATCATAAAAAAAAGGAGAGATTGTTAAATCTCAGATTTTGATAATGAAACTAATTGATTGTGTTTTATTGTCTAACTACGTTTTGAGTTACGCAAGTCTATTATCGATCTGGATTAGACAGTTGACACTGGAGGAATTGACGTTGCGCCGGAGGAAATCACGTCAAGATATTGGATAATCGGCAGGAGGCTTCGGACATCGGACATCGGGCCAAGAAGAGTAGAGTTGCGCTAAGGATATCGGGGTTGCGAAGGTCAACCGCCGATTGGGCAATAAGCCGTAAGAGAGGACGATGTGCTGAAGAATTGGACGAAACACCGACCAATGACGTGCCGGGCAACTGAATGTCAATTCGCATTGTAATAACTGTCTAGATCGAAGTAGAGTTTTTATTTGTGTGTGTGTAGGATTAACTACGATAACGATGAAGACGTAAAGCGAAACAAAGTGCCAGAAGATAAGTGTGATGAATCGTTGGGAGTTCGAGAGTTCGACGGAAGTCCGAAGATTCGTTGGGAGTACTGCTAGAACTGGCTGAGAACGAGTAGGGAGCTTGTCGAAGGGTTTTCGGAAGTTCACCGGAAGATTCGTCAGAAGTTTGCAGAGCTTGCCAAGAAAGATCGGAGCTTGCCAAAGAAGCTCATTGGAACTCGCCAAGATCATCGTGAAGTCCAGGAGCTTGTCGGGAGTCCATAGAATAGTTTCCGAGTGTTCGTCGGAAGACCGCCGGAAGAAGTCTTGACTTGTCGGACTTTGTAATAGCTTAGGAAATGTCTTTAATTTCGTAGTTAGCATGTTAATTTGGGTTAAGATTATATGTTAATCCTATAACCCAAGTAGGGGCCAATTGAGCTTTGTTTTGGATTGGTTTGGACCGAGTTTAAAAGGCCCAAATCGGTGTCTTTGAAAAAGGCAGGCGATGGCACCGCCAAAGACCCGAGAGCCAGTGTGATGGCAGATTGGTCGGGCGATGGCACCGCCAAAGACATCGTCGATGTTAAACATCGACAAAGCGGTGGCACCACCAAGAAGGAAAAATAAAAGTGATTCAGATTTGAGCTCCAAATTTGAATCCTCTTGAGGCCTATAAATACCCCTCTCATTCATGGTTGAAAGGGGGTCTAGAACTGAGAAAGAAAAAGGAAAAACTCTTATGAAATAGTATCAAAATCTTCTTTCTAAGCTTTGAGTGTGTTCTAGTTCAAGAGAGGAGTAAGAAGCCTTGTAAGAGTTATCTCCTAAGCCCGTCAAAAGGAGAGATGCTGTAAGGGAGTTTATCCTCACTCGTTGGAAGGAGGATAGCTAGTGAAAAGTCAGTGGTCTCAAGTGAAGAGGGATCGGGAGTGAACTTAGGTCGTATGATCGAACCACTATAAATCGGTTTGCATTTATCTTATTGTCATTTACATTACTGCAAATATACGTATTTCTTCAAATTAAAACGCAATCGAAACAGTTTCAAATGAAACAGTTTCAAATAAATTTTCCCTTACAGCAACCTCATGTCACCGAAGCCGGAAGCCGACCCTACAGCGTAGATTGATCGTCTGAAGACCTGATGTATCTCTGAGCTCCACACCTCGTCATCAAGCTTCGTTGCCTTGCTTGACTGACCATTATGTCAGGGATTTTTATCTAACTAAATCTTGATTACAGTATTTTTGAATATAGTAACAATGCTTTAACGCAATAATAAAAAAAATAAATTTATTGAAAAACATTACAACCACATTATTTCTTTTGGCTTCAAAGAAATACTGATTGTTTCAACACTAAAATTTCCTGCAAAGCGACCGTGATTTCTAACATAGATCATCGACCACAGGTAAACAAAGAGTGACAAAGCTCAGAAAAGTATCACAGCTCAAGGCAAAGATCATTCTTAAATGAACCGATCGAAGATTATGAACACCACAACAATAGTTCTTGTTTATTGACAAACTATGAGAGAACCTCTGTGGTCCAATGGAAGTCCAACTGAATCAATCTGCTTTCATTCTTCTACATTATTTGTGCATCGAATCAAACGACAGGAGTTAGAAGGGGCTTGTTCATCACATGCGCTTCCAGGTTTCCAATGACCAAATCAGCCATTACGTTGCGAGTTTCATTCGTTCCGCTTCCCACGTGGGGCACCAGAACCACATTCTCCATGCCAAACAGCTCCTCTGGCACATCAGGCTCTTGCTCGAACACATCGAGGCCAGCCCCTCCAAGGCGACCCTCACGCAATGCGGCCACGAGCTCAGGCTCGTCCACATGCGGACCTCGCCCGATGTTCACAAGCACACCCTTTGGGCCCAAGGCATCAAGAACCTCGCGGTTGACGATATGATAGGTCTCTTCAGTGAGTGGGCATGCCACAACGAGCACATGGCAATTAGCAGCCAAGTCAATGAGATTAGAGTAGTACTTGTAATTGGTATTCGGCTTCTCTGATCTCGAGTAGTAGCTGATAGGGCAACCAAAGGCTTCCGCTCTCTTGGCAACGGCTAAGCCAATCCTACCAAGCCCGATGATACCAATCGTTTTACCGCTGAACTGCAAACAAAAAGCAATGCGAGATGTCAAATTCTTACATTAAAAGTTACTGGAAACATGCCTGAGAAAAATGCACCACAAAAGCATGGATAGACAAGAAACTCTAATATTTTAATCTTTCAATTTCAGGTCATGTAATAAGTGAAAATACATGTCAATCTGAAAACCACAAAAGCTTTCAACTGGATTCATTCCAAGTCACGTCCGCTTTTTGACATACCCTAATCCAACTCGCCAAGATAAACAACTTCACTGGAAATAGAAATGAAAATACCATAAAAAATTACAACTAACCATCTGCATGGAGTACATGGAAACCATATGCACTTTAGCTTTCTATATAAAATGGTTTTAAATGCATTTATGAGACCACAATACCCAAAATATTTGAGCAAGAAACATAGCAAACAAATTAATATGGAAGAGAAGAAAATCGAGTATGGAAAGTAAGGACCAAGGAATGATCATGTTTCAGAAGGCCCAAAGAGGTAAGACTTAATACAGGCATAAAGATGGAGGAACTTCTTGATGCTGTGAAAGAAACAAAGATCTCTTGCAGACCAAGCCAACGGGTATCTGTTTAGAATATAGATTTGGTGAACATTTTTGCAATGGTATCATAGTTTACTGTTTCTTAACTAAGATCAGATGTTCAACGGTTTTTTTTTATTACTTTTCAAGCTTTCTTATATTTGTGTTTATTCTATGGTGTATGTGGTGGACCTTTTTGTTTCAATTCTAAATGATGGTTTTACAAATCATCAGGTTATCAAATTCTAAATGTATGTAGCAGATCATTTCTGCTTATGATGAAAAGAGAAGATAAACATCTTAAAACTAAGAAGACAAATGTAAAATTAGAAATTTCAAATAGCTGAAAATGATAGTGAAGCAACTCATGAAGAAGGCATATTCCATGTTTTCATTCTTGTAAAATAGTGCCTATTCATAACCTCATAATGAAAAATTTCAGCAAAATGGCAGGTCGACTTATGGTGCCAAAGAAAGTTACACCTGATGAAAGTGCAACAAACATGAGTTCACAGAAGCAGTTATTTGACTCATGTGAGCAAATGATCTCTCTCTCTCTCTCTCTCTCTCTCTCTCTCTCTCTCTCTCTCTCTCCTTTTGCAACTATTAAAAAATTAAAAAAATAATTTAAATCTATGTTAATGAGGTCATTTTTTAAACTAATTAATTATTGCTTTATAAGAATGTTACTGCCTTAATGTTCATCATTTTGTAATGAGTTGTTATGATGGTGAACATGTTAACAAAAAGAAGTTGTGAAAGGAGATCATATGGAACAACTATCCCGGCACAAGTAAATCAGACATGTTAAAGAGGAAGATATCAGTTGTGGCCACTATAATCTGTTATAATGGTTGGACGGAGTTTGGGAACGTGTCAACCAAAGGCAACACACAGGATTCTAAGATCTTCAAATATAAACTCTCCACAATTCAAGCTTCTGCCATTAAGAAAGTGGATAAAAGATTGACTGTGTATAGAAATAGTGCTAAATGCAAGCTGCATCTACAATCAAGGACTAAAATCCACCAATGCATCCCGAGATGATAATAAATGAAATGAATAATACTTTGTGCCTTTACATTGTCCTCATTAACAAGATATCGCTAAGAAACTCATAGAACTTGAAAAAATATTCACCAATGTCACAATGTCATGTACAAATTGGATTCCTGGATTTAGAGGTTATTCCAACAAGCTATCTCATTGAGACGAGTCCTAAAATAAGACCTCATTAGAGATTTTGTCTTTTATACACAAATTGATGATACACATTGTATGACATTGTTATAAAATATTGGAAAAATCTATCCAATTGTGGATCTTTGATGAGATACTTAATTTCAGAACAATAACATTCCTCGTGCTATATAATGTTCTACACAACTTTGTGATGCAACAGTAGTTTGGAAATAATTGCCCAATTTTAAAAGTTTGTCAAAGAAAATAAAAATGAAATCAACCAATGTAAAGAGATGGAAAAGGTATATACCAGATGTGAAAAGTCCAAATTCGCCCTTATACTATATACTCCCATCAATAGACATACAAAGGACAAGATACTCCCATCTATGGTCTCAAATGTCTAGAAACAAACAGGAGCTTTTCATAACTGCAATACGTTTAAATCAAATGATCTCAACCCTCCCACAGACCGGACTACTGCATCTCCAATAGCTAACATATGTCTTAAGAGATTTAGGGACACCAAGGTTTGGAGAGCCGTATACATGTACACTTATACAGACTGCAAAGAGGTTTTGGTAATTAGTACGATATCATAGAAGAACTGGTTCACACCTTAAAACTTCTGTAGAGTGACAAAAACATTCTCTAAAGAGCTATCTGTGTAAAAAACAATATGACGCTATCAATAATTAAAACTTATGTCTGTAAGGTTCAGAATCAATACCTCAAAATATCAGTTTTCTCATGTGAAAAAGAAAAAGAAAAAAGAAAAAAGACTTGGACTTGATTGAACAAATTGACTTTTAGGCCTTTAATCAAGTGTGGCTTTATCAGCATGTCCAATCCAAAACAGCAACATGCATAGATAACATAATCATAACAAGTTTGCAAGTAACTAGAGGTCACGGGCCCTTGCAAAAGATAAAGGCATCCTCAAACATGTTATTGCTGGTCTGAGTGACATCCCTTAACGAGTTGGAACGGACTTACATATACATCCATCCATTTCTACACCATCTGATGCTAAACCTATAGTTCGAAAGGCATGAACAAATGGCAGCAAGGCATTCTATCAAACATGTTATAAACTGAAAGAGGGAGAAGACAAAAACAAAACATCTCCTCGTCATCTGAAGCATTACCCTAACAAGAACATATTAGATATTGCGAGTAATTAATAAGCAAAGGCAACTAATGATCTAAAGTAATATTCTACCAAAGGGCAAATTACCAACAGGCAAAGCATTACTCAGAATTCATCACAAGCCAAAAATTTTTGTGCGTAATTATTACGAAACGACGGCAAGAGGAGGAGATGCGTCTGACCCTGGTGGTGAGCTTGTAATCCCCCTTGGACAGCCAGGCCCCGCTCCGGACGAACCGATCGGCCTGGCAAAGGCGGCGCAGGACGGCGATGGCTAGCCCGATGGCGAGGTCGGCGACGTCGTCGGTGAGGACGTCGGGCGTGTTGGTGACCCGGATGCCCCGCTCCCGGCACTTGGCGAGGTCGACCTTGTCGAGGCCGACGCTGAAGCAGGCAACGATCTCGAGCCGGGGGAGGGCGTCGATGGTGTCCGCGTCGGCGCCAGCCTTGGAGTTGCCGACGACCGCCCGAATGGCGGCGGCGTTGGCGCGGATGAAGTCCTGGCGGCGCTCGGGAGGCGATTCCCAGAGGCGGAAGACCTTGTAGCGGCGGTCGAGCTCCCTCTCGAGGTAAGCGTTCATAGGGATAGGGAGGAGGACGCCCAGGGACTCCATCCGCTGCCGCTGCCGCCCGTAATCGTGGTAATCGAGAGAGGTGGGGGGGTAAGCGACGGAAGGCGACACGAGCACTCGAAGCTCTGTTTTATTCTTTGATGTGTAGCAGGTGTTTTTACACATCTATCCTTTCCAAATCGGAAATAAACACTCGAACCATTTCGCCAAACCTCTTCGGCTCATCCTCCTCCCAATTTTACTCGCCCTCACCCGTCGCCGGCCGCCGTCCTCTTTATACCCCACCCATCGTATGTAATCCCGGACGACGGTGACTGCGGTCTCCTTCCATACGCCGACGAAGACAGCTGGTACGTGCGCTCTGCTCCTTCCTTCCTCGAAGCTTCACGGCGCAACGAAGGAATCATCGAGCCGTAGTCAACCATCAGCAAGCATGTTTTTTTGCCTCTTTTTTTATTTATTTATTTTTTGGAGCAGTATCAATCAAATGCTAACTAAAACCAAACATATTTTGCTATCTACAAATGTGGTTAATGTTGGATTAGGTTGATTGGGCTATCATATCTTAGTAGAGCAGGAAAAGAGTCGGCATATTATATTATGGTGTACAACCCAATTCACGTTATGTTATGGAATTAGACAACAAAGAGCTGATCTTAGCATGAGTGTGACCAACTTGTTGTCATTTAATCTAAGGGTGATCGGTGTAACCTAATTTTGTTTTCTTTTCGGGGAACTCATATTTTATTTTAATAATCCATGATGGTTTGATTGAATCTAAGGCTTCTAACTTTTTTTTTTCAAAAATAAAGATTTATTACTTCGAGTTTTATAATATAAGAAGCAGGAGTACAACGCTTGAGTCAATTATCTGTTCAATTGAAAGTTAAATTTATTGACTGTAGCCTAATTTGCTAACCAGTTGACACACTGATTTTTTTTCTTCTTATATATATATATATAACTGTAATATGTTATAAAAAAAATGACACATGGATGATAAAACTGTAACAAATATGGCTTCCTTAGAGTTAGTAATGTTTGATTTCTTCGAAGTCAATAAGAGACATCAAGATCAAACTATGACAAATATGAAATGAATCTCAATTGGCTATGAACCTATATGCAGATCAGACAACCAGATTCTACACTACACTAGTAATATGCATCACATTTCTTGTTATATTAAGAAATTTCTAAGATGGGTCGTTCTTTGGTGATATATTTATTGTATTTTCTTTAATTGATGAACAATTTTTTTTTATGCCTATCACATAGGTCATCTATTTTAATAAGACGATAAATTTTTTAAAGCAAGATGGGTCTAAGAGGATATTATGTTATTTTTTCTAATAAAGATATTGTGATGATAAAAGACTTTTATCGTATATTTTTATTTATATTTTATTTTATCAGATCAATTATATGGTATCTCATGATGGCTTGAAAAATTATAATTGGAGTGCATTTTTTTTTATTCTCTCCTTGTGGAAAATCAACGAAGGATGTTGTTTGTCGGATATGTAAGGTGATGTGTACCTATTTTGACATCATATTCGTATCAAGATATGATAGGACTGTATTATAGTTTTCAGTAGGATGTCATGATTGTATCAATATGTGATGGGACTACTATAGTTTACAGTAAAATTTTATTTATTTACATGATTTTATAGGGATGACTTATATGGGTATGCCTATGTCTTTACCTTGATATCGGTACGAGATTAAGTGGTAAATCTTTGACAACTTTTGTAAGTAATTATTAGTGTATCTTTACATCATGGCCGCTGAGTCAGCACGGTTAAATCCGGGTCCGGATGCGCTTGGGCTGTCTCGGTTGGTGCTCGGACAAGAAGTCGACGTCGGGTCGGTGGAAGCGATTCGTCTGCCTGCTCGGGGATGATGTCTCCTTCTGCTGATCAGCCCGCCATGTGTCTTTCGATTCCTGCACATAGGTCAGGTCGGGACGGGTTTCCCGACTTAACCCCTCCGAAGCTTAAGTTAGCATTGTGAGAGGGAGATGAGTGTTCGAAAAGAAGTCCCCCCGGAACGACATCAGTCGAGGGCTTTTATAAGGAACGAGATCCTAATCCGCAATGTGCTGTGGGAGTATAGTCTCGGGTGTTCGCTACGACGTTGGGGAGGCGTCGTTGTACCCGTACAGTTGCTTGCTCGGTGGAGCGATCGAGGCGTCATCCTGAACCTTCCGGGCGATAGTGGGCTGTCTTGATCGACGTCTGCACCGTACGATTGCGTGCTGATGTGGCGTATCATTCTGGCCTTCGTGTCGACATGATGATGGGGCACCATCCATGAGGGGCACCGGTGATTAAACGACTTGTGTAATCATATTCAACCACCCAGTTATCCTAATTTATCATTCCTCTTTCCCATTAGAATAGGTTTTTTTTGTGTGTGTGTGATATTTCGTAGTTCTTCGTGTCGAAAGGTAAATTTTGGGTTTAGATGTATCTCATGTGCCAGGCATGACAAGTTCCAAGACAAAATCAAAAAAGTCTTATCAAATCCTCTGTGAAGATGACAGTAGTAGTCGGATGCATCCAAAGTCATTCGTCCAAGTGAATTATCAATTAATTCAGTGAATATTTACTAGGTAATCCAAAATCTAAGCAAGATTCAGTGAAGAATCTAGTAGGGATATCCCTGATCACAAGCCATCATCACTGGAGGCTAAACAAGATAGATTTTAAGGGACAAAGGAAAGAAAGAATAGGAGGTTCATACAATGCGCATGTCCCGGGAAATTTGCGCGCCACAGGCTCTCAAAACAGGCAACCGACTGCTATTGTTGCCACCCCTCGTTCCATCCCTTCCCTTCCAAAACTAATAATGATGAACAAACACTGTCCTCCCAATCTTGGTTCCTCTTCTTCTTCTTGTTCTCCTCGTATCAACAGGCACCCCACGTTTGATCCCCTCAAAAAAAGAAGGCAGGAAGCTCTCCTCCTTTTCCCCTCCTCCTCTGCTTCTCAACTGCTACATACCATAGCAGAAAGGAGAGGCTAAATAACCCACCCGACTTCCTCAGCACTTCCTCCTCATCAGGAAGTTGGGCCTCCTCCTCCTCCTCCTCGTTCTCCCATCCACATCCACTCGACTCTCTCACCCTGAGCATCATTCCCAGGCAACAAAGCTCTCACCTTGCCGTTGCTTTGCGTCTCTTCCTTGCCTCTCGATCTCATCTCAAGCTGTCAAGTTGCCACCTTTTACGTCGGTTCCATCTCCGACTCTTCTCTCTCGAACCCCCCAAGTCATCAAGTTCACACCTTTGCGTTCCACCATTACCCCGCACTAAATTCCATTCGGAAAGAAAACTTCTCGGCCCAGCTCCTCCTCTCGGAGATTTGCCACCCGCTTCTCGCGCACTCTGCAGTCGAAGCTTGTATCGCCGAGTCGAATGATGGTTCGGTTTCTCAGGCGGGGACACAGCCTTAACAAGCCGGAGCAAGGCGAGGAGATGTTTCATACGGCGGTAGAGGGTAGCACAGTCTTCTATAGCCAGGGAGGGGGAGAGGGCCGCTCACTCGAAAAGCAGCAGATTGGCTGCGCACTCGATCGGTCGTCCGACAGACCTCCAAAGTCCCGCTTGGGCAGGGACGGCGGCTGCCGTGACGGGCCACCTTCAGGTGAATGACAATATTCCCCCATGAAAACGTTCATTAGCTATGTCAAGGAACATGAAATCTTGCGGCGTATACGTCTGCTTAGAGAAGCAAAAACATGAATGTAGAAGGAAGTCTGGCTGCACTTACAGAGTATGATTGAGATGCTAAGCTTCGACATATTTGGCACCAGGAGATTCCGCATATTTAAGAATACGCATGCCGAGGAATCAATCTCGCTTGAGACGTTCCTCTAATCATTGGTTTCCGGTGCAGATATGGAGCAAATGAAGGAGAAGTTTGCAAAGCTGCTTTTAGGTGAAGACATGTCGGGCGGTGGAAAAGGCGTCGCATCAGCTCTTGCTCTGTCCAATGCCATCACCAATCTTGCTGGTATAGTTCCTTTCTCCCAGTTCGCTGAATTGAAGCAATTCTACCAAGTCATCTTGCAATGAAATGCTACCGATCGGCATCTTTGATGAAAATGGTTTACCAAACTGGCTCTCACGATCATTCCTTTAGCACGATAGATCTCGATTGAGGTCAAAGTTTTGGTTTATTTTAATCGTAGAGCTTATATTTTTCGGCAAACTATCATCAAGGCAGAGGAGCTAAGGAAACCACTTCGTTTTCTTCTGTCGAGAGGTTTCTTTCTTTCTCGCAGAGACTCTATCTACCGCTTGATGATTGAAATCCAACTCAGGGACTGATTGCGCGACCTTTGGATGATCGAAAGCCCATCTTTTGATCCTTCTGTTTCTTGAGCAATGCAGCTTCTGTATTCAGCGAGCAACGGCGCCTCGAGCCCATGGCAGCTGAAAGGAAAACGAGGTGGAGGAAAGAAATTGATTGGCTTCTCTCTGTCACCGATCATGTCGTAGAATTCGTTCCTTCTCGTCAAACTTCAAAGGATGGATCCAACATGGAGGTCGTACACGCACCACCTCCCTTTCTTTTCTTTTTGTCCAACGCCTTTCTTTCAGAACATGCAAAATTTAGTATTCCCATGAAAACAAATTTTGCCTCACAGATCATGGTAACCCAGCAACGCAGAGATCTTCAAATGAACATCCCAGCACTGCGAAAGCTCGATGCAATGCTCATCGTAAGGCCGTCCGCCCATGTTCTTGAGGACAACCCAAAGCCAGAGTTTGCCCACCTATTGACGCTGTCGTCTTCCCTTTCTGACAATATTTCAGGGGTATCTCGACAACTTCAAAGGCCACAATGAGTTCTGGTACGTGTCGAAGGATGCCGATGAGTCCGAGAAAGGAAATGCTCAGAGAAGCGACGACAAGTGGTGGCTTCCGATCGTGAAAGTTCCTCCAAATGGGCTTTCTGAGGTCTCCAGAAAATGGCTGCAGTTTCAGAAAGAGTCCGTCAACCAAGTTCTCAAGGCAGCCATGGCCATTAATGCTCAGATTTTAATGGAAATGGAAGTCCCCGAGGCCTACATTGAATCCCTACCGAAGGTAGACACTTCCATCAGTACAATTTGAGACCGAATGTGGCATCCGGTCATCGGTAGATGCCCAGCTTTTGATCCAACACATTCCTTTTCTCTGTTTTTTGATGTCATACGTATATCTCGATCTTACTAATGATTCGAAGACTTTCCAAGAAAACCTGTTCGGTCATTTGATGTTCTACCGTATGGTGCTGAGTTGGGTGCTTCTAAATGCAACGCAGAACGGGAGAGCGAGTCTTGGGGACGCAATCTACCGCTGCATAACCGATGATGCCTTCGACCCTGAACAGTTCCTGGAATCCATGGATCTGTCGACGGAGCACAAGGTCCTCGATCTCAAAAACCGAATCGAGGCATCGATCATCATTTGGATGCGAAAGATGCACAACAAGGACGCTAAATCATCCTGGGGCTCAGCGGTCAGCATGGAGAAGAGGGAGCAGTTCGAGGAGAGAGCCGAGGCCATCTTACACCTCATCAAGCAGAGATTCCCGGGAATTCCTCAATCGGCTCTCGACACGAGCAAGATCCAATACGCCAAAGTGAGTTCCCAAGGTTGCACCAAGCCCGATCCTTTGGCCTCTCGTTCATCGTGTTCCAAGTGTTTTGATCTTTCCGCAGGATGTCGGGCAGTCGATCCTAGAAAGCTACTCGAGGATCTTAGAGAGCTTGGCTTTCGCTGTGATGTCGCAGATCGAAGATGTCCTTCGTGCCGACTCTCTCACGCAAGACCCGTCCCATGCGAGATCGGGCACAAGGCAATCGTTGACCGACTCAGAACCTGGACTGGTGAAGAAACTGGATCCGAAAGAAGAGATGGAGAAGCTGAAGGAAGCACCTAATTCGATGACACTATCGGATTTCATGGGATGGCATTTTGATCCCGACTCCGAGACAGAAAAGAAGAACTCAGAAAGCTCGGAGGGCGACGCCAAGATAAAGAAACCTCCCAACATCGTCACCACCAAGAAACTCTCGTACATTGAAAAGCTCGAGAACTTGCGAAGCCTGCGAAGTCCAACAGCTCGCCATTAAAAGACCTGTAGAGAGCACGGGAGAGGAAAGTGATGCTGATAGGGAGGGGGGTCAGCTTGGAACCGAGAGTGTAAATAGTTCAGGGGCATGTTAGATCCTCGATAGCTTCTACTGTTAAGCTAATCTTTCATCCCTCTTTGTAGATGGGGAGGTGCTACTCTCATGGCTCGGCCTCAGCTTGTGATATGCTCGTTAGGCAGTGATAACAGTCTCTTTCCGAACTACATGCATTCTGTGAACCACGAAGTCTGAGAACAATTAAGATGGAAACATTAGCCTGTGGATTGTCTCTGATTCCTTCATTACAAAGCCAGATCGTTCGCCATAAGTCTTGCTTATCTATTATTATATTTCCACGACACGAGTTACGTACAATTTCATGCTTGTGCAAATATGTCTGGCGTGCATGGAGTGTGAGGTGGCACCACACTACCAAGTGGAAGAAGGCCTGCAAGGCACTGAAACAGTTCGTATGGAGTTGGAAGCCACCATGCTCTCGTTCCCTCTTTATCTTCTTTGCCATGATTGCACCATCAAGGACCTACATCTCACTTGCAGAAATGTTTCAGGTGTCTGCACCTGCCATCATGGTTCTTGCACCAGTTGCTGTCATGCTTGAAACTTGGGAACATGGTCCTCGTCCGAGAATAAAGTCACATCAGAAATGGAGGTATATGCATCCTCCACTTTCTGTGCTGCTGCGAATTTAGTGTGTTCCATGATGGTACTGCATATTCGTATGGTATTTTGCTTTTCTTTCAGGGATTCGAACTAGCAATCACTACCAGTGTTTCTCTCCAGTGTTGCCTCAGTGGGGACATTCTGGATTCAAGGTTGTTTTCAGGAGCTGTCGTCTAGGTTGAGAGCCTCCACCAACACGATTGCCATGAGTGGCTGAGCTCTCTCAGCTGTATAGGGACTGCCATCATTATCTTTCTTACACTCCATTATGTGGATGCTGCCTGCCACATTAGCAGGAACCAAAGGTTAACTCTCGACAGTGATTGGGTATCCAATGACTGGGGCTCGATACAAAAGTAACGTTGAAGCCTGGTGGCTGGAAACCAGATGGTCTTCACGCTTCTCTTTAGCTGTCGATTCTTTTCGGTGCCTCAAGTCGAAACCCTAATAATGAGTGCACGGGCCAGCTCGAGGAACACGATGGGGAGGCCTACCACCGTTTCTCTTCCTCTGGAGTCAGTGTGGCGTGATGGTGCGGCCATGTCTCGAGACCACCCAACTTACAGAGGTTCAACGATGGTGCAAATGCGTGCGATGCTCCTCCACCCAGAATGCAGAATCCTACATCTGCATGGGATCTGCCGTGTCATATCACATTGTTGCCACCCAGCACCGGATCATCTGGGTTTCTCTCTTTCTTGGGGTTTGCTTCCAAGTTCTCTACCAGGATGTCATTGTTGCCGGTGATGTGGGCAACGCCATAGTGGAGAGGTTCTTGGGGGGCCACCTTCTCCCTCGAGCCATGGCAGGAACACTGGAAAGGAGAAAAGAAAACCCACCGAGAGTTGGTATGTGCTCCAATTTGACCGTGGAACTAAAACAAAGCCAGGTCGAGGTGGACGTGCAATCACTATGTTACATAAACCACCCACAGAAAAGGTTGCCTTCCACCTTACTGTTCACCATAGGTTGGTCCTCCATGGTGATCAAGTATTCCAAGGCTTCCCGTCGACAGTGCTGGTGAACATTTGTCACCTACCAGTAAACAACACTTGTTGGCCACTGTGGTGGATATCCTGCATGATCGACGATGGAGCACGATGGAACCATTCAATTTGCGCCGGACCACCATTTTGTGGTGATCTATGGTTTGTTTGACGACGTGACTTCCCCTTTATATATATATATATATATATATATATATATATATATATATATATATATATATATATATATATATATATATATATATATATATATATATATATATATATATATACATATATATATATATATATATATATACATATATATATATATATACATATATATATATATATACATATATATATATATATATATATATATATATATATATACATATATATATATATATATATATATATATATATATATATATATAGAGAGAGAGAGAGAGAGAGAGAGAGAGAGTAGTGAAGTGTGCGACAGTCTGCAAGTGACAAGATTTAGGAATATGCACCGATTCCAGTTTCTGCTTCGCCACCGTCCACGTGGGAGTTGGGAGATCAGTATACTGACACAAAATTCCATTATGGGAAGAGAGAGAAAGAAGAGAAGAGGGAGCATGTCGTGTGGGATTCCTGCTCTGTGGGACCCAGTGTGTGGGGTATAGGGAACAGGGTGGACCCACGACGGGAAGGTGCAGAAAGCATTAACCACGAGAGAGAGAGAGAGAGAAAGAGGGTACTGTGGAATGTAGTCCACTAGCGAAGTTGCAGGTATCATTTGGTCACCAAATGGTGTGGCTCTTTCTTTGCGTCTTCCCAGTTCGGATGTCTACTCCATGATGCGATGTGTGTCCTTTTGTTCGAGAATGTCGACATCGAAACCGCGAGCCGATTTAACAATTGGGCATGCCACGTGTTAGAATCACATATTTATCAGGCTAATTTTGATTACAAACCCAGATTAGGTTTAGTAACTCAACGAATGTAATCTCAAATGATTCATACCCTGGTAATCAATTCGGATTCGGATCGAACAAGTGAATTATCCCCGAGCTCATTAGCATAGTTAGCAAGATCAATTTCAATTCAGACGCTCAGATAAAAAAAAATTTTAAAATTGAATGATTGACGGACCTGATCCACATTTAGATTGTTTATATTAAAAAATCAAAATGAACGACTGGCATCAATCGATTGAGTTAAATAAAATTGATCCAGTTTCACAATATAGTTTTATTCTATTTAAATATTATTAAATTAATATTTTATAATTTATTTTAGAGGATATTAATGTTAACGAAACGCAAATCTAGTCTTCATCATTTATCATTTATAATAATAAAAATACATTCATTTGTTTAGATCTCATTTCGAGGTGGACATGAGTCGGTAGAGATGAGTGACAAAATGCAACTACTTCATTTCTATTTCGGTAAAATCAAATTCATAACATTTAATCAGTTATATAAAATGGACGGTCGAGATCAATGCTGATGGTGGGATGGATGTGTGTTCCTGATGTAAGCCTTCGGAACTTTTCCCATGTGGGTCCGGGTGCGGCCAACTAGGGTGGTTCAATAGCGGGGCTCCCATTTCAAGGTGCGCACATCCGTCCGTATCTTACCCGTTTAAGGAGGTGGAATCGTCCACGTCCTGGAAAAGAGCCGCCGCCGGCGGGGGTACGTGGCGGGGGTTCGAGGAGCGCAGGGGTCATGACACCCTGGCCGGCCGCCACGTCTTCGTGCCGTGTGCTAAGTCGTGAAGTCTCGGCAGCAGTGCCAACTCCGAGGACACGAGCGCCTTTTTCGCCTCCGTGCGCCGCCAGCTGGGCGGACAACAGCGCGGGCCCGAAACACGTCCTCGTTCACGTGCACGAAAAGGATCCCCGGATCCCTGCTTCTCACCAGACACGAGACCGCCCCCTCCCCGAAACCAAAAGCAGAAGAGTGTCCACACCAGGCGGGGTCCACCTCACGTTCCCGAGAGCGGAGTCGTCGACGCTGGCCGCCGGGAGACAGGCGAGCTTTCCCAGTTCGAGAAAGCGGGCCCCGCGACGGCCCGTCCAATAGGGACGCGTGCCGAAAGGCATGGGCGACGCCAACGGGCGCATTTACTGGCCCCCGGGGGACCGGGCTACACGCACGTGACCCGCACGTGTACGGTGGCCTCGTCTTAATTACTGTGCCTCTTAATTTTTTTTTTTTTGGGGGGGAAGTCGCAGTCGATGCGGGCAGTACGGGTGAGACAGGTGCCGGTTGGTCGGCTCGGCGTCGCGGCTGTCGCTCTCGCTGCTGCCACCGGCTGTACTCGGTTGCCGGTCTGCCGGGGGCTCCCCGCTGTTTGCGAACCCAATTTGATGAGCCCTAATATGGTACGCTCGAACGGAAGCTTTAACTTTGTTAACCCTCGACATAGAATGAGATGCGGTCGGTCGATCAATCATCCTTCTTAGAATCGCGCTTCTTTCCCCTTTATGTATACTTATATGGACTATTCCCCTCTTTATAAAAGCACTTTAAAAAGTAATTTCTCTTTTTCTTTTCTTTTCTCCCCCCCTCTTTTCCTCTTTCTTCTTCATCAATTTCCTTATATG
Source organism: Musa beccarii (assembly GCA_024322285.1). NCBI lineage: Eukaryota > Viridiplantae > Streptophyta > Magnoliopsida > Zingiberales > Musaceae > Musa > Musa beccarii. The sequence continues at coordinate 12,169,931 of CM044397.1, forward strand.
TCAGTATGGTCCTCGGCAAAGCCTATCTATTTAGTTAGACACACAGCTAACCCTTTGTTTTGCTAGGCTATAAAGAAAAAAGTTCGAACAATAAGGTGTGACGATACAGTGGAACCACGAAGAACGGTAGCAGTTTTCACATGCTCCTTCTTTTTGGTTTTATTTTCTCTGAAAGTTGTCATTATTGACGAAGCGTATGACGTCAGACAAACATATGCAGAGAAAAAACTGAAGCATGTTATCGTTAACAGTGAATTTTTTTTATAAAAAATAAATGATATTTCAGACTACTATTATTTATATATAATTTGTTGAATGCATGTTAGTATCAAAATGAATTAAAATAAAAAAAAGTCGTTTTAAGTAAATTTCCTATTCGCTTGCGATGTATGTTTATATATTTATTTATGTTAGTTTTATTTGTTCGTGCTCACACCGCAATGCGAGACCGGCGGGCGTTTCTCCCGTTCCAAAGACATGATTAGACTTGGAATTCTTTTTTTATTAGCTTTATCGTCCTAAACTAATCAGTAAACCCCAAAAGCTAATATGGCTATAGGTTGGAAGCTTCTCTCCATCAACAAAACCAAGCCCAAAGGTGTCTCCTTTTTTTACCTTCCACCACCCTCCCCTCCACTGCCGCTGCTTCTGCTACTCTCGGATCGCCACTTTTTTTTTTTGATGTTCTCTGGTGGTGCTCTCTGCAGACGTCGATGTCACCGCCTCTGGAGCATGACTACCTAGGCTTGTCGGAGCTCCCCGCCTCCCCCGCAACCGCGGTCGAGGAAGGGGTGCTCACCCTCAGTGCCACGGAGCTCAGGCTGGGGCTCCCGGGGTCGCAGACGACGGACCGCAAGGACAAGGTCGGGCTTACCCTGGAGCTGCTCCCGCTCCCCAGGAGCTTCGTCTCCGGCGCCAAGAGGGGGTTCTCCGACGCCATCGATGGTGCCGGGAAGTGGCGCTTTGCCGCCGGAGAGGGTGGATCTGAGGTGGATTTGGGGAAAGGCGGCGGATTGTTCTCGCCGAGGGGGGAGATGGCCGGCGGCGGCACAGGGAAGCCCTCCGGCCAGGGGAATGCTGGGAAGGACACTGCGGTGAATGCTGCCGGACAGGAGATGAAGGCCGTTGCCCAGGACGGTGGTTCCGTTGGGCATGATCGGGCGATGGCTCCTGCTGCGAAGTAAGTGGCTTCAGGTGTTCTCGTGGTGTTCGAGCTATCTAAATTTGTGGTTTTGGTTGGAAATTCTTAATCAATTTCTGTTCCTCTCTCAATTCTGATGCACGTCATCGCTCTGCTCCTAGGCTTTGTTATGGTTTTCCATGGGTTTCGACAATCTGGTGTGTGGTCTCGGTTGCTCTGCTTTTGAGCGAAGAGAGCCAGATTTGGTCGACCAAAGATGGAACTTTGGTGGCAATGCTTTGGCGCTCTGAGAAACAAGTGTTCATAATAAAAAAAATAAAAAAAATAAAATAAAAAGCTAAAACCGTAGAGTTAATTCATTTATTTTGTTGCCGATTAATAATTCTGAACCTTCCTTTTCATCGTAACCCATAGTCTTGTTTCCTCCTCATCTTTCCTCTGAATGATCTGGCGACAAAAGCGTCATCTTTCATCCACAACGCTCTGTAACTTCTCGGGCACAATAATTGCAATCAAAACATTCATTATTCGTCCTACTGCTGCTCAGAATTAATTGAAGATACGGAAAGGAAAGAAAAGAAGTTCTCAGGATTTTTTTTTTGGTAATAAATAAGATAAATAAATCATATATGTATGTATATACTTTTGTGCTCTGGAGGAGTAAAATTAATGGATCACTCTTATGTTAATTTGACTGTTGTAGGAGGATTAAGCAATAAATTTCAGATGATTTGGTGGTTTCACCTTCTTGTTTCTAAGTACATTTTTTCTATAATATGTTTTGTGATGTTCAGATTGTTTTGCTTGTAATGTTTATAATGGAATTCATTATGCTAATTCTAATTTCCTATTGGATGTCAAGAAATTGATGCGTCATGTTCCATGTGGACCATAACATTTAGTAAAAGCTACCAAAATTTTCAGTGAAAGCTTTCTGATCTCTTTAGCTTGTTAAAGAATCCGTTGTCTGCCAGCCTCACGGGAAACTTGTGCTCATGAACAATCAATCTATTAGTTGGGCTACTTATGTAGACTTTAAAATAGAATTCTGAACTTTGAATACATGTGTCTGTGACAGGGCACAGGTGGTTGGTTGGCCTCCGATCCGTAGTTATCGGAAGAATACCATGGCTACGAATCCATCTAAGAGTAAGGATGATGCTGATGGAAAACAAGGATTGGGGTGCCTTTATGTGAAGGTTAGTATGGATGGAGCCCCCTACCTCAGGAAAGTGGATCTCAAAATGTATGACAACTACAAGGAACTGTCATCAGCACTTGAGAAGATGTTCAGCTGCTTTACCATTGGTGAGCTTGCCTCTTCTTTCTTCGTCTACTTTAACTGACATGGTTATGTATATCACTTTTGCAACATACTTTTGACTTTCCAGATTTGCTATATTTGGTTCACAAATGTCACAGTGCAGGTCCACTATGTCACCCTTCTGTGTCCCTTGTGTCAAACATGGATGCCTATAAATTGAGTAACTCTTTTTGTATTCTTAGCATTGTTTTTACCTTTGCTTATCAGCTTTATTCTGGAATTTGTTCTGAAAAGACTCGGCTGTCTTTTCCTATGACTTCGTTCGTTTTACATGAAGTATGATATTTTCTAAATGCTGTCGTATAATTTATTTTTGAAGTCTCTGCTTTTACTTGTGTTCAGCATTTGTTGTTTTCACAGGCCCATGCGGTTCTCATGGAATACCGAACAGCGATGGATTATCTGAGAGTCATTTGATGGATCTTCTAAATGGTTCTGAGTATGTCCTTACTTACGAAGATAAGGATGGAGACTGGATGCTTGTCGGTGATGTGCCATGGGAGTAAGTGTTCTGTCTACTAAACATTAAAAAAAAAATTGTTAGGTGGAAGGCCAAGGTTTTTGTTGAGCTTCTATAGATTAAACGTGTTATAAACTTTTTTTTTTTTTCTCCATTTTGCTTATCAGCATAAACTTGCGTTGAAAAATCTATGGTATCCTTTAATACCTATCGCTGAACAGGTTTCTGTAAATAACCTATGGCTAAATCAATTTAGACAAGTTGTTAAAGTTAACCAAATACTCAGTTATGAGAAAGCATCAATGCTTGTTACCTTTTGAACCCACATCAATCTGTAATATTTGTACCATTTTATAGATCCTCTGACTGACTTTTTTTTAGCTTTAGACTATTCCATCTCCTTAATAGTGTTTTACTGCTCGCAGAAATCACATGTTCTGATAATGCTTCCTTTTATAAGTTTAGTGTTTTCGATGTTATTTGACCACAGTTCCTTGAAATTTCAGGATGTTCACTGACACATGCCGGAGGCTCAGGATCATGAAGGGTTCAGATGCTATCGGACTTGGTAAGTATGATCAAGTAAAAATCTTCTATTTCATTTTCTTGATCTCGCTTCTTGGATCTGAAAGCATTACAATACAATTGATCTTAAAATCCACAAACCATTCGTGTGCTCTTTGTACCTGTCGAATGATTTGCTATTTCATCTTCTCTCGCCTACATATAAACATGGTCGGGGTAGTTATCAAATTTTACATTGTACTTTGATATTAATATCCAGTAATCAGTTAGTTAATTTCGCTAGTATGATGGATTTAAGTTGGATCTGAAAAATAAGCATCATGCAATCATTAAGCGCTTTGATCTTTTAGATCATGTGATACACTATATGGGTTATTTAATGGTATTCTCATATGTAGTTTAATTGATCTTTGCTAACTACCGCTTGAAGAAAAGAATTCTTTATAGCCTAAAACCTAGTTTTTCACTGGTAGAAACATGTTAAGCGGCAGGCTTCCAGCATTTCATAGTGAGCAAAATGCATATATGTTAATTTACCTGTGAAAAATTTATGTTATGATTGTCATCATTGGTTTAATTAGTTAGTGATGATTCCGTAGTCCTCTTCTTCATAATTGATCCCCTCGTCTTTCTTGTGTCTACTGTGTTCAGATTTGACTATTTCATAGTAAACATTTTTGATTTGTTAATTCTACACTAACAAAACCCTAATTTCTCTCTCCAGCTCCAAGGGCCATGGAGAAGTGCAAGAACTGGAACTAGGCATCATTGCCAAGATCAAGTGAATTAGATGGTCCTAAGTGTCTTGTTGAGGATGAAAAGTTCAAGGGTTTAACTAAGCAGTTGTGTTGTATCATATTCTGTGGTTTGCTGTTTGTCATGGACTACGACTTTCTATTAGCTTCCTAAGATATCGTAGGGACGTAAGCTTTGTAAGATTGTGCCTCGAGTCTTTGTACGCGTCGCTTGTTATTGTTGCTATATGAATGTTTGGGTTGCTGTTTACAACTTATGATTGCACATCGGTTCCTGTTTGCAGTGTCGGTCACAAACACTTCATTTATGATTCCGATTCTGACATATAACAGTAAATTTGATGAATGCCCGGTGGAAGGGCTGTCTCTTTGTGAGGTCTAGCACAAAAGTCGACTTTTTCTGAAATGAATCAGGGATCATGCATGCCCCAAGCAGTCAGTCCTCTAAGGCTGGTCACTGGACCCTCCGTGGTCAATGATACAAGGTCAATAATGCCAATGGTGGCTTTTGTTCTTGTTTGTATTCCCTGCTCAGGTGGTGATCATTGTCCTTGCCAGGGCAACTATTAAGATCCAGGGCTTGTTTCCTTTTGGTCAAGCAAAGGTTGCAGAATCATATGGCCTATTCTCAGCTTATGGTCATGGATTTTGCAGGTAACTTCAAGTTCACTGGAAAGAGCCTCATGATCAGGCTCTGTGATACTGTTCTATCAGAGATCCTTGGATGCTTGTGTTTGTGTTTGGGTGCTGTTCATGCATGGTAAAACTGTATGAGTACTAGACATGCATGGTAAAGCTGTGTCTGCTATCTTCAAATGTTTGTGGGGACATGCACTGTATAATATTTAGTGGTTATGATGTTGTCCACAGAATGGTTCAAAGGCTTGCTCATATTCATCTTAAGATATGAGACAGTGGAAAATGGTGGTGGGTTTATGTTCCCCCAGAATTAGGCTATCTATCTCCTTAAAAGAGTAATCTTGCTCCACTTGCTCTTGGTCTCAATGTCATCTTGTTGCTGTTGGGCATATCATGGGAAGCAAGCATATCTTCCTGGTGCCTTGATGAACTCCCACCTCTTCCCTGTGCTTTCCATTCTCATGCTTCCTTCATACTTTTAACCTTGCAAATTGTTTCCTCTTTGTCAAGGGTGTAGTAAAATAGGAGGTAAGGCGGCTTATGTTAACCGTTGTTAGATCTCGTATTGGTGAGAGTCTCGTGTACTAAATATATATATTTTTATTTATCATACCGATACAATTTGGATCTAATATGATGCATAAGGAGGCATAGAAAATTTAATCTGGCTTGCACAAGTCTTTTCTTGACAAGATTATGTAATATTTATTTAGTTATTTAGAACTATAAACATGTATGGAATATCTTAAAATGAATTCCATGTCTCCTTGACAATCATCAAAATTTACCAAAGAGATCACTCCAATAATAAATAAAAATAAGCCAAAAATACCATAAATAAAATCAAGCAAGCTTCTTTCGAATTCCTCTTAATGCAACTTGTTTCATACTAAATTTTTGGGTAGGAAACATAATTTTTGACTTTTTTTTAATTTACATGTTAATAACTTATCATAGTTATCAAGTAGATTTTCAATTCATGTAAATAATGTCACATTATTGAAAAAGAATGCAAGCATAAACTGTGTCTTTTAATTTCTCATGAATCAAATTAGATAATTTCGATGGGATTAGTTCACTTAAGTTTAAATGTAAAAAATATATATATAATATCTGAAATGTATCCACACTAATTAATTTTTTACTTTTAAAATTTTGAATATATATATGCATTTTTTTTCGATTTTTCTTTTGTCCATTCTGCTTTTATTTTCCTTTCTTTGTTTTAGTTTTCCTTCTTAACTATTACTCCTCCTCTCCTTCCTCTCTTTTTCATTTCCTCCTACCTTTATTCCTTTCTCTGGCCTTCTCCTTATTCTTTGCCCTCCTCATCCTCCTCTTCTCCTCCTCCCCCCTTCAACGCAATCGGCAGCAGTGGCTGAGGAGGCAATAATTAATTAGCGACGGCTCGAGGAGGGAAAGATTGTTTATTCGGTAAGTGTTTTTTCGAATTCATAAATTTATGAGATTGAATTTACTCCTCAGTTTGAATATAAATATATGAGGCTGGTAATGATTTTTGTTCATGAAATCCCAACAATTTGGATTTTTTTTTTTTTTTTTGTGTGTAAAGAGTAAGTATTGAAGGTAGTGTTCTCACCAACTAAGCTAGCTGATGTCTTAGAATAAGCTGACAAAACCATTAATAATTTTTGTTATATATTACAAATTACATCCATTTATTCTTATCCCGCTAATAAGAAGAGCAAGTCATGAAATCTTAGCTATATGAATATTTTTTCATCAGACTTATACTCAAAAACAAATGTATTTAATTTTTATTTATTACTCTCGTTATCATCCTTGTTTAGGCCTTCATCCATCTCTCACTACTATTAATTATATCACCTGATCTAATCATCTATCTCCTCGTAACATATTCATACAATTTCATACCTTTTTTTCTCATTCTATCTTCTACCAAAGTTATAACATAGATCTTCATGTAACATTTTTATGTCTAATTATTCATGAATAAAAATTTTCTTCATTTTTTATCGATCAATGCTTATGTTTCTTTGTTATTATCCTATCTTTGCATTGAAAGAAACGAGTTCGTAATCAAAATAAGCGATGCAATCTAATGGTAAGATGGAGAAAAATAAGAAATGGAATAATTATTTTCCAAAGGAATTATATATATATATATAATGCAGTGAGTAAAATACTAATTTACTAATTTTTATATATAATTACTAATTTTTTTATATTTAATCCTTCAAATTAAGTCCACCAACTTTAGATTAGAGTTCATGTGACATTTATCTTTGACAAAAATAAGCTTTGACTACAAAAACAGTCAACATATATAAATAACCTCAAGGAAAAGCTTAGTGCAAAACCACAACTCTCTCAAACTAATATATTCCAAATAGCTGTATAAAAAAATATGTCCGGTATGTTCGTCTCCAAAAGAATGCTGTGTGCAAACATGACAACATGCACGTTATGAGATCAATTTCTTATTCGAATTGGAACCCATAAATACTGATGCATTGGTTCCTTCCTTCCACACAGCACAATCCGTCGTGGGGTGATCGCAAGATGGGAAGTCCGCACGCTGTTGTTGTTGCTGCTGCTGCTTCTCTTCTTCTAATGGCTGCCTTTGATGGAGCTCTGGTTCATGCTGACTTCTACAACGATGTAGAGTTCGTCTGGGGCTACCAGAACGCAGGAATCTGGAACGACGGAAACAGCCTTTCTCTCATGCTCGACAATGTCTCAGGTTCGCACCGGTTGTTTCCAAGCTTAGCTACGTCAGGTTGCATTCAGTCCTCACCCTCTCCTGCTTTCGTGTTCAGGTTGTGGGATGGTGACGAAGAATCAGTATCTGTTCGGGAGCATCGAGGTGCAGCTCAAACTGGTGAAGGGGAACTCTGCCGGCACTGTAACAGCGTACTATGTAGGTTTTAGTGCAGGATGCTTGCAGGTTCTCAAGCTTTTAGATTTGATTTCGGCTAATTTGCATTCCATGTTCCTTGCAGCTGTCTTCGACGGGGGATAAGCACGACGAGATAGACTTTGAGTTCCTCGGAAATGAGACCGGACAACCCTACATCATCCACACAAACATCTTCACACGAGGCGTGGGGAACAGAGAAGAGCAGTTCTATCCCTGGTTCGACCCCTCGGATGACTTCCACAACTACACCATTCACTGGAACCCATCCCAAGTCGTGTGAGTTTGCTCTCTGTTCTCTGTGCTTTTGCCTCGGCTGTTGAATCCATCCAACATCACTCGCTGTTGCAGGTGGTTTGTCGACGGGATTCCGATCAGAGTCTTCAGGAACTACGAGAGCTACGGAGTTCCATTTCCCGATCGGCAAGCGATGAGAGCCTACTCCAGCATCTGGGAGGCTGACGAGTGGGCAACAAGAGGTGGGCTGGTAAAGATCGACTGGAATTCTGCACCTTTCGTGGCCTACTACCAGTACCTGCAGCTGAGAGCTTGTCCATGGCATGGGCCAAGCAGCAGCAGCGAGTGCTCTGCAGCTTCCCCGCCCAATTGGTGGACCTCGCCGGAGTACAGCACACTGACTTACCAAGAACAGGGACAGATGAAATGGGCGAGAGACAACTTCATGATCTACGATTACTGCAAAGATGCAGAGAGGTTCGGTGGAGCAATGCCCCCCGAATGCTCTCTTCCCAAGTATTAGCGGAGATGGGCGAGCTCGAGTTGATGCTGAAAGTTACTACTGGTCGACGCTTATTGGAACAAATAAATGAAATGAATGGCTTCGATTCTTTTGTTCGTCGTACGAAATTGGTCAACACTGCCTTCCAAATCCCACTGCTTCATGAATCCAACACCTTCTCTTTGGTCACAAATCTGTTCATGTTTAGACTTTGATCTCTGACAAAGAATCTTCGCCGGTGCTGTTTCATTTGTCTTGGCTTTCAACCCTCCCACCATGCTCGGGCCGTACGAGGGATGCAAAACCCTTGGAAACTTAATGGGCCAAACCCATGGTTATCAGATCGGATTGGACCGGACGGGCTATTTCATGCCCGAAAATTGTCGACCGGTCTAGAAACCGCTCCGGTTCTTCCGTAGTATCTAAATTGGACCGGCTAATCCGACCGATGGTCTAGTGAACCAGAGAATCGATCAAAGTAGATATTCTATTAAAGTAAGATGTGATTGATTGATCGATCGGTCATCATTAACCAAGACCTCCCTCTGGTTCCAATAACAAGAAGCCAAACTACTTTAGTTGACACGAGGAAGTCGTGTTTGTGGAACAACTGACACGAGGAACTCGCGTTCACAACACAATGTCCTCTCCCTGTGTCGGGCTCGCACATCTCCCATCTCGGCTCTCTTCTTCGCTGCTCCTTCGCTCGATTCGAGCCAGACGTCCTCTTCTCTTTCGTCCTTGTGGACTTCCTTCGGATCGGTAATCTTCTTCTTCCTTTGGAATACCGATTGATTAGGGTTTCTTTCGAGGATTTTCTGTTAACATTTGTTGAATTCGTTTCTTCCAAAGGTTGTGTTCTGGATCGGAGTTGCGATCCGTTGGATTAGGTGTTCTGGTGGTCGACTTCTGCTGTGAATCTGGAATTTTCGAATACAGGAAGCTGGTTCTTGGTCGATTCGAGTGCTTTTTATTTGTTGTTATCTGGATTTGGTGGGTGTAATAGATTGGGATTCGCCCTAAGATTCTGATTTGTGAACATGGATCAAAGCCGGAGAGCTGTGGAAGCGTATTGGAGATCTCGCATGGTTGATGGGGTGACCTCGGACGAAGATAAGGTCGCTCCAGTATACAAGTTGGAGGAGGTTTGTGAGCTTCTGCGAACTTCGCCTGCGGGCATTGTGAAGGAGGTCTCTGACTATATTCTCAAACGGCTGGATCACAAGAGCCCGGTAGTGAAACAAAAGGTATTAGATTGTAGACATTTTGTTTTACTTTTGCAATTCTTTTTTTTTTCTTTTTCCAGTAAATCAACAATGTCTGTATGTTCGATGTTTATTTTACAAAGCATGATGCGATGAGACAACGTTGTTTTTCCCTTTTTTATATTCTCTGTGAAACGAGCATATCGTGACAAGTTTCTCTTTTTTTATCTACTTCTTTTTTGCCGTCTGGATTCTGTATCCAGACGGTGTACAGATTTTAAAAACGAAAGATTATGATTTATCTTTTTATTTTGTCACTGCCACATAACATAGTGCTTCCTTTACATCGCACCTGTAACAGAACCATATGTTGGGAACTAAGAACTTGTGTATATTTGTCTAAAGGGTTCTATCAAACAGATGGGACTTTAGTCTATATGCTGATGTACAGAATTTATACTGTTTCATTGAAGAATTGATCCTTGTTTTCTCTTTCCCAAGGCTCTTCGGCTGATCAAGTATGCAGTGGGAAAATCTGGAAATGAGTTCAAGAGGGAAATGCAGAGGCACTCGGTAGCAATGCGTCAGCTGTTCCATTATAAAGGTCAATTAGATCCGCTGAAAGGAGATGCTCTTAACCAGGCTGTCCGTGACACTGCTCATGAGGCAATTGCTGCCATCTTCATTTCTGAGGACAACAAGGGAGTAACACCTGTGCAAGGCCTCAATAAGCGCATCGAAGGCTTTGGAAATACAAAATTTGAGGTTCCAGCTGGAGAGAAAAGATCGTTTCTCGGTGAAGTGGTTGATCTTGGCAGTGCCTCCATCAAGCAAGGCCTTAACACCATTGCTGCTGCTCATTCTTCAAGGAAAAATGATGCAGGCAGTTATAAGAGCCCTAACCTGAGAAGGTCTTTAACAACAGAAGTAGATGGTCGTAATGAATATGGAGGAAATGAACATCAGAGAGAAAGTTGGGAAGTTTCTGAGATCTCAAAAAGAAACTCCGGAACATGGGGCCCTGGTTCGAGAGTGAGCGAAACCACTTCTGTGGCAAATGAGGACACAAGTTCAAGTAATGCAGGGGTAAAAACTCTTGAGGAAAGGCTTCTGGAGACAATTGTTACATCTGGAGGTGTACGGCTACAACCAACTCGGGATGCATTGCAGGTTTTTCTTGCAGAGGCTGCAAGGTTGGATGGAGTGGCCATGAGTCATGCCCTGGAGATGAAACTCCAGTCACATTTGTGGCAGGTAAGCTGACCGACCAATCACTCATTCGATCTGCTCATTAGTTTCTCATGGAAATGTTTAGTTAATTTTTAGATGTTTGTACAGAATATTGTGCACAACTGCACTTATGAAACATCCTTTTTTGTATCGAATTACAAGTTTTTTCTGTATATTGGTGAAAAACTCATCTCCAAAAAAATAGTGGAATCTTTTAGACGGCATGTTCCAGTGACTACAAATGGAACAGTATTAAATATTAAGCATTTATAATTTCTTGCACTACCATGTAACAAAAAGTGATGATGGGATATACCCTATATTTCATGTGTTTGATGTAGTTGTTTGACTTCGATGCAGATCATCTGAGTGCTAAGTTGATAACTCACGTGGATCTCAATTTTTGTTAGTATACAATTTTTGTTTTATGGGGATCTCACATTTCCTACGAGAAATTTACAAGTTGGTGGATTATATGGAGTTATTTCAATGTTGTTTGTTTTATTTGGCGCACTAATTTTAACTCCATGTTTCTCCACTACTTCTTTATATCCTAGTTTCTTTTCTATCTTAGTATGACAACTAATATTGGAGGCTTGGAAGCTAATTTTTCTCATCAAGGCAGTCTCATTTTTGGGAAATTGTTTGAACAGATGTAAACACTTTACTTGGTAATGCTTGATGTTAGACGGGACATGGATTTTGTTAGTGGGTAGTATATAGTTTAATCCAACATTTTATTTGGATAACTATTTGAAGTGTAACCAAATAATTTACTTTGGATAAAAATCTTCATTAAACTTTGTTGATATTGTAAAGTTTACATCGTGTTTTCAGGTCAGGATGAAGGCTATGTGTGTCTTGGAGTCAATCTTAAGGAAAAAAGATGATGAGCACTTCTTTAACATAGTGTCTTATTTTACTGAGAACAAGGATTCTGTGGTCAAATGTTTAGATTTACCACAAGCTACTTTGAAGGAGAAGGCAATAAAGGTACTCTATGTTCAAATGAATTTGTTACTTAGAATGTTGGAATGACTTTGTTAACATTCAAAAGTATATCCTCATATTGCTAATTGCACTTGTAAGCTGGGTACATGTTATGATCCCTCATGAATGGGTGCTTGCATTCTGTTCCACAATCAGATGAATACTTTTTTTATTAAAAATTTGGAGATAGAGAGCCATGAACAACTTATCGGAAAATTATGTATAGCAGAAAGGTTTCTTTCAAATACCTATGGGTTTCATCCTTGGTTTGTGTCATTTACTTCTTGTATGTTGTTCCCTATTCAGAATCATAAGTGGCTTGGACTTGTTTATAATCTGACTTCACGAATTTTAATTAGTTCAAAATCTATACAGTGTTTTTCGAAAAATCAGATGCTTCCTTAAAGTGTGTGTTACTTGAACCCTCCTAACAGGCCCCTCTAACATCCTTTCATTTTATCCTCTCTGTTCTCATCCTCTCTCTCGGTAATATCCTCTTTTATTCTTGTTGTTCTTGCCCTCTCTTATTCTCTTGATTTCACTCTCATCTTTCTCATCACTGCTGTCTTTATTTTTTTTTGCCATCTTTTTGGTAGTTGCTTCTGTTCAAAATCATTTTTTTTTTCTTCTCGTGTTACCTAAAGCCACGTACTAATGCCCTATATTTTTGTCAGCCAACTCATTGGAGTTGAAAATTCTATCTTTGGCCGTCAAGTTTCATGAATTCAATTTACAAGAAAGAGACAATTGACAACTATATTTTTGTTATTTTTTATTTAAAAAATTTTGTCATATATATTTGTGTGTAATTTATTTTTTGATTTTTTTAATCAAACTTGTGGTCAGATCTTTTGACTCATTGGTCCAACTAATAAACTAGTGACCTGCAGCTTTTTGATTGCTATGGTAATAGCTCATGAATCACTGATTTCATTAATGTTTCTTATTATTGATCCCTGCCTAGTTGGCATGCCAGTTATATATTCATTTCTTGAGTAGCTTTCATCGCATCCTGTGCATAGGGATTCTGACATAGTAGTTTCTAAAAGAATGTAGAATTTGCTGATAAGTACATCTCGCTTACCACATTAGTGTTCCACCATGAACAAGCTAATTTCAATTATCTGGCGCATTTCTGATGCAAATGTTATTTGCATTATTACATCCTCCATGTGTGTTGTTGTTGTGACCTGCATGGATCAGCTAAAGGATCACGCACCTTTCCTAAGATTCGATTACCTTCCAAAGATTCAATTACCATATTTGTTGAAAAATCACTCATTATGAAATGAGTCTAAAATTGTCCAAGTATAATAGTGACTAAATGTAAAGAATACATAGAAAAAATTACATATAATTCTTTTTCATAGCATGCCGTTTCCTTTTTCCTTTGTCACGATCAAATGGGTTGAGCTGTTGAGGTAAAATTCCCCTGACCTCCATAAATCAAAGTTATATTTTTAAGTCATCTTACATAATAGTACTAACATCAACTGATGCTGAGTTAGTATAATGATTTTAGAGAAAGAAAAAGAATCATAGCTTGTCATTTTTCGAACCTGTGTTTAAGCAATGATCAATTTGTTTATTCTTGATCTGATAACAAAACAAGAACTTTTTGATGATAACTGTTAAGTTGATGAGATTGGAGATTACAATAATAAGTCTACAGTTTTCCATTGCCTTCATTTTTTTTCCTTTTTTCCTTCTTTTTGTTGTTTTGGTGGTGGTGGTGGTGGTGGTGGTGGTGTTGGGTGCTTGGGCAAAGTTGAGGTATTTGATGACTCGTATCCATATGCTCTGATATGAAAAGTTTTGAAAAAAAATACAATACTCTGGGAGTGATATTAAATGCATAGCATCATTATACAATACAGTTTGTTTGTATCGCACATTTCTTCTTGAGCCAGCTTTCTATTCTGACTGTAGATTCCCTCTCTTTTGTTTAGGTTTTAAGTCTTCTTGATGGTGAGCAAACTCCCGGATTAAGAGGAGAGCCATCCAATGGGAAAGTTAAATCTGCCCCTGTTCAAATGCCTGACTTAATTGATACTGGTGAGTTTGATGATTATGGCAGTCAAGATTTCATGGAGAAGCAGCATGAGCAATGCGCAGCAAAGTTGAAGCCATCTGATTCGTTGGTTGATGATCTATTTGAAAGTGATTCTATTGCTGATTTAAGTACCACCGACAATGAAAATCAAGATGATCCATTTGCAGATGTATCCTTCCATGTGACCGGGGATAAGGAGCAGAATGACCTTTTCTCTGGATTGACAGTTGATGATAAAAAGTCAGATATTGCTCTTAATTTTCCTGAAATTAAGAATCCTGACTTGTTGGATGTTTTTGGTGCAAATTCTGAGCAGCTCGAAGAGGAAGCAGGAAAGGGTAGAAGCAATGTACAAAATTTGATGGCTGGGTTGACTCTCAATGGCATGATTCAAGAAAATGAACAACCGGGCATGGTGGGAGCATCTGGACGTGCTTTCTCTGGACTTGGCTTTCTGCCCAATAGCAGTCAACCAAGCCAGATGCCTACAAATGGAGCCATGAATGTTAATTTGGATTTGAATGCCATGTATCCGCAGGTTCCTATGCAGTATGGAACATCTCCAAACATCATGTTCAATCAAGGTTTTGCTAGCCAGTCAATGAATTATGGCACAATGGGTGCATTTATTGCTCAACAGCAGCTTTTATTGCAAAACCTTGGAAGTCTCAACTCTGGATTTGGACATACCACTGGAAATGCCATGGAGAGAAGTAATTCTTTTCCATTTCCTGATATCTTTCAACTTTCAAATAATACAGTACAAAGCCATGCTTCAGTTGTGAAAAGCCCAAAGGCAGAGACTAAAGCTTTTGATTTTATATCGGTAATGATTCTTCCTCTGCATAAATGTTTAGTTAGTCCACTTTGACATCTTTTAACTCTCAAACTTGCTTGAAAATACATTTTTGTTCTAGTTTAATACATGCGGGCACAAGGAGACATCTGGTTGTGTTTATTCTTGGCATATAATGTGTAAAAATTCCGGTGAACACCCAACTGCTTATTAGTATTACTATCTTTTTTCTTCAGTTGCACGTTTATAAAAATTGTCTTTTTGCATCAGAAAAATCACCTACAACACAGATTAGGACAATTTTCATCATAATGCAACTCAAAATGAGCTAGCTTCCTGGATCCCTGCTAGTGCAATGACCTTTGCTGTCTGAAATCTGAATCCATCATATCAGATTAAATGTCCTTGGTAAATACTTTAAAAAAGTTATTCTTTTGCCTGTTAACCAGAGCTTAAGTTTAGTAGGTCATGCAACGGTAGGTTAGTGCACACCGCCAGTCTTCTTTCAAGGACTGGTGCATGTGGACAACATCACATAAGTCCGGTCTGTATGCCTTGGTCGCCTATTGTTGAGTAAAAATTGAGGTTTGTTTGCTTCTCGTGGCAGGATCACGTTGCTGCAGCCCGAGGTTCAAAAAGGGTCACCTGATTCTGTCGTTGATCCGTGGAAGCTGGGAGAATCCTTGACTCAAAGAGATCAGTCTAAGTCATTCTTTTGCAATAATATTTCTCCATGCCTCGAGTTGCATGAGTTTCATCCTTGTCACCTTTCCTATTGTATTTGCAGCACAGCCAGAAACATGCTTAGTTGTAGCTCTCGGATGCTGGGTTTCGTTTCGTGTTCTACTTGGTGTTAGTTCTCTCTCTTCAATAAGTTGTGGCTGGGGCTTAAATGAACTAATGCAGAGAATAATCTTAAATGGAATAAGATGTTCAGAAGTCTCCCTTCAAGCTTTTTTCATATGGAGCAGTATCATTAGTTTTTGCAGGACAATGTGTTTGTGTGTGTCTCCTAATTGAAAATTTTCACATTGCAAGTGACTTGGTGCTTGATATTATCGATAATGCAAGTGGTGGTTTGTATATCATCAGATATTAATCCGTGAATGCAACAAAGTTCGGAATGAAGAGAGATCCTTTATCGATTGGAACGCGGTAGATTTCTGTTTGTTCACTTTCTTCATAAGAAAAAAATGGGTCAATTTTCTCTTATAAAGTGTTTTGTTTTTGTATCCCCTTTTTTTAATGCTCCTTTTTGTTTGTTCGCTTTCTTCACCTTTTTTTTTAATGATGAAAAAGTGAAGGTTACTTTTCTTCATATGTTTTTCCAATTATCTTTTCCCTCCAACACAACCAGTTTAGCATGTAGATCTCTTTTTTTTCCCCCCGCATTTAGATCAATTAATATCAATTAATGATATTGAAATTTTTTTAATTCATAAAAAAATTAAAAGGATGAGTATGTAAGAAAATTTCTAACCAATGAAGTATTGTCTTATTCAAATCAAACGTTAATTTCTATCATAATTCATAGGGTTAATTATAGATTATCTAAGTATTTTGATCTTTATATTCTTCAAAATTATATTAAAATCTTTATATTTATGAAAGTAAAATATTTAATTTTTTTTCTCTTCACTTCGTCGGCTCTGCTCACATCATCAACTTTATTGATGAAAATATCACATAATTTACCACTTAATATTGATTGGAACGATAAATATAATTAATTATAGAGACAATATGTAATTAGACATATTTGGTCACTTCACTACCAACTTCCCACGGATGAACGGCGCCTACTCTTCCACGTGTCTCCCTGCGTCGAAGTCTACCATCACCTGGTTCAGCTTCTTGTTCTGGATCCGCTGCTGCGTCGCCCTCAACCCCTCGCTGCCAAGTAATTAATACGCCCGTCTATTAATTATCATTATCAAACATTAAAAATAAACAAAAAAACAGAAAAGGAAATTTAACCTCGAGGCGGGTTGGGCTGCGTCGTGGGACAACATCTGCTCCAGCTTAGCGGCGTCATGGGGACGGCAGACCGCGCCGTTGAAGCAGAGGTAACGCCCGAAAGCTGAGGGGCTCTCGTACACGGCGACGTGGGCGTCGACGAGGAAATCCACGTCCACCGTCACCAACACGCCGTCTTCGTACATCTGCGCCGCGCCCTTCAAGTAGGGGTTGGCGACGGAGAGGTCCGCGGCCACGAGGAGAAGGCCGGCGTTGACGCAGACCATGTCCACCCCTCGGTCCATCGCCAGCGCCCACGCCGTCTTCTCCGCTAACGTCTTCGCCAGCGCGTGCCAAAGCTGCATGCCATCAGCCGCAGGATTTCGATGAGGCATGGACGAAGGCCCTTTCGATATGCTGTTGGTAAACTAAGTGGACACGCTAAGCTAATGGCAGAAGGGAATGATCATTCATCTTCGGTCTAGTTGAACTAATTCCCACCATCCTGTCACCAGAATTCCTGGGCTGCTTAACATTTACTTGCAGTATTAGTACCTTGTATTTCCTGCAGAAGTTGGGTTCACTCCATTCCCTCTCATCGAATTCTGCGGCCGCCTTGCGGTTCTCCTTCCATACCACGGCGGTCACCGAGGAAGTGAAGACCGCTCTCTCCATGGTTTCCACTTGAGCGCATGCTTCGAGCACATTGTGCGCGGATCTCGCCTCCACTTCAACCAGGAATTCCTGCGGCATGCAGGTACCACGGATTAAGTTCATGTTTCCACGATCCGAAAGAATTAATATTAGCTACGTTCCTAAGTCTGCCGGATGTTCGTAGCCGGGGATTTTACGTAAACCGAAGGACGGACTCGGCACGGATGGATTAATGTCAAGCAGTTCTGTGGTCACGGTGATATGTGTTTGAATAGAACAGCCACCAAACAGCTGGTGCTCATGACAGCCACCGTACGGTTTGATGGCTGCAGGGACATGAAGCAAGCCTGCATCGCGATTCCCTGCTTAACCACTTACGTCGTAGGACTGATCCTGAGGAGGCTCAAACGTGTAGAAAAGCCCGGCGCAGCCCTTCATGGCGTCGACGATGCTCTGGTAGTCGAAGGGGTCCGCATGGAACAGCTTGAGCCGCCGGTTCTCGCCGGAGAGCCTCCTCAAGCTGCCACTCGATTCACCTGCGACAGCAGCCATCCGAGAAACCCAATCAGCATCCGACCCACCGCAGGACGAGACCGGATAACGAGAACCGGAACCATGGCCGTAGGTGGCGGCATGAACAGCGTATCCTCTTCGCAGGAGCCTCTCGACGAGCGAAATGCCGAGCCGGCACGACGCGTCCATGACGCAGACGGTGTTCCGGTCACGGTGAACGAAAGCCGGCGCCATGGGCAAGAATTCTAGGCCGGTGGCGACACTGTAGCAGGAGAGGAGGAAGGTCCGGAGAAGGTTGAGGGAGGGAGCCTTGTGTTTAAAGGAGGACGAGGGAGAGGGGGTAGTTGCCATTAGCCGTGAGGTAGGCACATTGAGAAGGGAAGACGGAGGCGAGGTTGGTAGGAAAACGTGGCTTCATAGATCCCATGAAGGGAGACTCGAGTCAATGATACGAATAGCATCACTGATTGCTATCTATTTACGAGACCAAACGTTGGGAGATGTAAGATTAAGGCTAAGTTTCCTTAAATCTTCCTGGGCAACTCTAAATTATTTGTTATCTTCTCTCGCAGATGCCTGCAGTAGCGTAGCGTAACCCCTAAAATAAACCCATCAGTTCCGCCTTCTGGTTCGGTCCAAAGATTTGACAACATGCCTTCAAATGGGCCAGTCTTACATCTCAGAAATCCTCGAAACACTCGGGATAAGGTGGAGCTCGAAATCGATCGATGCCCACTGCAAGATTCCACCATCAATTGCAACCATCAGTCCATGGATGTTGATGTGCTGCAACTATTAGCATCGACAACATCAAAGAATTTTTCTCTCAATTCTATAGATCAACGAGAGACCACCCTCTCCTGCAACTTTTCTAGCGCCGAGAAGACGCCACCTTCTCTCGTGGAGTAGAATCAGCACAGCACAAGCTTGCACATATCAGTCCACTGCTGGCTCAGAGGAGATTAATCTCACGTCCCTTTCCTCGATATATCTTCCCCTAATCAGTGCCTTGACTTCTTCATGTTGTCCGCTTAGCTGTTGGTTTTATGTATCCTCAATCGTGGAAGCTTCAAACAAAGGAAAAGAGGACGGTTCTGATCGGACGCAGAAGGCCCACCGGAAACCTTCACAGCCTCTCGGCAGCGTTTCCTTGACGTCCTCTTTCTGTGGGACGTGACACGGCAACGACGACAACTTCAATCATGACAACAGTAGGAACAAGAAATGCAAACCCTATTTACACCTGAAATATACAATGAACTGGACAGCACTTAATCATATAGTATTATCGTACACAGTTTGCATGTCCTTCACAGATGCAAAAGGAGAGAAACCTCGAGACGGGTACGTACAGGAGAGAGCGCATAGGGCGTGATGTAAAGAGGTCAAAGAAAGAATAAGAAATGATGCAAACATAGAGCAGGCGGCGAAGGCAGATGTACAAATCCATGCAGGGAATGATGTGGAGGGGAGAGCTGTGGTGTTCAAGCCTTAGCAGGTTCAGGTGCAGGCTCGTCCGGCTTCGCCGGTTCGGGCTCCGGAGGTGCCGGCGCCTCGTCGGCGGGAGCAGGGGGAGCTGGGGTCTCCTCCACCTTCTCGGCCTCTTCCTTCTTGATCTCCTCGGCAGCCTCCGGTGCGATCTCCTTGCTGGCGCTCTCGACGGCGGCGGCGGGTTCCGGCTCGGAGGGAGCAGGCGGCTCTTCGGGGGGGAGTAAGGTGCACACCTTCTCGAAGATGAAGATCACGGGGCCGGAGACGAGGGCTGGGCCATACTTGGTCGCGGCCTCGCTCACTGGCTTGGAGCCGGGGAACTCTGAGTGGATCACGAGGAGAGCTCATCTCATTTTCTTGAACAACAACAAAACACTATATATCTATCTCAAATAATTACCGATCTTCACTAGTTCCTCGATGAACTTAACCACGACAGTCGATCCCTTCTTCAATCCCGACTCCGTAGGCTTCTTCACCAAAGTCTGTGATGACATAGAAGGCTAATTTGAGCAGAAAGAGCAAGAATATTTAGCTGTTGTTTGAGTTGAAGAGGCGAATTAAGAGGGACCTTGATCGTGACGGCAGAAGCCTCATAGATCTCTACAACTTTGGGCTGGAGGTCAACCTTCTTCTCCTCCAACTCCTTGGTGATGTCCTCCTGTACCCAGACCCAGACAGTAGTAATAAGAAAGAAGAAGAAGAGAAGAAGAAGAAACAATATGATCCCACCTTGGAATCGTCGAAGGACTTGCATGCCTCGGCTGCGGCAGCCTTCTTGCCGTTCCTGTCGAAGACCTTCTTAATCTTCGGAAGGACCTTGGACTTCCAGTAGTTCACCATCTCTGATCTCCTTCTATTCCCCCTCCGACAACTTAGAATAAAACAGAAAAAAAACAATAAGAAATTACATGATTTCAGTTGCATCACAGATTGATAGCAACAAAAGATCAGTCGAGGAGGAGGAGGAGAAGACATACTCGGATCACCAACGCGGTGTGGTATGCACAGGAGGAGCACAGGGGAGGCCTCCAGGCTTCCCCAGGAAAAATATAGGAGGACCAGCCACCAAAACACCCCGACACTCGACGGGAATCACATAAAAGCCCAAGTGGCACGGGACGTATATGTTCATCGTCTTCTCGCATCGGACGGTGGAGAACGCCGCGAGGGTGTCGGAGCAAATCACGGGGAAGGGGAGGGGTAGAGAGGGGAGGCGCCCGGGGACGACAGCTGGCGGGGCAGCGCGGTTGGGTGGCAATCGCCTATTTGTGGGTCCCGGCGCGCGGATGTGTGTCGGCGTAGGCACAGCTCATCCATCACACAGGTCGATTCCCCGGGCGAGGGAAGCAGCGGGAAACGGGAGGGCCATGGCGGCGCCACCTCTCGCCTCCATGCCACGTGGCTTCGCTGGCTTGGGGCCCACCATCCCCTCCATGACTTTGATCGCACGTAAACAAAAATCTCACGCGTTAACGGAACGCTATGTCGTGTCAAAAGTTCGTTAATGGATCCGTCGATTTGCCGTCCCGATCCGACCCGAAACTAGGCTCCGTTATGTCGAAATGATCGAACCTTGTTGGATCCGGTCCAACAAAACGCATGTTGGAACGGTTGGCCAATCCCCCATTCATTCGTGCATCCCACCTCTCTCTTTGACCTGGTTTGATGGGTGTATTATTATCTTAGACATTTTTATTGATGAGTTAGGTCAGGTTGATAAGTCAATTAATTTATCAAGTTATAACATTTCAGAACTAGATTAATATTTGAGCATACCAATATTCACATATAGCGGTGTTTTGCATACCCAACAAATCAACTTGCACAATTCATATAAGTTCAACGAATAAAACAGACTGACTGACTAACAGACTGACTGAATAGTCTTATCGTATGCCGTGCATAAATCGACTTTACCATATAAAAGACCTAAATAGACAAATAGAAAAATTGACTGAATAGTATGTTTGTATCAGTAAATCGGATTGCATAATTTATACAAACTAAACGGATAAAATAAATAGATTGATTGATTGAACTAAATAGTTTTATCAGTCTTATCGTATGCCTTGCACAAACTGGCTTGATTGCCATCGCCTCCACTATATAAGGCAGATGACCTCTCCCATTTTTACCAATGTAAAATCAATACATCTCACATGACCTCCTAAGAGTCTTTTAGGCCTTTCTAGGAGCCTGTGGGTCGGGCATGACATTCTCCCTCACCCAGTAAAGATATGGGATGGCTCTGATATCAATAATCACGTATGGCGATCTTTTGCACACCCAGCAAACTAGTTTTATCATGTAACTGTGGACCCAGGATTGACTGATTGAATGACCCTTTTTGCAACCTATAGAAAATCGATTTACTGAATATGCCATCACCTTTGCTATATAAGGCTCATGACTTCCCTCATCCTTATTGATGTGGGATCAATGCATCCCATCTGATCTTTTAAGAGTCTTTTAGGCCTCTCCAGTAACCTACGGGTCGGGCGTGACATTCTCCCCCACCTGATAAAGGCATGTGGTGGCTCTGATACCAATGCTCACGTATGATGGTCTTTTGAACTTCAAATTCATCAATCTTGCTAAAAAAAAAAATATATAAGTCTAATTTCGGATGGATTTAATTTTGCTTAAATCAGAGTTCAATACAGAAAATTATAGCTAGAATAAAGTAACAATGTCATAATCCAAGAAAACTTTTAGATTTACTGTTTCATACATAAACTACATAAAATCTCCTGAAGAGACCTAAAAGACTATTAGAAAATCAGGTGGAATGCATTGATCCCACGTCGATAAGAATATGAGAGGTCAGCCTTATATAATGGAGGCGGTGGCATATTTAATAAGTTGGTTTATTGATGATGCTTACGCCTCACGTGCATATATTAAAGCTTAGGCTATCGTATCCGAAGGGGAAGATTAACTTTATAAGAGTCATAATATTATCAATTTTAACTTAAAGTATTTCGATTAATAATTTAAATTAATGAGTAAGTTAACCTATCGAAACCCGAGTCCGAGTCGCGACGAGACTTACGAGAAAACGTGAGTAGGACCAAAAACAATGGGCAGAAAAATCCAGTTAGGATGGATTGCAGGAGCTTCTGCGTCACTCCATGATTATATTCTTTTCATAAACGTACACGCGACGAACATTAAGCAGGCAGAAATCAGTTGTCGTCGTATTCCATTGTACAACAACACCACCCATCTTCTGGAAGCCAAGACCAGCACGCCCTCGGGGTTGGCTTGTGGCGTTGACAGCAGTGGCGTCTCCTCCTCCTCCACCGTTGCCGTGAGCGCCTTCGCTACGCTTCGCCGTGTTGCGGTGGTCGACCTGCAGCCACCGTCCGTGCCTGCTCGCTTGGAAGAAGAACGAATCGCTTCCTCTTCCACCGTCCTCTACCACCGTGTTGTTTGCTTGTCGACCAAGCTGAACGCAGCAGTCTCGTTTAAGAATGCAATTATATATATATATATATATATATATATATATATATATATATATATATATATATATATATAATTTTTGAGCTCTTTGGAATAATAATTCGGTATAAAATCCAGCGATTCATTCATCGGTGGGACCCCACACGAGGGAGCCCAGTCATCCGGCCCTTCGAAACCACGTCGGTCGAAGTCTCTTGGCCATGTCACACGGCCGACCGTGGTTCCCACCACGTCACATCGGCGTCAGCCAACCACCGACACAGCTCACGCCCACCTTGCATGTGGACCCCACAAGTGGCAGAGCTTTGGGCACATCTCGTTCTCGAGTACTACCGCACGGAGTAGAAGTAGAAATCTACCCAACAAACACGTGATGTACAGATCATCAAATGAGACACATAACATGTACCCCAAAAAAAAAAAAGTTTTATTTATTTGTTTTTTTTAATAAAAATTAGATTCTTTGTTACTTTTGACGTCTTATCCATTCATTTCTAACTTGAATCATTGCGAAAGGAGAGAGAGAGAGAGCATAGTTTGATAGCTTTTATGATAATATATCCACAAATGCCATCAGATTTGAAGTAAATGATGCTTGTCACCTCAGCAGTTAAGTCCTCACAATATCCATCCAATTAGATCTAATATGTCCCAAAATATTTCCAATAACGCTTTTCCAAGAAAAGAAAGAGCAACAAGATTACCACAGTATGCAATTGTAAACACATGTTTGACCTACATTGAGGCCTCTATTCATTCAAGTGCTCTGTTACAATTGTTAGAGCAAGCATGGTCATCAAAAACATCATATCCAGAACCATATTATGCAAGGATGAACTGAACATACATACATTCAAAGTATGTTTAGGCCTTGTTTAAAGCTCAACTTTGAAATGCTTTTGTTGGAGCAAACTGTTGTTCTTCCGATGATTTCGGAGTCATCAAATGATTTCTGTTCTGTATACACGAGCTGCACAATCGTTGTTCTTCTCAACCCAGAACACTACATATCTTCTTCATCAATTGTGGTCATCACAACAAAACTGGGAAATGCTGTTGTTATATCCCTGTGTCAACCGTGTGCACTTTAGTCTGTAAAATAGAAAGGAGAGTTTCCAAGAAACAATGTGCAGAAGATGGTAGAATGATTAGTAATAAAAAATACAAATGGTCACCGATTTGGTAAAGCATCTAAAAGGATACCCAACATGAATAAAGACACCTAATATTCATCATAAGGTTAGTGATATGACACACACTTTGATCTGTTTATTAATTCTCTATCGTGCTATCAGATTACCAAATGTAGGCTCATATTATGTCTGAAATATAAAACCAAAATGGTTGGAAAGACATTAAAGGGTTAAATGCTGAAAGCCCGGGAACGAAAAATCATTCATCCAGATAAAAATGGAAAATTGAGGAAGAGTTACTTGTAAAAGTATTGAAAGAAAACAAGTTATCTGAATGGTATGAGCACTTCACAGAAGCGACAAAAAAAGTATATGAATCATGAAATGATTTTGAACCCCTTATTTTAACTTGCAACTTCATGGTATTCCTGATCTCATAGTATGAATGTCACCTCTTGACAGCCGAAAGAAACCATCATAAATACAAAGAAACTGTCACCTCTTGACACTCGGCAGCAGTTGGAAGATTAGGTTTTCCAGAATCCTTAATATACATAAAGTGGAGTCAGGCCTGGAGAATCAAGGTCACATTTGTTGCAAAACAAATCCTCATTCAGTTGAAACTTGATTTTGACTTGGACAGGATTCGGTAGGCACAAATTCACATAATTTTAAGTATACTTACAAAATTATGGAAAGTAATGCTGGTGAATATGAGCTGCCGTGGCAGAGCAGGATCTCAGTTATCTATAAAGTTTCTCATCAAAGTGATTGAGGTCATTCTACATCTATCCAGCTTGATTATCACATATACTCGTTCAAACTTCCTTGATATTTAACCAGCTTTTCATTTTTCACTTTGATATCATCCCATGACCTTCCAATTATTGATTAAAACAGAAAACACTCCTAAATAGTCCAGAAGTCGGTCATGGATACTTTGAGTCATAATAAATGTTTGATAAATAGGCCTTTCCCCAACAGAATGTCATAATTCATGAGAAACCAAGGATTCAAGATAATAATTTGTTTTATGTTCATCTACCAACTGTAGAACTAGATACAGTGACCAGCACACAACCATATATCTTATCAGCTTGACTTCTCTCAATCATTCAGTGGATCCATCTGCTCGATAGCAATAAATAGGGATGCACATTAATGAGACAATTTATTCAGAGGAATATATTCCCTCTGGACTGCTTATGGACCTCTCCTATATATTTAATTCCAATGAATGGTATCATAAACCTTAGCGCACCAGAAAATCTTAAAACAGACAAGTTATAGATCTAAACCATTCATCATGATCCAAGCACATTAATTTATGTATCAGAAAATCTTAAAACAAACAAGTTGTAGATCTAAATCATTTATCATGATCCAAGCATATTAATTTATGTATCAAAACTGAACTATTACAGATGCTTCTAAGTTCTAACTAATGTAATAGATCAAAGCATTACCTCAAAAAATTAGACCTACGTTGGCAAAGAGTTGAGACATAATCCAAATCCATTTCTTTTAGATCTCAAATAATATCTATATCTACATGCATGCATTCCATAGTATGTGGCAGGTTGGACCACACTCAAAATTCAATAAATGGGATTAAACTAAAAGGGCAGCCTGCTTCACATGGCTTCCCCTAGTGTAGAGTAGACCCGGATTGTTCATGACAATTTAGTCCCTGTGAACTGCTCATAAACCAAAAATGATAAGACAAAGCAGCTCTTGCTTGTTTTACTACAGGCAGATGTGAAAAATCCTATGATTAAGGGAATACTATCTCCTATTTTAGACCACACAATCAGGATCAAATCAGCCTATATTATAGGAAATAGATTAGAATGAAATATTGTACAGAATTAATTTCCTTCGTTGTACAACTTGTAATCAGCCTATATATCTTCCTTTGTATATAGAAAGCTAATGACGAGAATAATTATATTCTCTTGCAAAATACCACTGTGTTCATGGTATCATAACTCGGTTCCTACTAGAATCGTTTTGTCCTTTTTTTCAGTCTTGATTGCTGAAAACTTCTTCCTCTATTGTGCTACTCTTTGGATCAACCCCAACTATTGCCACTCTTTGCAAAATACCATTATGTCTGGAGGAGAGAAGATGAAGCCATTTCTTCCATCTCCAACAAACTACTTGGGTGACAATCCATCCTTACTGATTACAACGCACAGACTCAATGAGTAGAACTTTTTTCGTTGGTCTCAGTTCGTAAAGTTGTATATTTGAGGAAGGGAAAAGATCAGCTATTTGACCGGATCAACATCGACACCTGCAGAGGATGATCCCAAGTTCAAATCGTGGGATTCTGAAAATTCTCTAATCATATCATGGTTGATAAACTCTATGGAACCAGAAATTGGCTAAACAAATATGTTTTTGCTAACAACAAAGGAGTTATGGGATGTTGCGATTGAGACATATTCAAATACGGGTAATTCAGCCCAAGTATTTGAGATTATAAAAAGATCAGAGAGTTTAAATAAGGTAATTCTAGTGTTACAAAAGACTTCAATACCTTAAAGATATTCTAGCAAGAGTTTGATATTTTTTATAATTTTGAGTGATCACATGCTATTGATAGTACTTGGTACACAAAAATGCTTGAGAGGGATTGAGTCTTTCAATTTTTGATAGGTTTAAACAAAGAACTAGATGAAGTCTATGGAAGGATATTGGGGAACAATTAATTAGCATCTCTCCAAGCTGTATTCTTCAAAGTTAGGAGGGAGGAAAGTATAAGACAAGTCATGAGGGGATCTTCTACTCCATCTATGGCTGCAAAAAATTTTGCACTTATCATGACAGCTGAAATTAATTCTGCTGATAATGCTGTGCAACATTATCAAAGGAAGAGAGATGAGAAAGACAAAGTTAGGTGTGATTTTTGCAATAAATCAAGATACACAAGAGAAACTTGCTGGTAGATACATGGAATACTAGCAAATTGGAAGAGCAATCGAGCTCCAGAAAAGGCTAATAGCCAAGGATTTCAAGTAGACCATCAAGTTGCCACCGCACCTAAAGGAGTAGAAAAGCCTCTGTTCATGATGGAACAAATTGAACAACTGTTTAAATTTCTGAACCAGTCCCAAAATCCTAATCCTTCTCCTTCATCATCTTGTGTTTTTGCCAAGAAAAGTAATTGTTTAACAGCTTTGTCTACTTCTTTTGGTCATAAGGCTCCTTGGATCATAGATTCAAGTGCGACAGACCATATGACCAACCTTTCACATTTGTTTTCCTCCTACACACCTTGTCTTGGAAACTCTAAAATAAAAGTTGTTGATGAATCACTTTCTTCTATAGTAGGAAAAGTCACAATTACAATTTCAGATTCCTTTTGTATCGAATTCTGTGCTTCATGTTCCCAACTTATCTTGTAACTTGTATATTAGCAAACTAAAAAAGGATTTATATTGTGTTGCTAAATTCTTTCCTTCTCACTATGAATTTCAGGACTTGTATACGGGGAGGACGATTGGCAGGGCTAAGGAGAGTGAAGAACTTTATTATCTTGAAAAGGACGCTACTTAGAAGGACAAGCTCAATTGATAATAAATAGTAATACTCTCTCTAATAGTAGTGAAATAATGTTGTGGTACTATAGACTAGGCCAGCCAAGCTTTCCTTATTTGCAAAATTTTTTACCTTCATTGTTCAAAAACAATACCAGTTCTCTATCTCAGTGTGAAATTTGTCAATTTGCTAAACATCATTTCACTGTTTTTCCTTCTCAGCCTTACAAAGAGTCCAAACCATTTAGTCTTATACATAGTGACATTTGGGGACCTTCTAAGGTGACAAATCTGTTGGTAACTAAGTGGTTTATAACATTTATTGATGATCATACAAGAGTTTATTGGGTTTACCTCTTAAAAGAGAAATCTGATGCTGAAAAAACTTTCATGAACTTTCATACCATGATCTAAAATCAATTCCAAGCAAAAATACAAATTTTTACAACTGATAATGGTAGATAATACTTTAATACTATTCTCGGTTCCTATTTGTTAGAGTATGGAATAATCCACCAATCCTCATGTGTTGATAGCCCCCAACAAAATGGTATTGCAATACGAAAAAATAGACACCTACTCGAAGTAGCACGCTCTCTTTTATTTATCACTTATGTTCCCAAATGTCTTTGGGGAGATACCATTCTTATTGCTTCATATTTGATTAATCGAATGTCTACCAATCCCTTTTTCCTTGCCAGATTTATCTCCTACTTTCACTCTACCAAACCTACCAAGCCAACAACTAACTAGTCATACTGATTCTCCTAAACTTAAAAGACTTTGATACCACAACATGCTATTAGACAGTCTAGTTTAGGGAGAGATATCACTGCTAGTGCACCTAAAGCTTCGTGTGTATACAAGAAAGCAGAATCTAGAAAAGACTGACGTTCACCCTCCTATGTACTGCTAAGGGTCTAAATCAATAATAGATTCAAACGCAGATAACTCTATTCCCTCCTCGAATCTTGATGTTCCTATTACCAGTAGAAAAGAAATTAGATCTTGTACGATGCATCCTATATCTAAATATGTGTCCTATCACAGATTATCTCCAACCTTTAATGCTTTTACAGCTCATTTGTTTCGATTAAAAGTTTACAAAAATATACAGAATGCTCTACTGATTCCATAATGGAGAGAGGCAATTATGGAGGAGATGAGAGCTCTTCAAAAGAATGATACTTGGAGCTTAGTGCATTTGCCAAGGAGAAGAATCCAGTGGGATGCAAATGGGTGTTTACTATTAAATATAAGGCAGATGGTTTCATTGAAAGATACAAAGTCACATTAGTTGCAAAAGAATTCACTCAAACATATGGCATTGACTACCAAGAAACATTTGCTCCGGTCACAAAACTGAATACTATTCGAGTATTGTTATCTCTTGCAGCTAATTTTGAATGGCCTTTGCATCAATTAGATATTAAAAATGTCTTTCTTAATAGAGAACTGGATGAATAAGTGTTCATGGATCTACCACCTGGTTTTGAGAACTTGTATGGCTCTGATAAGGTGTGCAAGCTGAGAAGATCTTTTTATGGTCTCAAGCAATCACCATGTGCATGATTTGAGAGATTCACAAGGTTAATTCACGGCCATGGTTACACTCAAATTCACTCGGACCATACAATGTTATAAATATTCAAACAAGGGAGATATTGTTATTCTTATAGCTTATGCCGATGATAATATCATAACAGGCAAAGATGTTTCAGAAGTAGAGAAATTGAAGTATATCCTAGCCAAAGAGTATGAAATTAAAGATCTTGACCAACTAAGATATTTTTTGGGCGTGGAGATATCTAGATCAAAGAGTAAAATACTTGTTTCACAAAGAAAATACACCCTAGACCTTCTAAAGGAAATAGGGAAGCTTGGTTGTAAACCTGTAGACACTCCACTAGATCTCAATCATAAATTGGGATGTCCCTCTCAAAGAGCCACAATGGATGCAGTCATATATCAGAGATTGGTAGGTAAGTTGATTTACCTATCTCATACTCGTCTAGACTTGACATTTGCAATGAGTGTAGTAAGTCAATTTATGCATTCACCATATGAAGAACACATAAAGGCAACATATAGGATCCTTAGATATCTAAAAAGGACTCCAGGGAAGTGATTGTTATGAAAAAAAAATCATATGAGAATTGAGGCCTTCACTGATGCTGATTGAGCAAGATCAGGATTAATAAGTGACAGGTGATCAACTTCAGGATATTGTACATTTGTTGGAGGTAATTTTGAGCCACACAATCAGGATTAAATCAGCCCATATTATAGGAAATAGATTAGAATGAAATATTGTATAGAATTAATTTCCTTAGTTGTATAACTTGTAATCAGTCTATATATCTTCCTTTGTATACATAACACTAATGAAGAGAAAATTTGTATTCTTTTGTAAAATACCTCTGTGTTCAGCGGAAAGCGGCAACTTTAAAATAACATTTTGCTTATTCTATGTTTAAGATAATAAATAATAGTTGAAATTGAATCTTCTTTATTTTGAGATGGTCAGACGAAGAACAATGATTTGGATCTTCTATCATGCTTTAAATTACAAAAATCTGCACTATATACTTAAATACTGCAGATGCATAGTTAAGAGGTTTCTCAAGTAGATGGTCTGGAGGAACTAGGTCATTTTTAAATATTTAAATAATAAGGCTTGATCCCTGCTTGCTGACCTCAAACAAAAATGCTCATGGGAAATAACTACAACATAGGACTCCTTAAAGGAGTTGGATTGGGAAGTCATTTTAAGCAAGTTGATCAATATAACATAGAAAATGAAGATGATGCTTACATCAAATAAGGAATCGTCATGTTCTTAAGCAAAGATGGATTTTGAGAAACAAATTCCTTCCATTCTTCTGGATCTATTTTTTCATCACCATTTCTGTCAACCTGAAGTAATGTCTACACGAGAAAGATATAGCATAGTCAAAACTGCATATAGTTAGTTAGCAATAAAAGAAAAATAAGAAGAAATTACTTTTGCACCTTGTCAACAATTGTCTCGATAGCATCATCTGAAAGGCATACGTCCGATTCACTCAGAATAGCCAGCACCATCTCCTTTAACTGTCAAGACAACAAAGAGCAAGAGGCTTGTCAATGTGAATGGAACTGATGCAGCTTCCTGAGGAAGAACTTTCGGTAAAAGGAAAATCTAGGAGAAGATTATTTACAGGCTTCAGTTTTATGAAAAGTTAGAATCTAAATAGACTTTTTTTTTTTTTTTTTTTTTTTTTTTGTGCACAAGAATCTAAATAGACTTCAAAGGGTGTGATACAATGCTTAACGGCAAAAAGAAAAATCTATTTGTATAGTAATTTCCACTCTTATAATTAATCAAATGCTCAGCCTTTTTCTTGAAGTAGGCACCAATACTTTGGAGATTGTAAGATATAGCAAAATGGAAAATCATGTCCCATCTTCATTCCTTATATCCCTGACCCCCATTCTTTCGTTTATTTTTGTCACTGTAGGTAAATTTTATTGCATCTTCCATGAACATTAGATGAACAAAAAGAAACATTGTAGGCAATTTCAAAGGCAAGACTTATAAATGATATTTGGATATTAGGTGCCATCAACAAAATTGATGACACTAGAAGCTCAAAAATGCCCATATGGTTAATTTAGTGAATAGTAAACAAAACCAAAATAAAATAAAAATAAGCAATAGTATGCAATATAATTTTGTTACTGGTATCAGATGAAAGTGATCTGATTTACGGTATTACATGAAAGTGGTTTGATAAATGGCCATTTCCATGTATTGCTTTTCATCTAGAGATTTTTTTAGCCTCCTAGAGAAGAAATTTTCCAAAGAACCAATGGATGGAATGTAATGTCTGTTGCACATTTTGTTTTAAAAAATAGCTGCATCTTTAATAACATCAACTCTCAGATATCTGATTTCTTGGGGAAGGCTATTTCAAAATCAAAGCATGGCCAGTCATGGACATCAGGAAGATGACATCTATATTTCTTTTATGATTTACAAGTTTGCAATACCATACTGATTAAGTACATCTAAAGTATACCAATGTTTGGTACAGCTCAGTACGTATCATGTCGATAGCTGATTGGTACACTAGTATGGTACAGTATTTAGAACCTTAATAATGGTTGAGTTTTTCATTGTTACTCTAAAGCAAAGGCACCGAGTTTGTGTTTCTCATTGTTTTTCTTCCTATGGTTGAGTTCAGGTTTAGGCATGTTCATTCTTCTTTGGGTAGCTGTAGTTTGGGATAGTCTCCTGTGGAGGGTGCTTTGCAATTGACATGTTCTGTTTTGCAACTAGAGTTGAACTCCATGTAGATTCTTTTTTTCTTAATAGTGGGATAATATAGCCAACTTTTTCCATCTAAAAAGGGAAGTGTCAAGATGATGTTACCTCTTCACGCTCAATATATCCAGTATTCTTGAGATCATACAACCTAAATGCAACTGCACAGAAATAAGTAAGACATTATTATATACCTGTAACAAAAAGCAGAAAATAAAAGAAACTGCAAATAGAGAGGTACAATTATACCAACGGTGGGATACTAATGCTAAAGAGTTAACATATAAAAGTAATTTGCTGCCTTGTCTAATTAAAAACCGAGTGAAATAACACCAAAGTCCTAGAAATAATCATATTCTCCATATTAAGGAATTCAATAATGAATTTAATGACAAATATTGTAGTCAAAAAATCTTACAAGAAACTTTTTCTGCCACCTCTGTGTTTGGATGGAAGATACTAAGGCATCGAACAAATTCTCCAAACTCAATTACTCCATTGCGTTTTATGTCGAACAAGTCAAATATCTGAAAAATGTCATCACAAAATTGTTACTTATAACAGAAATAAGCAAAGGCAGTATCTTACAGCCCACAAGACAGTAACTCTGTAGTAATATATCTTAGAAAAACATACACTTCTCTTAGATGGATGCTCCTAACTCGATTGATGGCCAGTTTCATGTATAAATAGCACTGTACACTTAGTTATTAACACAGGTAGTGTTTGAATATAAAAGTAAAAAACATATAAATAGTTGTAAACATATGCTTGGTAACCTTGATTTGTTTAGTTTAAAAAAATACTTTCAAGATTTTCCAAAACTTTATAAGGAGAAATTTTCTACTTCTGCATTTATAAAAACAAAAAGCATCCCAGTATTACCACACAACCAAATTACGAAAGTAGTTGGAAGGTAATGATTTCAGGTCCAAACCCATGTTGATGAACAGGAAGGAAAATTGCCATAGGAAGTGATAAAACCCTGTGTATTATTCATGCATAACATATACAGAGAAAAACTTGCTTTCACTTTGCTATCCAATTCAGCATGGTACATCATTTTCTTCTGGTATTTTAATTTTTTGAAGTATTTCAGGCATTTTAGAGCCACATGATCTATATCAGTGTTCACCATAAAGAAAAATATACAGTTATTACCCAAGAAATTAGTGGATTCTAAAAGAAACTGACCCTGTCAGCAAAAAAATTATGTTCGTAGCTGTTCTTGAGGAGGGCAAGTCGGAACTCTTCCTGATAAGAAGGAATTAAATTAAACATGTTTCCATGAACAACTATAAACCTAGTAGTTAAAAAATCAGCTGCCCGTTGAAACTAAAAGCTAAGGTCATACCTTATGAATAAGCCCATCTTTGGTAATTGAATAGCTTATCCTTTTAAATAGCTCATACAAAGCTTCTACTTCACTCACAGTAACTGCGAAGGAAGAGTATCAAATATTATCTTATAAGTTGATATTGACATCCAAAAATATTGTGTTCTTAAACCAGCTTTACTTGTCCATAAACATTGACCCTCAACAGATCCTGTGTTGGTGTGAGCCTTGTGCATTGGATCATTCTTTTCTGTCTAAACAAGTTGTATTGCCACTGATATTAGTTCATCACCTTTTTATGAAAGATTGGCACTCGATAAGGAAAAAAAATATACAGGTTTTTGAATAAAAACAGAAAGTATGTGTTATACTCCAACAGTCCCAGGTTGGACACTGAGGAGGTACAGAAATCATTTCAAATCCCAAAGAGGAAGAACCAGAATTCTTATTCCATGTTAAGCACCTGGGTGTGTTCTGTTCTGATCCATGAATAGCAGGTATAATGTGGGTTGATAACTTAGCAACGGTACCCATTTCTGCATCTTATTCCTCTTCTTTTACCTTTTCCCTTCCCCTTGTCTTGCATTCTTTGTTTCATTTTTTTATTCTCTTATTGCTTCTCTGTTTCTCATCTTTCACCACTACTGTTGAAGCCCCCATGTTGGTATCGTGGTGTACCATGAAGGCCACCAGCTGGTATGAAGTGTGAAGCAACCATTTTCCGAGTACTCCATG
This sequence comes from Musa beccarii, assembly GCA_024322285.1. Lineage (NCBI taxonomy): Eukaryota > Viridiplantae > Streptophyta > Magnoliopsida > Zingiberales > Musaceae > Musa > Musa beccarii. Next base: position 12,203,821 of record CM044397.1, read on the forward strand.
TTGATGACATAACCCACATGGTTTTATGCTTAGATTGTGACTATAATGGTATCATAGTGGACCTAATAGTGCCACTATGTAAATTAGTGGATCAAGTAGGAAAAGACTGCATGTGGGTGGGTCCAGTATCACATCAAATGGTGGGACTTCCATTGTGATGTCATTCTCCATTCCATCAATATTTAGAGGATTAATTCTGGATAGGGTGTGCATCTTAATGAGGACATTCGTACTTCGATAATATGTGAGTTATTACCCACCATGGATAAGCAATTTCAGACTGCTCATTGTTTCAGGGTAGATTACTTGATTTCAAGCTTGGACTATTTTAGAAGTGGTACTTTCCTAGATGCGTCACATGATGTTGTTTAAAAATATTCATGGATGCAAGTAACCCACTTCATAATGGAAACAAATTACAAAGTGGAATAGGAGCTCACAGGTTGTTTCTGATGCAAGAACAGTAGGGTCTTCATATCCAGGTACATGCTTTTGTTTTGAGGAGATACAACCCATAATAAAGAAGGTCCCAGTGATTTCAGTGCTATGCTTTGTTGCAGTCTTTCAACCTGCAAACTGTAGAGCAAAAGAAAGAGTTCATTTTTTAGGTTAAATCAGTTGAGATGAAAGATGAGAAATCTACAGCATAAAACAAGCATAGGAGCAAACCTAAGAAATTTTATTTGGATACCTAATCTGCAACGATTCGCAGCAGATGAATATAATCTTTGTGAATTAAAGCTTCTTTTACAAAATGATTAATTCAAAAAACTATTTTGAGCTCTCCTCTAGAAAGATAAAAAAAAAAATTCTTCTAAACTCGCTAAATATTTCTCTGAGAAAAAAAAAAGAAAAAAGAAGAATGTGATCCTAATGATGGGATGAACCAGTACCAAAAACGACTGCCCACAAGGGTTGCCAACAATATCAAGATAATCTGCTAATCGAAGAAACAACAGTAAACCATACTGATAAATAACAGATTTGAAAGCAGAGTTAGCGTTGGCAAAGGATATTCCAGAGCAGGTGCCATGAAATAAGCAAATGAAACAACGGCGGAAACTAACGCCGCAACAATAGTCAAAAAAGGACAGAGAAAAGGAAGAACAATAGGTGTTCTTGCGTAATGATCCACAAGAAATGTTTTGTTCTTTTTTCTTTTCTAGGTCCCAAAAACAATCATCCAACAGTTGCAGAGCTTGATTTGGGTTCCAAGATGCAATCTTCTACCGATTAACACCACCAAACAACACATTGGGTTTGGACAGAAACCTTAATCGCTTGATTTCAAGAGGACACCGTGGCAACTCTGCGGAAGAACCAAGATCCAGCCAAGGGTTTCTTCTGAAGCTCCAAATCTGGTACCAATTAAACCTTACTCAACGGGAGAAATAAAATGCTGCGAAGCAAAGGGAGATCCTCTCTCTCTCTGTCTCAAAACATCCATCGTCATCACTTGGTATCTGTATCATTTAAAGGCTTGGTTGCAATTAAAGAAACAGAAAGTCGAAAGCACGTCATCGTCGCGTTTGCATACCTCTTCCATTTCTTTCGTCTCCTTATGGGTGTTCCTAGGGATCAGGATCAGGATCAGGATCGAACTCAGCTTGCGCAGCTCCAACATAAAAACACGCTCAATCGCAAAATAAAAATAAATCTCAATCTAATCTGCCATAAAATATGATTGGATCAGTTTAAATACTACGCCAAAATAAAAAAATAATCATAGGCATGCATTAGTCAATAAAGGAAGCAAGAACAAGCAACCAAGTAAAGGAGTACTCATTTTGTAATCTTTTGAGATATTTTTGTGCTTACCAAAAAATTAGAAAAAGAGAATATATATATATATATATATATATATATATAGGTGGATTAAATCACACCTGAAGTTCCCATGAGAGATCTATTAGCGTGTGCGACCCTCGCAATTGGGTCTAACATAAAATAAAAAGGAAAAAAGAAAAGATTTTTGTTGTTGGTTTCAGCCAGAAGAGAAGTCGACAACAACACAACAGAAGGCTTGCATAAAGCTGATGATGTTCTAATCCAACCGCGAGGCAGAGTTGAAGGCATAGAACATTCTAATTCCCTTTCACTTTGTCCATCCATGTTGACTTTTCCTGTCTAAGTCCCACTTTTCAATTCAATCTGCAGACGTGTACAACGTTTTAGAAATGACATAATGCATCAGATGTCAACCCTACTTATTAATCTCTCTGCGTCATATTCATGACGTTCAAAGCTGAAGCGTCGCTTGGGTGAGGCAGAAATAGATGCTTTTGTTTGCTACAAAGAAAAAGGAAGTGGAACACATGATCCGAGAAGAATTGAAATCAAGGAATAAGAAGAAAACACCCTCCTGCAAACCAAAAAAAAAAGACTTTTTAAGTTTGGTTGATTGAACTGGGATCTCCATGAATCGGGGATATCTTCTATATATATCTTCTATATATCTCGATTCCTTGGGGTTGGTTGATTGGATAAGATATATTTTTATTAGGGAAAAAAAAAATCCACATGTATGCAGTAGTCTGAATAACTTCTCAAGAACTCGGCGTCGGAACATACAATTTAAAGGCAAAAGGAAACGATTCCAAAGACACCAATATCCTTCCATCGACAAAAACATAGGTACCAATTTACAGATTTCTTTACGCTGGCTTCTAATAATTTATGCATGCAAAAGTCATCATCTTCATCCTCCAAATGCTTGTAGAAAGTGATGCATAAAAGATGAATCATTCTTTTCTGGACCAGTGGCCACTCTTACCTCCAGTCTTGAGGTCAAGGCGAACATCCGTAATGCAAATGTCCTTAGAAGCAGCTTTGCACATGTCATATACTGTAAGTCCAGCGACGGTGACAGCAGTCATTGCTTCCATCTCGACTCCTGTCTTCCCTGTTGTCGCAGCTTCCCCCTCAATCTCTACACTGTAATCTTTCTCATTGAGTGTTAGATCAACACGAACATGTGTGAGCCCAATGTTGTGACATAAAGGGATGAGATTGCCAGTCTGCTTAGCTCCATTAATTCCAGAGATTTTTGCCACAGTCAACACATCTCCTTTTGCTATCTGGTTTGATGCAACCAAGTTAAATACTTTTTGGCCTAGAAGAACTCTGCAACTCGCAATTGCAGCTCTTTTGCTCTCTACTTTAGAGGACACATCTACCATCTTGGCGTGTCCACTGCCGTCAACATGAGTCAGGCTTGTTGGTTTATCTTCTGAACTAGGGGAAGTAAAATGGGACACTTGAGAAGCATTTGAACTTAAGGCACTGGATGAAGGAGATTCGCCAAAGATCGACTCCAGTTCCTGAAATTACACATACATGTGACAAAGGAAGGTACCATGATTAGGACACGAGGCTCATGAATGTGCATGTTTTCTGACACCAATAAGATTGGTGAGGTTTACAATTCAATTAGTCTGTAATCAGATGGTAAAAGAAAAATAAAAAATCTGGAAAATAATTGTGAGAGTAGTATCTATGGCTAACACCAACCTCAAGCCCATGTCCATATGAAAAGGTGGTGATGATTGCGTTCGGTCATTGCCAGCTAATGCAAAACTGTCAGAGTTCATTTGTATAAATCATGACCATTGTTATAGTAGTAGTATTTCCAAAGCATCACTGTCAGTGTATCCTCACTAGGTTGCTCAAAGATTTTATCAGTTTCATGCTTCTTTGTTTATAAATATGGCAATAGTTGTCAATTTAGCTAATTCTTGGTTACAACATCATGTTACCATGGATGGACATGCAAACTTGGAGGACATCAAGCATGCGTTATGTTACATTGCACATCTAATTTTCCCAACGAGTATATAGAAAATTTCGAAAATTACAAAGGCAAAAATAATATTTGCAACTTTAAGAGACTGACATGTGATTTTTTTTACATTTTTGAAGGTACATATGAAATTACCCCTAGTTGGTAATAAACAATGGAGCACTGTCAGACATGGAAAGTCACCAAAGTTGGAGTAATAAGCATAAGAGGATTTTGTATATATCTTCAAAATCAGAGTACCAGCAAAATGTTCAACTTGATCAAGAATGTCAATTCAGTTTCTTTGAAAAGTAAAATCAACAATATTAAGCTTCCTTTATGTGGTTTAACTAATTGTCAACAGAAAACATTTTGAAAAATAGACCATGTCCATTCTTGAATTCCTCTTCAACATTTTTCACTCCATGTTGGCACCATGTTCCATAAATAATAAGTGTTACCAATACGATGGGAGTCTCTCAACACATTTCCCAACAGTAAATGAGTGGGGTTTGGCTGGTGCTGCAACACGGGCAGGTCAGATCAACTTAGATGTGTGTTTAATCTCAATGAGATGGACCCACACCCAACTGATCTGATCTGCAACCTGTATCCTCACCTCAGTCCAACCTGATTGTGATGAACATAAATCAGGCTTCAGATCTAGTTTGGGTTCTGAGGTTAAATTCAGTTACCTCATGCCTGACTAGGTGAGGCTATGGTGAATCCAATAGTAAATTGTTTCAAAAGCTGGTCCATTTGGATCTATTGATCCCAATTCAGTCCAAATTAGAATTAACTAGATTTTTTATACAGACATTAAAAGCTATAGAAAATAACCAAAAATAACAACGCATTGCTTGAATTTAGTTTTTAAAGGTAAATATTTATAATGGACAATGGATAAGATGGCAACCTACTGACTTAGATAAAGTGCTACTGTTTTGAGATTAGGGTTGTTTGTCTCTTTGGAGAGAGATGATGGATTAAATGGCCATAGTAGATGATTTTGGTTCAAGAGGCATACAGTAAGTAATTATTGACTTTTAGAGTCAGCAGAGTTGTAGGGAACTTGAGCGAGCTACGGGAAAAGAGACGCAAGGAGATGAAAAGGGTAACTGTGTTTTGAAACAAAAAGGCGAGATACAGAATTATCACAAAAATATGGATACATGATAAATTAAGTTTGGATTGGTGGTCCTCGGGTAGTCCAGTTTGTATTAGGCAAGAAATTTAATGCCAAAATCCAACATATGCCTAATGAAACATTGCCCAAGCCTTACATAGAGCCAGGTTGAGCTCAAGTTGGTTTCAACTAGACCTTCCCTAGTTGCAGCCCTAGTTTGAGCAGAAGCAAGGATATACTACTGGACTTCTATTCTTAGAGAATAAGAAGGTGTGTTTGAGCATCTTAATTAAAATTGTCCCACAATAAGATAATATTTATGTTAAAACGAATTTTTTTTTCATAGAATGAAGAGCAAACACAGATACAAAAGTTCAAACTAAAAACTAACAGAATATCATTCAAGAAATTATCACAATATAACTTAATTTTCTGCATTAATCTAGTATCAATTTGATAAGAAAAAGAGAGAACTTATCGTGTCCTTGATGGAAATAGAGGACTAAGAATATTCGGTACATTAGTGCAAATTCATGATTTAAAATCTCAGCTTGACATCAATTTTAACATATTGTCGGACCTAAACAACACTAGTATAAAAGTCAAAATACTGACCTATACCACTCAATATCACTTAAGATATACTAAAAAAACAAATATCGACCTCTACCTAGCCATATGATCTGGTACCAGTCCTTGGTCAGACAAGCGAAATACTGGTCAATATGTACTGGTCCAATTAGTATTTGAGGCTGTGAAAATCCACAAGTGAAATAAATAAAAATCGGAAACCTGTATTGGATGAAATCCATTGATGATGTAATATATTTTGACAGATAAACAAAATTGCCAGATATACAAAACTTTAATAGACAACTGAGATGCTGTAGAGTTAGTGACATTTACCTTGTTTAGCTCTGCAATTGCAAGATCATGGCTATTGCTACTGATGAAGCATCTTCCCAGAGACTGGTGAACCTTTAAATGTCTAAGAAACATATCTGGAAAAGAGAAACTTTACTAAGTAACAATTGATCAGAAATCGCAAGGAAAAAGAAAAACAGAAGAACTAAAAAATGGTTCACAATGATCATTGCATAACATAAAAGACTATATAGCGTTATGCCATTCCAAACATCAGAGTCATTTCAGGAAAATGCAATGCCTTAGTTTACAATAAGATATCATGTATTTGAGAAAGTCAAAGTGTCTGCTGATCAATGGTGGATTTGGAAATCTTGGAATGATGTTTACTTTCAGTGGGGCAGTGTGTAAGGTTGGCTTGGTTTTTCATCACATTATTGCTGATCTATCTGTGTTAACTTTGGTGCCCCATTTTGAAGGGCCAAGGGGTTTAGCTGTATTGCTATGTGGGATGGGCCACCTATTTTGCCTCCTCATCCCCCTTCCTCCTCCCATTCTTTCCTTCACAGTGTCCCTCTTCGACTCTTCCTTCTCATCTCTCCTTCCACCTTACCAGCTGTGAATCCTTTCTTATAGATTAGAAGCTATAGAGTAGCATATTCTCTAGGTCCTTGCAGAAGTTATTCAAGTGATACAGAACTGTGATGCCATTCTTGCATGATTTTTTGCCATATCACAATAGCACAGATCCTACAAAACTAGCTGCTGAGAAAAATATCATTCATAACAATTAACCACAGAATAATCAAACCCTAACTAAAACCAAATTATGAAAATACCTCCACAACTGTGAAAGAGATGGATACCAAAGTGAATATGGGAAGATTCCCATATCAACAGTAAAACATAAGTAATTTCATTAAGAAATGCTGCAGTGAGATTACTCAAATGAGATATGATGAAGCTGCAAGAAACCCAGACAGAAGAAACAAACTACAGGGCTGACTCACTAAAAAAGAATCTTATTATATACTCAAATAATATAAAAGATTCTAAAAGAAACCATAGCATATGAAGATAAAAAAAATAGCAAGGAGAAAATAATAAACATCAACTGGGTAACATAAGAGCCAGATGATGTCAATTATACCAAATGCACTCATATTTTCTGTTTGAACAGACTACATTCTACAATACATCATCCTCAACTGTTGAAACATAAAACAGTAAGACACTAAAAATCCTCTGATCTGCTAATTTGCAAAAAGGGCCTACAGAAGGTTTTCCTCATCCCTCGACTGCAATATATAGCTAATTGGCCTAATACAAGCCACAAGTTAGAGATCCCATGCTTATCAAAAGCAATGTGATTGTCAGAAGTTCTTGGCCGAGTGACATTTTACCATTGGATTATCAAACATGCATATTTTGAACTTACATATATTAAGCTCCTTTTGTGACAAGAGATTAGCGAGGGAGAGGGAAATGCATTGGTGTGACAATGCACATTACCAGGAAAAATGATCATAATGGCAACAGAACTCAATCCTACCTGAGAACTGATTATCACTGAAGGAACATAGAAAAGAATCATAATTAATCCTTGCCATCAAACTCACCCAATAATGGACACACTAATTGTTTTATTAAGATGAAGTTTCAAGCAATTCTAGATTAGGAAAAGCATATGGATAATCTAAACCTTTAAATAGTCCTACCGTTTTACTTGTAACCTCACTATAATCAATTAAGGCATGATAAAGAGTTCATAAAATGAAGAAAGGCACTACAAAAATATATATCAGAATAATCAAGGAAGCACCTCGATATGCCAATAAGAAAGTAGGAAATTTTGAATACATGGTTTGTAAAAACATGAAATTTTAACCAGTAAAATCAAGTTAAATTGTATCAACAATCAAAGAAAAATGACATCTAATTCAAGATTCATGAAGTTAGTGTAGAGAATGATATAAAATTTTACCAAGCAATGTACCCATTTTAAAATTCTACCTAACTACTACGCACACTTATTCCATTTCGTGTAATAATAATCTTTCTCCTTTTATGGTGACTACAATTGTTGATCTAGATTCATTCTGAGCAATGACAGACCAAAAGAGAAGTCTTCACTCATTCTAGCAGTATGAACTCAGGGAAACAAGGAATCGAGATATGAATAGAGGGACATTCTTCGCTAAAAGTACTTGAATATTACTCTAATAGTTCCCAGCCCCATAATTCCTATTAGGATCAGCGGCGCAATGCATGGCGAGTGGTGGGAGGTGAAATACGCGGTTTTATGGGTTTAAGGAAGCACGGGGATAGAAAAATCAGCGGTAGGGTCAATAGCATCGATTCGAGGCCAGTATCAGCATGGGAGCAGCTGGATCAAAAGACAATCGTCGAACAATGCCACACAGTTTGCGTCAACCAAGGGCCCGTATTTGACCAGTATCAGCATGGTGAAATACGCGGTTTTATGGGCTTAATGAATCAAGGAAACGGCAACGTTTTCGCACAGGAACAAAAACAAACACCCGGCGTGCAACACCAGGATGCATGAACCATGATTACCTAGGCCGAGGAGCGAAGATGAAGAGAAGTGCTGCCACAAGGAATGAGGAAGCCACCCCGAGATCTGTCGCGCCCACCGGAAATAGTCTATGGATGGACGAGAGGAACCGATCGATTTGAGCGGTAGTAGGCTGCCAATAATAACTTGCTCCGAAGCCCAAAAAACCCTTCAAAAGAGTATTATATCATCGGAATCTGATTGCCTGATTTATCGAAAAAAATTCCTACAAATTTCGCTGAGGAAAAGGCCACAGAATTAGTTTTGGGCTTTCCGTTATGGATGGGGCGTGGGGGCGCCGGGCCGCGCTTTAATCAGCCCCACGCCCGGGTGTGGGTTTATGATCAAATTATTCTCATGCAAATAAAAATAATAATAATAGTAATAATAATAACTTTCTATTTCTTAAATGAAATTATGTTATTTGAGTTAGCACTACAAATTCATTCAAATTAAAGCAGTTTAAGTCTTCATCGACTCTAATTATTAGTTTTATTAAAGTTAGATAGTACCTGATTAGAGCATTTTAGAGGGAATTTATTAGTTCAATAATTAAAATTAGGTCTAATTATATATTTAGTATCCTAATCTTTAAAAAATTATATTGACATTCATATAGTTTTTAAAAAAATACTTAATCTCATTTCTGACATGTTTGTCACGTGTAAAAATGACACAAAAAAGAGGGATAAAAAAATAATTTTACCATCCTCATCGTGCCAAAAATATTAATTTCATAGAAGGATGATGTTTATGAAAACTTTGGTATCCTCCTGGATGACCTACCTAACGGTGACGTCGATGGCATGCACGAGATCAGTGGCTTTCTTCTAACTGTGGTGTTTCAGTAATTCATTCACGTAATTCATTCTAATTCAACAAAAGAGATGAGAATAGTAAAATTATTAATTTAATTTCTCTTTTCATGTTATTTGTGTATATGACAATACGTGTCGTATCTTCGATCAGTAAAATCGACAACATAATAAGAAATGAGGATAAATATTTTACTTTCGTAATTATAAAGATGTTAATATAATTTTTTTTAAATATACATATTAAAAGTATGAATACCAAGATATTAAAGTTGACTAAGTAAAGGGTATTATCAAGTCCCTACAAATTTCGTAAGATGATTTGCTTGCCAGATACCATGAGTGATTTTAGCATTTATATTTCTAGATACAGATTTAGCATATAGATTTCCATAAAACTTTAAAAGTTGTTGACATGCCATTGAAATTAGTATACGTCAATTAACACAAACAAACGTCATTGACTTTCATATCGATATCCCTGTAAGCATGATAGAAAAATCATAAAAATACATTTCGACAAAAAGATCAAGTAAATCGTACACACGCAAACCAGCAACAAGAGGTTGTTAAGAGAGGCACCACGAATCCTTGTTTAAAGACTTTACAAGATTTAAGGAACTCACTTTGAACCAGACGAGAAAACATCAGATCGGGTTGGCTTCTCTCAGACCTCTTTGAATGGTTGATGTAGTACCAAAACATCTTCAATTATCCTCTACGACAGAGATGAGAGAGGAAAAGTACAGGAAAGAGAAAGCCAAAAGGAATTTGAGATGTGTCAAGCCAATTTTTGGTTTGAACTGTGGTAGAATTCTGCTCTGTTACATCGTCCATCCTGCAAAGATTAACCAAGATTAAGCACATACTGACGAAGGTAGGAGGAGTTCCCAGAGAAGGGAACATTGAAGAGCTGCCTAGAAATTTATGCTCTCTTGATAAATGAAAATAGCAGGAAAAACAAAATTTACTGGTGTCACCAACACCAGCAGCAGCAATCTTTGCCCCATATTTAACCAGTATAAAGCCCGTAGGTGTTTACTCAGAAGAACACTGCCAAAACCCCTAGAGAGGAAAACCATGCATCATCATCTCAATTTAGACACCGTTTTCACAAGTTCAAGACATAAACAAAGCCTTCCAACAAACAATAACTTTTTCTCAGGCAACATCAGTAATCAAAACCCAAAGATGCACCCTGATCCACCAAAACTCAGCAACCTCCTTGATCGATACCACCGACTTCGCAAATGCTTATTTGTGCAACATTCCACGACAGAAATTTAGACTCAATTCGCTGCCTGCAATTTCTTCGATTCCTGGAAAATTAATGAAACATAAAGAAATTAGCACGAGAAGAAACTATTGATAAACATACAAATGACAACATTATGGATGGGGCCTGCCTACAGCTGTATCTGTGCCAGAAACTGCATTCATCAGGCATTTCTTTTACCAGATGTTTTTTTTATCCTCAATGGGATACACTAACAGGAAATCATGTTATAATACCATAAATGACAACTCTTTGTTAAAATTACTTCACCAACAATCTCAAGCACTGGAAAAGGAGACATTGTATCAGGCGATTAACAAGCTAGCATAAAACTTTGTGATGTCTTATAAGAACATAAATCTTAACTGACCTCACCATGGGGTTAGATTGCATATGGAATCGATGCAAGGTCAAGGTGTGTCCTATGACACCTATAGGTCTAAAAAAGAAATGGTTTATCATTAAGAGAAATAACAAAATATTTGACTGCACTTGATTCTCCTCAATAGAGCTCATTAGTAGGAAAAGACCCGTGCAACTGACTCCAAAAAGTTGGAAACTCCAGGCTGATGATTGTTGTTAATACTACGTATACATTTTTATTATATTTGTAGTCAATATCATAATCTAAGAGGATTAGCCTTTGCACCATGAAAATTTTACTCCATTTCCTGAATGACCAATGTTTGAGTCATTTAAACAGTTTCGAATTGCAGGCATAAGGTTATATACATTTACTCTCTCAAGATCACACATTAGCAAAAGATCAACATTAGCAAAAGCCTCATGTAGTTAGCCACCCACCTTCTCTATATAAATATTTCATTTATCTAGAGCTTTTAAAACATATAGCCATTTTGATCCCTACAAACATCTGTCTTATGTTGCACTCATAACTTAAGCAACAGTTCATGCACCTGCCAATATGCCTGCATACATATATATTGTAGGTGCATATCCCACATATGTAGATGGTTTACTATATCGATAAAGCATTTGCATAAAAATTTCTAAAACATAACAAATAAAACTGATCTGCATCATCACCACTAGAATTCCATGAGACCAGGACATTAGCTTTCTTATTAAAAGCCATATCCTAAAATCTCTTTGGACAAAAAGGAAAAAATTAAAGTTCAATGGTAAAAAAGTGAAATGTAGTTTTCTATTTCATAAAAGTAATAAGAAATACGGCCACCAAATTTACTTTTTATTGACTACTGTTTTCTTATACTTCCATAGAATTTTACGACATTATTTGTCCATTGGAACTTAAAACTTGAAGCACTCACTTAGGTTAGTCCGAGTCCTATAAGGTCTGGGAGTCCTAGGAGGTTGAAAAAAGGTCCAGTTATGATCTGTGTGCCTTCTACATCTCTCTTTCTTATGGAAATTGAGTCGATGCATTTTTCTCAGCTGTTTTCCAACAAAGCAGCAGATCAACAGCTTATTTCATTAAATTTCCCAATAAAACTGCAGATAATCTGCTGTCATCTTGATATTACCTTTAGAGATCCTACTCTTTGTTCATTAGCTGAACTAAGGATAGATAAACTTTTATTCAGAACAGACCTTTGATTAAATTAAGACCATATTTAACATGGATTTCATAGAACTTCCATACTTGATCACAGGAACTCAGCCAATCAACCTCAAAATTCCATCATCAACATCACCTCACGTTCCTAGGATCTGAATCCCTAGGCCTCATTTGATATGGGGATGGCGCAAAGTAATTGGGCTCAAAACTGCCCTACATGAGCACTGAATAAGTGCATTTAAGTTGGATTTCTATTTTGTACTATGTTTTAATGTATTTTTATCTATATATTTAGTTTCCATTATAGATTGAGTTTAGAGTCATAATTAAAGTTTTATTCTATATTTGAGTCCTCCTGTATTATAAACAAGGTTGGAAGACCTTATGCCATTAACAATCATGTTGAGTGTTAGATTAGATTTTGTACAATTCCGAGATTTCCAAAAAGAAAAAACGTTTCTCCCCTAGAGGAAAGACTGTATTCATAATGGTTAATTCCATTATCAAACAAGATTCATCATAGTTTAGTATTAAATTATATCTTTTCTCTTTGTTTTCTCCTATTCAGACTGGCTACTGCCCCGATTAAAGGATCACATACTATCAAGGAATTACAAAGTGATTTGAACCAAACACTATAAAGATACCACCTTCAAAAACCCATACAACTAACAGTAATATCCTAACCAGATCCTAGAATTTAAAATTTTCAAAGTCCTCACCCGCACATCCAGCACACAGACTGTGACAAAACAAAAGTTACAGATACATTTAAAGTTCCTGTTTGGGCCCAAAAGGCATGCATACATTTAAAGTTACTACCCAGTCCATCTAAATAAAAAGTTAATAACCATAGTGGATTGAATCAAAGGAATCTAAGTTCCAGTATGTCATGAAAACAAATGTTTTTCCAGTTCTAAAACTATTTGGAAGTTTACTACAACACTGCCATGCCTAGCTATATTATGTGTGGTAAACACCCTGTTTCAATCTGCCAATTGACTAGGTCCCTATGTCACCAAAACTTACATTATTACTTAGATCAAAAAAATCTAAAAGAAAACATGAGATGATGAAAGTGTAACCTCCAGTCCAGCTATGATCACTTTGGCATAACCTATGCCACACAAGTTGCTACTGCAAGCCATTTAAGGCAGGCAAACTATGAGACCCAAGAAAGTGTTCAGACATGCAGCTTATAAAGAAATGCACCGGCAAGAAACCTTTAATTTTAACCTCTCAATTTGTTTTATGTTTTCATCAATCAAATCATGGCTCATGCTTCATCTCAAATTAAACACCAATGAGATGTGCATCAAATCAACTTAAATGAATTTTAAAAAGATTCACTTGTGTTATAATGAGGCAGTTTGGATGTGCATCTTACTGAGAGAGTAGTGTAATTCTTGCAATCTCCATATGCTTGCCTTTTATATTTCTAGTCATGTTGATTTCACACAATCCAACCACATAACTGAGCATATTGCTGTGTTACACAAGCTAGTGTCCAAGAGAAGCCCTCCAGTGTTCTGATCAGTGTCACACCCCACCTTACCACATTAGCCTACCTCTTCTGCATGCAAATTCCCATCTCTTGGAGAAATAGAAGTTGGTAACTTGTATCAAAGAAAAAAGGTGATACCCACCTTACACATGGGACAAGGGATCAAGACCAGGCCTTTCCAGGTTGAAGGCCCCTCAAAAGCCTGTCAACCTTAACATGGGTGTTTGACCAAGCTAGATGAAAGACTGACAAGCTGAAGTGAGAATAAATTTGGCAGCATAACAACATTGCTGATTGATAATATTGTCGAATAATTGTGTAATTAATTACCAAAAAGAATATGCTGTTGATTAACCAGTAGTAGATAAGAAACTTAAACTCATGATATCAGCACATGGAAGAATAATGCAGAAAAGTTCTAAAAGTTTAACAATGCAGCATAAGTCAATAGTTACCCCATTGCATGACTACGAGATCCATTGACGAAAGAAAAAAGCCATAACATTGCAAATATATTCAGGATAACTTGAAGAAGTTAATGAATTTTCTTACCTAGACAATTGCACAATTGAAAGTGGTACAGAGCTGGAGTAGTGCAGCTTGATTAGTTGGATCCACACACTTCTCAATCACCATTCTGTACCTACCAGGAGATCTTGCTGAAAGTCTAGACAATGATGTCACCAAAAACTCCTTTGGATCCCTTATCTCTTTTAGAGGGTCTTCTTCCTTCTTCCCCCCATAATGAAGACGAGCAAAGGCTGCGGAATAACCCAATGTTTCATGAATATCTGGCTCATTGTTTTCTTGTTCCCCTTTGTATTCATTTGGTTGAGCCAGCAAGGTGATGATACTATCAAGCATCTTCCCCCATAGCTCACTGGATGAGGGATCTAGAAGGACTGGGGACTCACAAATAAGCCTCGTGGCAGCCACCGAGGCCAGCTTCATCTCAATGGCTCCTGAAATCAGCTTCAGATTTGGAATCCAAAATGGCTGAAGGATCTGCATGAATAAACCCTTCTGGAGGGCATCTACAGAATCCACTAGAATACTGGGACCGTGCTTGACCAAAATCAATGACATGAATATTACAAGAGAATTTACAAACTTCACTGCACGCCTACTCTGCAGACGAGTGAAAATAGCATTCCATATATCTCTGAAGTAAGGTCCTACAATGTCAAAGCTGAGATTCTCCACCACAGTATTCAGCACATAAAATCCCAGTTCTTCTGTTTTAGAAGCAGGAAGAAGACTCATAGAAATCTGTATGACCTGATGCAATCTCCCCTCATTCTTGAGCTCATTGGGAACCTTCTGCAGGTATGCCTGCAACAACCGTACCAATGCAGGGACATTTCCTTGCCTCTTCCACGATTCTGGTGAGAGAAGAACATGGAATAGAAGCATATAACTATTAGAAAGAGGTGGCTTACTCATCTCAACAAGCTGAGCAAATATTTGGAAGGCATATGGCCAGAACTCAGTCACATCATCGACTAAAATTTTCTGAAGGACTGGGAACAGGCTTGCCTCAAACACTGGGATGAGTGCCTGGTCGTTCTCGCATGACCTGCCAATCAGTGCAGCAATTGACTCAAACAGGTAGTGGTTGAAGGTTGGGTTCCTTGGGTTCTTGCATATCTCTGAAAGCACAAATGCCAGGCGACTGATGCAATGTGCAGCAACCTCACTATTGACATTGCCAACACCAAGAACTCTCATGATGCACTTCATAATATATGGATTCTCCTGTGACTCAGAGAACTGTAATGCACTGAAGAGATTGGTCATCAGCTGCGGCACGAAAGGATTGATATCCAAGGCACCATATCTAGGAGTCAAAGTGACCGCATTTGACCCAACCACTGTTATCCTATCCTTCACCAGCATCAGCTTCTCGATACAGTTTGCCGCATACGAATGGACCACATTTGATTCAGACATTAGGAACCTTGCCAAATGGGGCAGGAGAGTCATAACTGCTTGCTTAGGTATTTGGTCTCGAAAAACTGTAAAGAACTTCAGTGCACCTGCTTTCAGCATTGGGGCAGCATTCACATCCTGCTCCTGCAGCTCAGGAACAATGACTGACGTGAAGAAGCTCTCCACATCCACAAGGTACCCACTACTGCTGCCTGCTTTTGGAGAAAGTGCAACCACAAGATATATTGCACTGTCCTTCTCCTTCCAGTTCTCGCCCGGGTTGGCTGCATAGACCTTCAGCATCTCCTGTATCTGCAATGACACCAATGCAGTAACCTGTTCCTTGTAATTCAAGGCGATTCCTTTTAAGAGTTCGCATGCAATCCTCCTCCTAGTGTCGATATCACTGCCCTCAATATCCCTCCTAATATACTCAATGTAATTTATCTCAAACAGCTCTTCATCCTCGTCACGAAGCCGGATGTTAGGAAACACGATGCTCGAGCATATTCTCTGGAGCACCTCAGGGCTACTGAAGAGCGAGTGGTGGACGCTGGTGCTGACCGTCGTCAGGAACTTGATGGCCGTGACAGTGAGCTGATCACGGGAGGGCGAAAAACCTGGAGTCATCAGCAGTTTCCACACGGTAGAGGCAAAGTCATTGAGGTAATCCTTGAACTCCTCCTCGTTTTTCTCCATGTAGAGCTGGAGATTCTCACACACAGAGGCCCTGAGAGCGTCCAAAGTGCCCTCGGATTCCACAGCAGGCGAGTAGGCAGTGCCGAGGTATGCCAGGAACTCGGTCATCCACTCGCGCATGTGTTCCTCGAAGAACTCCGGTAGCTCGATGGAGTTGAGGGAGTGGAAGATCTCGCAGCAGAGGCGCTGCGATTCGAAGAGCGGGCGGAGGGTCTCAGGAGGGCCAGCAACATTAGCGGCGATGAACCGGGAGGTCTTGAGAAAGACCTCGAGGAGGGGGGCAGCGAAGCCGTCGAGGCAGTACTTGAGGTCGAGGCGAAGGGCGTTGTTGTCAAAAGAAATGCGGAACTTGGCGAAGAGGGAAGCGGCGGCACCGAGGAGGCCGTTGACGGCGCGGTAGTCGTTGGCCGCCGCTGCGTTGCGGAGGGAAGCAACGAGCTCGGGGAGGAGAGAGGGCCAGGACTGTGGGAAGTCGTGGGCACTGACGACGGCGAGGGCCTCCGAGAGCTGGGGCTGGACGCGGGGCGGGGCGGCGAGCATGAGGGAGACGAGGAGGGATTTGATCTGCTCCTTCTCGGGCGCGGGGATAGGGGGTGGAGAAGGGGCGGAGGAGGGGGCCTCCTCGGCGGCTACGGCTGTGGAGGGGGCCCAGTGGGAGCGGAGGTGGTTCTTGAAGTGGACAGCGGCGGCGAGGCGGATCTGATCATCGACGGCGGGGGCGGCGACGAGTTGGAGCAGAGCGAGGGCGAAGCCGGGGCGATCAGCGGCGGCGGCGAGGGAGGCCTCGGCCGCGCGGCGCGGATGGGGGTCCGGCGAGAGGGATTGGAGGAACCACGACGCTAGGGTTTCGGGACTGATGTCCATTGGTAGACAGAAGGCGACGGGGGGATTCCAGGCACCGACGGTAATTTAAAGATCAAATCCGAGACAAGCCTTCCTTGAAAGCAGAAAGGCTGGTAGCAGCTACTTAGAAAATAACCTGCAAATTATTTTTTTTCGGGCTTATTATTTTAAATTTAAGTTTAACATATATATATATATATTATCTGCAATTAATAGTTAATTCATTATTAATTTGGAATTCTAGGCCTAAAACTAAATAATGTTTTTTTATAACGTTTTTATATATCTATCCAACTTGGGAAATAAAATTTCGTCTTTGCGGTTTTACTACATTGCTTCAAAATTTAGAATCTCCATTTCTAAATCCCTTCTATTAACGACCATCATTACCACAATTGCATGCCCATTGAACCCACTTGCTGTTGAGTAATATAATAAAAAAACCCAACTTAATTTAACCTTATTATATATTATATAATAAGTATTGTAATATATAGTAAAATATTATATATATATATATATATATATATATATATATATATATATATATATATATATATATATATATATATATATATATATATCAAATGCTTACGTAGTTATCAGATGTAGGCAACATTAAGTTGCTGATAAAAACTTTGATTATTGATAATAAAAATTTGAAATCAAAATTCCACGGACCAAATGTCCAATGTCATGCCTTTGTCATGAAGCCATGAATGCTCCTTTCAGTACAATTGGATTTTTATCTACAGCATTTTTTTCACTTGCATAAAAATATATTTTGATTCTTACTTAAATGACATTGGAATCCCGTCACAATGCATAAAACTGATTGTTTTATGACCGAAGTTACATTAAAAATTAAATTAAGTTATATTGGATCATATAGTATATTTAAAAATTATTAATCTTGATGTTTAATTATCATAAATTTTCTAAAAATAATATTAATCATCTTAGAATCACATCTAAATAATTATGTGAAAGTTTGAGTTGGACTAATAGAAGTTGATTGAGTTACATACGAAAATTAAATAAGTTATACTCACTTATAATATTAGTTTAAAAACCTTAAAATTTAATAATTAGTTACCATAACATCATAACAATAAAAAAATACTAATTATTCTATAAAAGTTTGAGTTGAATTAGTGGAAGTCGATTGATTTACACATGAAATTGAACTAAATTACACTCTCGATTGAAAAAATCTTAAATTTTAATAATTAATTATTTTTTTAAAAAAAATATAATAATTATTTTAAAATATTGTTATAGTGATTTCATGAAAATTTGGATCGGTTTAATAGAAGCTGGCAACATTACACTCAAAATTGAACTAAATTTACTTAGATGACAAAACAAAATTTGAATAATTATCATAAAATTCTTAAATAAAAAAGTTGATTTAGTAAAAGTTGATCGAGGTACATTCAATACTAAATTAAGTTACACTCAAGATCATAAAATTTGATAATTAATCATTATGATTTTAAGAAAAATAACATTGATCATATAAGAATCATATCCTACTTGTTTTATGAAATCTTATATTGGTTTAGCGAAAATTGAGTTGATTATAATTAAAAATTAAATTAATAAAAAATCTCTAATTTCAATTGAATCTATTCATATATTTTTTATTGTTTATAAAAAAAATTAACACCCTTTATAAAAGCTAATAAGAGGAGCATTGTCATCGGCTAAAAAGTCAACAGTAAATATTTGGTCTGGATAAAATATACCTCCATCTTTAATAGTCAATTTTTTTTCCTTAATCTACACCTACTATTCCATCCGAGTGTCCTTGGCACATTCCACTTTGCATTCACGGTCTGTGTAAACTTAAAAGAGTAAGCCTATCATTTCTGTGAATTCCAATTGGGTAAATGGTGTGTTGCTACAAGAAACAAATGCTTAAAGGATCGACAAGCTGCCCGTTTGAATGGGGCCCTTCATTCTCATTATGTTTGGCTTAAGGTCATTTTAATCCTTAAAATATTAACAATCAACCAAACCCTTATAGATTATTTATGTTTAAAATAATTTTTATATTTTTAAAAATATAGCATAGAAACCCTTATCGTTAAGTATAAATTAATAGACATTATAATCTACTTACCTAACATGCTAACTGTCAATAAATTATTAATATAATAACATATATAATTTAAATTTAAAAAATATTGAAGTCTATTTTAGTCTATATAGTTTTGGTCATCGATTGCTTAAGCTCTTATAGTTTACTCGTGTCTAAAATAACTCATATATTTTCAAAAACATAGTATATAAACCTTTCTCATCAAGTCTGAATTAATAGATATTAGAATTTATTTACGTGATATATTGACTCACAATAAATTATTAATATAATAACATATATAATATAAGTATAAAAAATTAAGACTACCATCAATAGCGGAAGGAGGTATCATCGTGGAAACAACCATCAATAATAACACTAAGCCACTATTGCCTAATAGGGAGTCGTATGCACGTGACCTCTTCGGTGTTGATGACGAGCTTAGTAGCTTCTGATTCTACCTCAGGTAGATATACGTCAATTAGTCCGACACTATACACGTAGTGTTTTCCTAGTCCATCTTCTTTTTTTTAGGTGTGTTCATCTTCATTATCTCTCATTTCATCCTCTTCTTTGCCCTCACCCATCACACGACGTGGTGGTCCAGCTCTCCAACCTCTATATCTTCATTGTCATCCATCTCTATGGCCTCTGTTGCTTTATCTTCCTTAATAAGATGGATCTTAGTAATTTTTTAAAATTAAATTATACATATCATTATATTAATGATTTATTTTGAGTCAACATGCTACGTAAGTAAATTCTAACGTATGTTAACTCAGACTTAACATGAAAGACTTATATGTTATATTTTTAAAAATATAATAATTATTTTAGACATGAGTAAATCATAAGAACTTAAGTGATTAATGACAAAAATCATATGAGATAAAATATTACTTAATCCTTTTTTAAACTTAACTTATATATCATTAGATTAATAATTTATTATAAATCAACATATATTATGTTTTTAAAAATATAGGAGTTATTTTAGATACAAGTAAATCATAAGAACTTAAATGGTTACCAAAACCACATGGGCTAAAATGAACCTTTAATTTTTTTTCTTTAATCGTCCATTTGATCCTATCTCTAAATATCTATTTTATTTTCTTAATGATTAAAAACATAACCATAATTTCATAAATATCGATAACTTTTAGTACCTTCCAAGTCCATAAAAAAAATGAATTTCAAGTTAACTTATTGATAAGTTCCCTTAGGGTTTCATTATGGAAGAAACAAAAGAAGCATAGGAGAAGAAAAAAAAGTGGAAGAAAAGTAGATAAATGATCACTTTGAGGGGATCGGCCTCCTAGGATTTAGTCAAAAAGACTGAATAATATTTCATTGCTTTTATTGTTTGATAAAAATAAAAAAATACAGTTATATTTATAGAGTTTCACCTAGAATCCGCTACGACTTAGACTCTTAATAATAAATAAATATTAAATAAACTAATATCAAACTCTTTATATACTAAATATAACTCAATAAATATTATTTAAAATTCAGAAAATAAAAGGATCGTAACGGTTTCGCCTCTTTCAAATCGGTCTTGTCCTCAAGGCTGAGCGACATCAAATTCGGGGAGCTTCTCTTTCAGCACAATGTATTTGCAGCGTATCATAATTTGTTAATCAAGTAAGTACGACCTCCATCTTTTGATTGTGTGAGAAGCAGGTCGGCCTTTTAATGTAGTAATTATTGTAGTCTTCTGCAAAACCCTCTTCATTCGATGGTTAGTAGCAACTATGGTCTCACTTCTTTATCTTCCCTTTAGGATCACCACTTCCAAGTCTTCCAAGGATAGTAAAAAGAAATCCAATAGCAGTTTTTGGCCCTGCATAATCAGTTTTATCTTTGAACATTTACTGTCACAAGTTAAAATTCGTCGTTAATGACCTTTACTTCGAATTTGTCATAGTTTTCAATATGGTAGGCTAATCAGTCAGCAGCCTTACTATCCATGAAATTGTTAGTGCTACCGATATCAATCAGAACTGTAACAGGTTGATGTTCCAAAATTTCTTCAACTTTTATAGTTTGTGGGTTAGAATAGTCAGCTAATGCATGTATTGTATGTATAATAGGTTCAACATCTTTATCAGAATCTATACATTCATGATCTAAGTCAACGTTGTCAGCTTTCGGTTCCTCTTTAATTAGTTTAATCGCTAAAAGTTACCCTTGTTTATATCGGTACTCCTTACTAGGTGGCTCGTTGACCATTTGTTTATGGTCACTTCTATTTTGATGATTTTTTCAGTTAATTTTTTCCTCATGTAGACGTGCAAATGAAATTACAACTATCATAGTACGGGACTGTCGAGTCTTAGCTTCACATATGATATATGGATTAAGTCCTTCGATAAAAGGTACCCACTGGCTATCGTTCAGACCAATCTCTGGCTTGATTTGATAATTATTCAAATCTGCTCGAATATTTTAACACTATAGAAGTCTGATGAATTTTAGCGAGTTGTCCATTTTGTTGAAACTTACTAAAGTTCTCCAGCATACTTCTTTTGAATTCATTAAGGGTCTCATGTAGTCGATTCTCAATTCTGATTTCTAATGCTTCAATTTATGTTTTTACTAAGATCTATAATTCAGTATTATCGACGCGAAGCTATCAAGGAAGCGGAATCCGAGGGCAGCGTAAAGGCTTGCTATGGTCGCTGCGAATAGGGGGCTACTGGTCAGAGAGCGGGAGTGCATGGCATGGAAGCAACTATTGCTTCCAAAACATGGGTTTACGACGATGGTTGGGGGGTTGGGGTTTGGGGTGGCCGGTGAAGCAACGGCTAAGCGGGTTCGCGGCTATGTTCTTCTGCTCTATTTCACCGCAGAACAAGGGTGATCACGCCTATAGATCACACAATTTGAGATAGCAAGGGGAAGAGATCGCTAGCCCCGGGGACAATATTGGCAATGGGTTGTGTGGCTACCGGTTTGCAGAAACATGAGGGGGGGGACAATATTGGCAATGGGTGTGTGGCTACCGGTTCTGCAGAGGCTGAGAGAGGGGGTGCATGGCTACCAGGTTAAAGCAACAGTTGAGGGGTTGCGTGACTGCATTCTTCTCGCATTGTTTCACTGCAAAATAAGGGTGACTACAGTTGTAGATCGCTGCGGTTGAGGTAATGAGGGGGAAGAGATCGCTAGCTAGGGGGGACAGCGATGGTGATGGGTTATGTGGCCGTCAGTTGAAGTAGCAGTTGAGGGAGTGCAGGTTGTGTTCTTCAACTCTATTTCATCGCAGAACAAGGGTGACTGCGGTTGTAGGTCGCTGCGGCTGAGATAGTGAAGGGGAAGATATCGCTGGCTAAGGGGGATAGTGATGATGATGGGTCACGTGGCTGCTGGTTGAAGCAGTGATTAGGGCCAATGCTATTGAGGGCTCACTACAGTCGGTTGAAGTGTCACTACAGTGATCTCTCCACTCAACGACCACAACAAAGAGTGCTTTGCTTCTATCGCACCGGAGAAGGGAACGCTAGCGTTGTAAGGGCTCGGTGACTGGTAGCAATGGTAGCGCGCCTGGGAGCAGCAGCTGTGGTAGTCATTTGTGACGATGGTGCGATTGGGGCGACGTTGCCGAGGGCTCGCTGCAATCGCTGGGAGGCGATCGCATGGTTGTAGACATCGCTTGCGGCTACTACCCGAGGGGAGGCAGCAAGGGCACTATTTTTGTCGCATCGCACGCACGCTGGCTATGGCGGTTGCTATTGATGCCGGGAACTAGGGGAGGGGGCGGGTTGCATTGGTCCATAGGCCGTGGGGCAACGGCGGCGATCCCTCTTGTCTTTGCATCGGGAAGATGATCATTGGCCATAGGTTGCAACGGCGACAATCGCGGGCCGAAAACAGCGATGGCGAAGGTGCATTGGCCATCGATGGAACTCCCTTTGCATGGCTGTCGTGGAGGTGAACGCAGAGGATGTGGCCGTGCATGATTGCATTCTTCTGCGTTTGGCCTTTTCTCTCTTCTTTCTTCTTTCTCTTTTCCTTTTTTTTTTTGACAAAGATGATGGCTGCGATGAAGAAGATACGAAGTTACAGTGAGAACACCAAAGATCCATGCTCTGATACCAAATGATAAGATCCCCTAGGGTTTTATTATGAAAGAAACGAAAGAAACAGAGGAGAAACGAAAAAGTGAAAAAAAATGAGATTAATGATCGCTTTAAGGGAATCGTCCTCCTTGATCACTTCGAGAGGATCGGCCTCCTAAGATTTAGTCAAAAAGACCAAATAATATTTTATTTCTTTCATTGCTTGATGAAAATAAACAAATATAACCATATTTATAGAGTTTTACCTAGAGTTTATTTGGACTTTTAATAATAAATAAATATTTAATAAATTTATATTTGACTTTTTCTATACTAAACACAACTCAATAAATATTATTTAAAAATTTTAAAAATAAAAAGATCATAACACTTATTTAATTATATTTATAATTTTAATACTTTTGTATATTATTGCTTAAAAGGATAATTTCTTGAAAAAACCCTCATATTTTAGGTCTTTCACAAATGGTGCCCTATGTTTTTCATATTTATCATACAGAGGATAAAATTTTTTAAAATATATTTAAGAGATTATTATTTACAACCTGATATTAATTTTTTGAAAATTTATAAATTATATTTTTATAAATAGATACATGCTACTAATATATAATTTAATTTTATTAAAATATTTACACTCATTATCTATAATATATATTCTTTTTTTTTCTCCCCTTGATCATTTGAGTTGATGTAAAACGATAAAAAAAATAAATGATGAAATGAGACGAATCGACAAAAAAATATAAGAAATAATTTTTAACATTTATTATAAAAATTTAATATTTTTAAGATTATATATATTATGTAATAATCTAAGAGATACTTTCAAGTCAATTACATTAATTTAAAAATTATTATATTTCGGACTTTTATAAGCTGTCCAATCAACTGTGCCAATGGCGGAGAAAGTTGTGATGAAGGGGAAGAAAAGTAAATAAATAATAAAAATATTAATTTTCTTCTTTTTAAAGAGATTATAAATAGTACAAAAATGATAAATGTCTGCTATATGTAATAAAAAAAACATAAGGGCTCGGAAGAGAAGCTGTCGCCACCGACGCGTCAAGAACGGCTGTCGCCGCTCTCCCCACTCTCCCTCACTCTCTCTGGCTCTTCTCTTTCCTGCCCGCCTCTCCCTTCTTCTGTTCCCTCTTCTCTCCTCTTCCTCCTCCCTCCGTGGGGCCAGAAATCGCTGACGCCCTCCCCTTCGCTCCCCTCCCTCTTTCCCTTTCTCTCCAGCCAGAAAACTGGACTCGAAGCAAAAGACAACATCAAAACTCTCCGCGGACCCTGACCACAGGGTAAGAATGTTTTAGAATCTGGTAAATGCTTTTGAACTTTATGCCCCGTGTAAATGTGGAAGTCTGCAACTCTCATATGCTATACATGAAACTCAAGTGATCGTCGTCTTGGGTTACCTTATGTCTTTTATTCGATTAGCTTTATTTGATGTCTGTGACCTTGATTTGACGTATGCCTTCGTCCAACTAGCTTTGTTAAATATCAATGGAAGCTCACCGTATCTCAATTTTGTATGTTTTGATTGTATTCTTCTCTTACTGTAGAATAATGAGAAGAATTTTCAACGCTGAGGACCGAAAGCAGGAGGATGCAACAAATTCCAATGGAAAAGCTTCTGTCCAAAAGCAAAGTCCTGAAGCATCGAGCCATCATAAAGGTTTGTCTAAATTTAAGTGGTCTTTGAAGTCATTCAACTTCTTGTGTACATCAACGTGTGCCTTTTGGTATGATCTTTATAACCTGAACCTCTTTTTGAAACTTGTGTTGTTTACCGTAGGGATCATATCATCATACAATGGCATATGCCAAAATATCTTATTCGATTGTTGTATAGGGACTCAGATGTTACTAACCAAAGCCACCATCTGTTAATTCGAAAGTTTTTAGAGGCCATGACAAATTTAGTGGTTGCTATTGTAACTGCTGTTAATATTATGGAAAAGATAAGTTGTCAGCCTATCAAATTGCAAAAACTATGAGGTCCTCGCTAGGCAATAAAGGATCTGCTTATCTAAAACACTCTCAGTCGATGATCTACCACATGCATGTCATCATGGATTGCTTATATGGTATATAAGAAAATTGTCACTAACATAGGAGCTTAATAAGGTTGTGACTGCCTCGACCAAATGTTGATGATTAGGCTTCTTTCTCTCTCACATGTGTCCACCTGATTTCTGCTTTATTTTTGACTAGTTAGTTTTGCTATTGGTAAAGCATGATCTGTTCCATGTAATTTTAACAACATTCCACAGGCATTGCTTGTATGGTTTTAGTTCTTCACACTCTTTCTTTTTTGTCGATAGATGACGCAGAGTTGAATACATAAAATTGATTATTTTAGTTCTTTCTTAAGTTTATTGATGTGTGCAGCATCCCAGTTTTGTGTTCATATGCTGACATTGGCACTGCATCTAAACATTTCTGTTGGATCTTGAGCATTTGTATATATAACCACTTCAAGCTGGAACTTATTTTTGGCAGCTTGTGCTGATATACTGTAATCCAAGTTTCACCTTTTATGTAGACCTGAACTTTTTCATGCCTTGCTAATTTCTTTGCTACTTTTTGTTTTATTCACCTGCTTCCCATGAATATGCAACAGTTCAAGTGACTTGGAATTATGTGACGATAAAGTTTCTAACTTTTCATGTGATATCGTGCTCATTTTCTCATTTCTCTGTGAAAGAACAGATATGAAAATCTTCATATTATTTTATGCTTTTTGGAGGTAACCTTTTTGTTATTTTAAAGAGATTCCAGACTTCTCTACATTTTCTATTTTATTGAAGCAGGTTGATGATTCTCATCCATTTTTCTGGAACACCATCATTAGAAGCTATGTGCAAGGTCACAAACCATGGGAAGCCATATATATTTTCCGTCAGATGCTGCAGAGAAATGTTTCTCCTGACAAATTCACCTTCCCTTTTATACTTAAAGCCTGTGCGAGTGCTGCGGCACTCAGAGAAGGTGAACAAATCCACTGTCATATTTTAAAGAGTCCTCATAACTTCGACTTGTTTGTGCAGGGCTCTTTAATATTCATGTATGCCAACTGCCAAAAGATTGATTCTGCACATGCTTCATTTGGTGCAATGCTCTACAAGAATTTGATCAGTTGGAACATGATTATTGATGCTTATGTCAAACATGGAAGCATTATTACTGCATTTGAGTTGTTTGTTCAGATGCCAGAACGTGATTTATTCTCCTGGAATATAATGATCCATGGGTTCACAAAAAATGGTCAGATAGAATCTGCAAGAAGGCTGTTTGATGAGATGCCCATGA
The DNA here is from genome assembly GCA_024322285.1 of Musa beccarii. Lineage (NCBI taxonomy): Eukaryota > Viridiplantae > Streptophyta > Magnoliopsida > Zingiberales > Musaceae > Musa > Musa beccarii. Next base: position 12,230,256 of record CM044397.1, read on the forward strand.
AAGATATTGTCTCATGGAATTCCATCATCGATGGATATGCTAAGTGCAGAGATATGAGGGCTGCAAGGAAACTGTTTGATCAATCTCCTATCAAGGACGAAGTGACCTGGGGAATTATGCTTAATGGGTATGCAAAGTGTGGTCAAATCACCATTGCCCATAATTGGTTTGAAAAGTTGCCCTATAAGAATTCAATCAATTGGAACTGTTTGATCGATGGATATGTTAGATGTGGTAATATCATATTAGCACATAAGTTATTTGATCTGATGCCTAATAGAAATGTAACTTCATTTAACATCATGCTGGATGCCTATATGAAGCAAGGAGAATTGGGACTTGCCTGTGAAATATTTGATAATATGCCTGTGAAGGATGTTGTCTCTTGGAATATCATGATTGATGGGCATGCTAGACTTGGAAGAATGACAGTATCGAGAAAGCTGTTTGAGACCATGCCATGTAGGGATGTGGTCTCATGGAATACAATTATTGCTGGCTACAAGGATAATGGAGAATCCAAAGAATCTATTGAACTATTTACCAAAATGAATATGCTAGGAGAAAAGCCTGATTGCTCTACTTTAGCTATTGTTCTTTCTGCTATTGCTGACTTAGGTTTTTTCCTCCAAGGTAGATGGGTTCATGCATATATTGACAGGTATAACATCCCTCTGGATGGTGTTGTTGGTGTTGCTCTCATAGACATGTATTCCAAGTGTGGTTATGTTGATATCGCTCTGAGCATCTTTGATGACGTCCCTCGAAAGGAAAGGGATCATTGGAATTCAATAATATCAGGGTTAGCAGTGCATGGCCATGGTCGTCTAGCAATCTCCTTATTTCAAGACATGGAACAATCGATGGTTGGACCAGATGATATAACTTTCATTGGTCTTTTAAGTGCCTGCGGTCATGCTGGCTTAGTTTATGAGGGTCAGTGGTATTTTAAGCATATGAGCTTAAAATATGGAATAAGTCCCAAGATCCAGCATTATGGCTGTATGGTAGATCTTCTAAGCCGTGCAGGCCATCTAGAGGAAGCAATTGCACTGGTGAACAACATGCCAGTAGGTGCTAATGACATTATTTGGAGAGCCCTTCTTGGTGCTTCTAGGAGTCACGGAAATATTGAAATTGCTGAATTTGCGGCAAGACAACTTATTGAGTTGGTTCCTCATGATAGTAGCTCTTATGTGCTATTGTCTAACATATATGTGTTCAGAGATCAACATGAATCTGCCAAGGAACTATGGAAAACTATGAAGAAAAAGGGGGTGTCTAAGACCATTGGTTGTAGCTGTATTGAAATTCATGGATTTCTCCATGAGTTTACTGTGGGACACAATTCACACCCACATATCACAGAGATATACCTTTTACTCGTCAACATGACTCGAGCATTGAGGTTAGAAGGATATTTGGCAGATGTGAGATGCTCATTGTTTGACATTGAGCTGTAGATATGCCTTTGTTTGAAATATTGGAGCAGTTTCTTATTTTGTTCTTTTACCATCAACACAGAAGGCTGTCTATTTACCAGAAATGATAGAGGTGTAAACGGTCATTGTAGTAGATTAAGGGTGACAATAGGTTGAAGTACATTCTTTGTTCTAGTGGGTCATCAGATTGGCCTAAAGATTTGGATTTAATGCTGATCCCTGTCTCCCTGATATAATCATGTACTAACAAGGAACACATTAGACCTCTTATTCTTGTACTAATGAGTAATGACTTCATTCATATTATTTAAACCATCATGATATTTTATTATTATTTTTTCTAAATCAATAAAAATCATATACAAACCTTTCTTCTGCATTTATATTTTTTCATTAATTATCTTAATAAATAAATAAACTAAAGGTTGCATCCAACAAGAAAGGTACGAGATTTTGTTTATTTAATTTCCAGTGCCAAATGCCTATATGTTGCACCATGTATTTTTTTCATATTAAATATGTAATTTGTCATCATTTTCCATGTAGCACTCATTGTTTCATCAGTTTGATTCTTATCTCTTATTTTTGTTTTCAGTCTCTACAGAGTGTGGTTTCCAAGGAGGTGGTACAGCTTTTAGACAAACTTTGTGCCAAAGTGACATTCCATAGGCTATATAATCTGATCTGATTTCTGCAAATGGGTACTTCTTAATTTGATTGGTTCTTTCCTTGCTACTGATCTTGTTTGTCAAAGTTCTTCTAGTCTGATATATTAACATCTTTCCTGCATTTTGATAGTCAGGTTCTGTAGATTGACAATGACCATCGGTATATTCTTTCAATTCTTTGACGTCAGAATTAGTGCTGCTCTTCTATCACAGTTTCTAGTCCAGTATTCCAAATGATGAAGTTCCTTTATAACGTTTTAGAATATAAGTATTATTAATAAATTGCTTCATGAACAACTGAAGTTCTTGAGCCTAAATTTATGCTGCCTACATTTTCAAAATATTTAGTGATCTCAAGTATTTATGCACCTGATGTGAAGCATGAGAAAAACATTTTTGATATGCCTGGACATGTTTGCTGCTTCTACTCAGATCTACAGATTAGCTTTTTTTTTTTTATCAGTTAGTACAGACATAATCTCTGGAACTTGTATATGTACATTTATTTATTCATGAAATTTGTACTTCTGCTCCGCCTGGTTCAGTTCCTCTTGAAAAGTCTCTAAATTACATTCATTGGAACATACCCATGAATAGATTGGACTTAGAAGTCTGGACGGACTAGAATCTCAGATCTAATAGTAATAGACATTTTCCAAGTAAGCAAATCATGGATGATATTTCTGATATTGTAGCCAAACATTCACAAAGCTAATTAGTCATTCACTATGGAACACTGCTAGCAAAATGGGAATTGGTGAAAATTATTTACACCTGGCACGCATGCAATCATCGGACATATTTAAGATGTTTTTTCACATACTTTTATGGATTATTTTTTTATCAGTGTGTAGTTCCCCTGATAGATATTATTGAACCAAAATGTCAGGCATGAATAATAAGTTAAACATTGTATATGGGTTTACTATCCATAATAGCACGTATATAATATGTAATGTTCATAATAGAAGTTTTTGATGTAAGCAGAATCAGCTGGATTGACATTAGCAAGAAATGAAATGATGCTGAATGAACTGTGGTGAATTCATGAAGGTATGTTTATATGCAGACATGAGTCACTTTAATCGAACTATGGATCCTTTTTTGTCTGTCACTCACACAGTAGCGCAGGCCCTGAGAACTTCCTGGTTGATATCAATTACGGAGAACTCAACACCGATAAGCATGATTTAGCATATGTAACTTACATACAAGCCAAACTTGTAGTCAAATCTCCAACTCATTTATTCAAGTGATTCTAAAAAAATCAACTCTTTTGAAGGTCTGTTGCACTCTTTTGATTCAACTTAAGCTTTACAATTATTCAAGTTGTTCCTCCTTTTCTCGTGTGTCTATCCATGGTTTAGGCTTTCATTTTATATGACTTATAATGTAATTTTCTTCACTACTTCTTCCAGCTCTTTTCTTTTCTTTGGACGCAAAGAATTTAAGTTTTCACATTTACTACTAGATCAATGGTTCAGGTTTCAGATTGTGATGTCTGTCAGGTGTTTTTTTTTTTTAATTTTTGGGTGCTTTAGGTAAATTATATTCGACATGCAACATGTCTGTTTGCGCTGTATTATATCCACAAGGAACAAAATTAGTTCGACTGTTTCATATTGACCTTTCAGTTCACATCATATGGTTTGTTACTGATGGCTTATCCTGTAGATTACTGCTTCATGTTACGATAAGGTCAAATCAAATGATTTGTTATTAATAAACATTTCATGATATGCTCCTATTTTTGAAAGGTGTCAAATGGCTCCGTTGATGACTAGTAAAATTTAATGACATCAATATATATAAGTTTTGCATTTGGACAGATACATATGGTAAATTAGAATTTCAAGGAATAAATACTAGAATAATTGATTTTAAAGGGATACATATGTTTTTTTTTCTCAAAGAAAAGGATGCATATGTAATTGCCCCTAAAATCAAATAATTTTTCGTCGAATACTTAAGATTATAAATTTTATTTTACTTCAACATAGCTAAAATCCATTGTAAATGTATATTATTTTTCAAGGCAAGTGATGAAAAAGAAGACACCTTTAGAGGTAACTACATGTATTATTGCGGAAATCAAAATAAACCGGCACGATATCACCGCCCGAAATCTGAACCGGGATGAAAACATTCCAATACTATATACCGAGATCGTAGTATAACGGCACGATATTGTCGGCCCCACACGGGATTCCTTTGAAGGTCTCTCTTTCGCACGTGACTTGCTCGTGACCTAATTGAATTATTTTTCTTACATATTTGATAAACACGCACTTGTGTACCTTAATATATATTCGCGAAGTTGACGGTGGCCTATTTTCGAACTAATCATAGCACAGGTACATGAGACGGGTGGCCATGCTGGCTCGTGAAAGAACTCGCGTTAGTTCCTTTTAAAGCTGGACTCGCCCGGGAAACTCTCCCACTCCGATCGGCTCACGAAAGCATAAAGAAACTGGACGCCACTCGCACACAAACCCACACACAGTCTCTCGTCCGTCGCTCTATTCTTTTGCTTTTCTCTTTTCCTCGACGACGGCTTCCCCGTGCTACTTGATCATTCCATTCTTTTCTCTCGATTCACGTTTCTTCTCTTCGATGTCATCTCCGATCGTCTCTCTTCTTCTCCTCCCCCACTCCGGCCCACCGCCCATGGCGACGATCTGCGCGCACCGCACCCCCTTCGCCGCCGCTAAACCCCAGCCACCCCATGGCGGTCCCCGTCCTCCGCCACCATCCACCGTCGGATCGCCCCGTTGGATCCGGCGGAGCTACTGCTCCCTCGTCGCAAGGTGGTGGTCCGCCGCCGAGCGGCGCAGTAGAAAGGAGGAGGAGGAGGAGCGGCCCTTCCCGTCCGCCATCGGGAAAGCCGCTGACCACGATGGTGGTGCCGTCCAGGAGAATGGGCTCCTCGATCCCACGTTGTTGGCGATCGGAAGGACGCAGAATTTGGGTGATGATTCCGTCGGAGAGCAGAAGACGGAGGAACTGGCTGGCGTTCTCGACGAGGAAGAAACCACTGGTAGTTGCATTTTAATGCGTGACCTCCTTGGTCGAGAATAAATTTTTTACCCCTTCATCGACTATGATGGATGGAACGAACATTGATGATGGATTCGTTGAAATATCTTCCCTGTTGGTTCCTCGTAATTATGGTATTAGGAATAACTTTTTGGTTGACCCTATTGACGTTAGGTTATGAAAATGTAAAATGACAAGTTAGCAAAATCAAGTGCCTTGTGATGATATCAGATGATTTCACATCAACTGGTGTGAGTTAGATATTTGAAGTAACTAAAATGGAATAACTTGAGCATTGGCTCCACTGTGTGGTTGCTCCTCTGTGATTTGGGTGTCAAATGGTTGTCAAGAAACAGCCTCTCTGTGTATTCGGGAAGGCTGTCATTAGAACCTATCCTGGAATTCTTTACTTGCTGGAATCTCATGTATTTGGCCTTTGTGTCAGTAGTTAGCACTTAGCAACAAATAATACTCCTTGTCTTCTTTGTGGTGTTCTTTTATCATATTTTACTCTTTGACGCAGATCTGAAATAACTGCAATCTTTTCATCTCAATGAATATTTACTGTTACTTTTTTTTTTTTTGGTGCTGTTCGTGCTTAAAAATCTAAGGTTAGATGCTTTGGAATTGCAGGTTTTCTGATGAAAATTGCTTTATTTGATGTCTAGGGGATGACAGTGTGTCAGCTTCTAGGACTGTTCTTGATTCCAGTATAGAAGTTTTGGATTCTAGCACTGTCCCTGATAGTATCACGGAAGAAACCAAAGCAGAAAAAGAGGTTTTAATGTCTAGCAGTGCTCTTGATGTTGAAGAAGAAGAAGAAACTGATGAACAAGAGCAAACCCAGACTCGGGTAACTCGCACTATTGTCTTTGTTAGTGCTGAAGCTGCTCCTTATTCGAAAACAGGAGGATTAGGAGATGTTTGTGGTTCATTACCTATTTCTCTTGCTGCTCGTGGTCATCGTGTAATGGTGGTATCTCCAAGATACTTAACTGGTGTCTCAAATAAAAAATTTGCTAATACAATTGATACTGGAGTCCGCATCAAGGTTCTATGCTTTGGAGGAGAACATGAAGTTTCTTTTTATCATGAGTTCAGAGCAGGTGTTGATTGGGTATTTACTGTCAATATTTATACTCTAAATTTTTTTATGTAATTTTTTTCTTGTAGATATATGTGAAATTATTAGGATCTGTGTGCATATTCATTTTCATCGCAGTTGAATGATAGAGATATGCATGCTTTACACGTGATGCAGTTGATGATCTATTTGCACTGATATTTTGTTTTTGAATTAGTTAAGTTTTTTATTAGCAATATGCTATATCCTGAGATGTAATAGATCAAGTTCTGGGGCTAGTAAACACTCTCACAGGTCCAAGCCTGTCTAGAAAGTGAAAATGGAATTTTGTCATTGGGGCAATTTCACCTATTCAATGAGAGTGTTACCGATAACATAAAACATGATAATTCTTTTTATGAGTGTACTGCTTATACTGAAAATTGCACATGATCTAACATTTATCCCTTTTTTTTTGTTCTTTTTCCCTTAAACCCTAAAATATTAAGATGGAAATTGTAAAATAATACATCCATCTGTTCATCTTTGTGTTGATGCTTATTTGTAATTAAATTGACATAATAAGTTACATAGGATTATAATATCTATGTGCCATGCTCTCTGCTAGCATGCATGCATTAATATGTATCTATTCCTGAGCAGAAGTGCATGACTGCACACACCATTCTTATGCTCAATTATTTAGATTAATATTTCTTTTTCATCTTATGTGGTCAGGTTTTTGTCGATCATCCTTCTTATCATAGACCTGGAAATCCATATGGTGATTCCAATGGAGCTTTTGGTGACAATCAGGTTATTCTGAGTTACTGGTAAAGCATGCGGTTACAAGTTGGCTTTTCTATGTATAACTTAGCCACCATTACTTTTGCAGTTTAGGTTCACAATACTGTGCTATGCAGCTTGCGAGGCTCCATTAGTGCTTCCTCTGGGAGGTTACACATATGGCGAGAAATGCTTATTCATTGTCAATGATTGGCATGCATCCCTTGTGGCAGTGTATGCAGTAAAATTATTTTAATACTATATTTTTCTATGTACAGTGTGTGTAACATGTGACTGATGAGTTTTGACCAATTTTTTCTGTCAACTATTGGACATATTTATTCTCTGGCTTCTGGAGGTCAGCAGATCCTGCAAGATAATGAATAGATAGGTTAAATGTCCAGGATCAGGAGTCCATCTCGTAACTAGATAAATTCTCATTAGGAGTTGATTGTTGCTTTCAATATGCAGCTGCAGCTGTAGGATCAGTGACATTGTAAAGCAAAATCATAGAAGCCAATTTCTTTTGCACTTCTATATGATCTTTCCTGCTTTAAATATGATACAAGCTGGTTGGTTACAGTCTACTGGAATGTTGGGATACCTTTATTGTGTCCTGTTAATGACTCGTGTACTCCATATCGTGAATAAGATGTATGTAGAGGTGTTAAGTTGTAAGATGCATCCCATGAATAGTTTTAAAAGATGTGGATATGAATATGCCAAGCCATGCAATACTATTATTGTGGTAGAAATATGGGGTAGTATAATATTAGTCCACACCATGAATCTCTACCTTTTGTTATGAGAAGTAATACTGATCCGATGAACTAACCTCCCATGCACCAATGGTATACCCACATTTAAGTGGACTGGTTATGCTGATTGATGCAGATAAACACAGGCCATCAATGGTCCAGTCAGGTGGATACAGATTGGTATATGTTAATACAAGCCCATACCTCACTTAACCAATCCTAGATATGGTTTATTCTTGAGCTGGACTTTTTACTTGATCCACATACACCATCCAGTAGATGTCTGACCTATCAATATAACATGGGACTAGCATAGAAAGATGTTAGATAAAACATGAAATTTAAATCCTAGTTTGTGTATTGTACGTTGCATGACTTTTGACTTTTTCTACGATGGTTGATCTGATCGTTAATGCAATAATTTTTGTAACACCTTAACCTAGAATAACGAACTTTCTGTCTAGTCCTTTCTAGACCTGCCAAAGTTTTTATTTATTAAGTAAATTAATACTGACTTATTTGTTTAAATTGACATGTTTGATGCTGTCTCTTGCTGAAATTATTTTCTTTGATGGATTTTTTTATATATATTTGATTTAGCCTTCTGGCTGCAAAATACCGTCCATATGGTGTTTATAAAGATGCCCGCAGCATTCTTGTCATTCATAACCTAGCACACCAGGTACTGAATTTATCTCTGTTGTTGTTCATTCACCTGTTTCATTTCTCATTTTTATCTTTGATGCTCTGTATCGGAAGGGAGTAGAACCAGCAACTACATATGAATACATGGGACTGCCCCCAGAGTGGTATGGTGCTCTTGAATGGATTTTTCCTACTTGGGCAAGGAAGCATGCCCTTGACAAGGGTGAGGCTGTCAATCTTCTTAAGGGTGCAATTGTTACAGCCGATCGTATAGTGACTGTTAGTCAGGTCATTTGCTACCTTTGTATTATTATGTCCCACGATATGTTACCTAAATAAGTGACTTAATATAAAATGGAAAAAATAATACCTTGCCTATTGTTAAATCTGAACGTCTTTGTTGATAGGGTTACTCTTGGGAAATAACAACTCCTGAAGGTGGGCATGGTCTGAATGAGCTTCTAAATAGTCGAAAATTTGTTCTGAATGGTACTCTCAAGTCTCAACCATAGTAGCATCTGGGTTGGCTTTTTTACGATAGACCAGCTTTAAAATTTTTATAATGAATGACACAATTCTGTTTCTTCTGAGTTTTCTTTGTTTACAGGGATCACAAATGGCATAGATACTAATGAATGGAACCCTACTTCTGACAAGCATATCCCATTTCATTACTCTGTAGATGATCTCTCTGGAAAGGTTTGCATATTTCATAATTATCATTATGTTGTGGCCTCTGTATTTAACACTAAAGTAACTGTTGTTGCCTTTTCTGCTTCTTGTGAATACTTGTTTGACTTTTGTCTTGCTTTGAGTGATTTACAATCTTCAGGCTCAATGTAAAGCAGCTTTACAGAAGGAATTGGGTCTTCCTATCAGGCCCGATTGCCCACTGGTAATTGTTACTATTCAGTCAGATGATGATGATTATTATTTTTACATAATTTCCTCATCAAGATATGATGGCATTCGCAGATTGGCTTCATTGGACGGTTGGACTATCAGAAGGGGACTGATGTGATAAGGTCAGCACTGCATGAGTTGTTGCAGGATGATATCCAATTTGTAAGTTAATCATTTCTTATGGCAAGGTTTTAATTCTTTTTGGGCTTCAGAGTTTTCCAGTTTTTGAGCTTTTATGGTTTCAGCTGAAGTTAAAAGCTATGGTAAAAGAAAAGACATGAATATAGACAGGAGAAGTAAATAAAAGAATCAAGCAACAACAATGTGGAAAAACTACTGTTGGTCTAAAGGCATTTAAGTTGTTGAGTATCTATTTATAGTGTTAGATTCAGTACAATTGTGCTGAAAGTAACATTGTGCTGCTTGTGCATGCAATCGTGAACTGGAGTAAAATGTATGTTATGGGCATGCAATTCTATCTAGTTATTAACTACAATTACTAGTATAATACATGTATATATGTTTGTGATTTGAGTCTTAATAATCAGGACCTTCACTTGAACAAACTTATGACAAACAGACAAAGCCTTTCTTGGTAAGTTAAAGAGTCAAATATAGAAGAGATTAAATTAATTGTAACAAGATCAATGGAGTGGAACTTCGTAAGTGGAGGATGGTTTCATATAGATGCTCCCCTCTCCATGCCTTTCATTGCCATTGGAGTTGGTACTGGTCTGTGTTGCTCCTCTTCACTTTGATGGGTATTCTTACCTTGATGCAGTTATGGAAATCCAGAAAGAACTTGTTTCTCTTCTACCTGTCTAGATGTTGTCTGCACCTTGAGAATTATAGTATTTTTTTTCATTTGATCAGCTCACTTCAGTCTGTTACTATTGCTTTGAGTATGTTAGAAATGTTAGTGTTGTTTAAGCATAAGGGCATCTATGATAAAGTCAGTTTTATCTACTACTCGACTATTTTCTTTGTCCATGGCATAACCTTATTGAATTTGATATTGAGGAATTTTTCAGGCATATGTGCTCCTTGTTCTCCCTATAGGTGCTAATTATTTGATGAGAACTCCAACAGCTTTGATCTCTATCTACGGGGTGCAACAACTTTACCATCCCCTTCAAAGGTGTGATAGAAATTCAATGGCTCTTGGAGTTATGCTCGATAAATCTATATCTAATAGGATCTTAAGAAGTTTTTGGTGCCCGCTAAGTGAAACATGATTCTGCATCTTGGATCAATCCTTATTTGTCCTCACCAATATATTTTTCTGAAAGTTATTTGGAATTCCTTTAGTGATGGCAGAGAATGGTTTTCTTACCTAATCATTGTGATGGTTGACTGGTACACGAAAAATATTTCATAGATCTGTGCTGTATATGTCAGGTGAAGTATTATTCTTGCCTTTGTTGCAGAAGTGCACTGTATTGTTTATGAGCGTATGCTGGGACTAATTTTTTCTATCATTGGTGATCCTAGTCTTATTTCTTTGCACATCTAGGAACTTTGATGAGATTGCCAGTTGCTCCTGTCATTTCTGCTTGTCTTTCTTCTCCAGTTTCTCCTGTAGCACCAAGTACTGTGTCAGCATCATTTTCAGGTTACTTGGTGCACCATTGAACTCTCCAACTTAGTTCAGTCAATTCGGTGCTTTGGGTAATTTAGACGTTAACATACTTTAGTCAGCTAGGGGCACACAAATGAACTAATTGAATTGAGAAACTGAACGAAACTGGTGCATGTGGTTTCATTCAGGTTCAGGTGGTTTATCTTGATTGATTTATCCAGTTTAGAATGATCAAAACTGAGCAACCTTTTTATCATCATTTTTTCAATGTAAAATAATCTGAACCAAACTTCTGTATAATTTTTATAAACAACTAAGAATGATACATTCCATTGTGGTAAATGCACTTGATTATCAAGAATGTAAGATAAAATATGTTATGTATACTTCAGTTGTATATGACACTCTTACTTACCAAAAAAAAAAGTTGTATATGACACAGTATCATAGAAGTGGAAGCCATTCAGATGCTTCTAGTTTGGTATGTGATTAAAACATCTAAAGCCACTACATTCACTTGAAATGGCTTGATTGTTAAAAATTTTATTTCATGTTTAGTGCTGCATGTTTGATTTAAAACAAATTGTATCATATAAGCATATACTGAACTAAGTGGAAATCATTCATGCATCCAAATTTTTCTAGGAGCTAAATGTTGTGCTCATCTATGGACTACTCAAAGCAAGCTTAAGTTGATGTGTTATATTTATATCAATGATGTTATAAATTTAAATATTTTATTATCTAGCCTGCATCAATAATGTCATTGAATGTTATTTTCTAGTAAATCTTTCTTGATTCATAAAAGATGTTAATTTCTCTTATCGACTTTGTGAGCGAACGAAGTTAATTCATCCCTAGCCATTAATAATTGTGTAAAGAACGGACATGGGCTTTTGTTTCTCTAATCTGATATAGAAAAAATATATAATTGGCCTGGCTATATGTTGGCACCTCCAGAGCAGGGTCAGCATGACATGCCAATACCTTTCAAGCATGGCAAGTACACATTTTGACCTATGTCAATTGCCATGGCAACCATTGCTCCAATATTAGTTGGTTTCCAAATTATGTTACAATCTTTCTCTCTTTCTTTTTTCTGGTTGCCTATGTTGGTAGTCCATTTCAAAGATGTTATTATATTCCGGTTTTGTACTTCTAGAAGTTCTGTTGGTTCCTTCTTTTTTTCCCCTAAAATTCATAGTGGGATGGTTTTATGTGTTTTTTGCCCACTTGTCTTCATATATATAACTTTTGTTCTATGTTGTTTGTATAGATAAAATGACCATTACTAATTGGCTGCTAATGCAATTGTCTCAAGCATATATCAGAAGTTTTTGTTTTCCTCCATGATTGTCCACTTTTTTTCCTCTCTTTGAAATGTGTCTTCCTGCCTGTTTCAGATTATGCTTGGATCAGGGGATCCAGTAACTGAAGATTGGATGCGTTGGGTAGAATCTACCAATAGAGAAAAGTTCCGTGGATGGGTTGGATTTAACATCCCAGTTTCTCATCGGATTACTGCTGGGTATGAAATTCCAAACACATTGAACTTCAAGATTATTAAAAATAAAATAAAGCTGATTAAAGCTCAAAATGGACAGTTGTGATATATTGTTAATGCCTTCGAGATATGAACCTTGTGGCTTAAATCAGTTGTACGCAATGAGATATGGAACTGTTCCAGTCGTCAACTGCACTGGTGGTCTCAGAGTAAGATAGAAATGAGTGGTTGAAATTTCATCCTTAGCAGATTTCAATGAAATCTAATCTTGTTTCTTTCTTTGTATGCAAGGATACTATTGAGAATTTTGACCCCTTTGCTAGTGACAGCAGCGGTCAGGGAACAGGGTATGTCCTCTATTCAGTAATTAGTTCACATAGTGAATGACAGATTAGTTTGAAACCTTGAATGGATCACTCATTTCATTTCTTCTCCTCCTTTTTATGTATCTGAACTAGTTGATAGAAAATTCTGTGTATCACATTGATATTTGCATGTGTTTTATCCTATGGGAATGTTACTGTACTTTCTAAAGCTATTTTAGCTTATTATCTTTGCTGGATATATTGGCAGGTGGAGATTTTCACCATTATCTAAGGAGAGCATGTTGTCGGTAAGCAAAATAATTTCTGTTATGCAGAATGGTTGTCCCATTTAAAGTTTACCCTGCTGTATTATGTGTTAGTATTTGTATCGTAAAACAACCTGAGAGATAAACAGTTATCTTCTGCAGAACTGTCTTATCTTTTTACTCAATGGGATAAAATGCCAATATTTATATATTACTTGAATAAAAAACTTTGTATCCTTTGATAGCGTGTAGATAGTGGCATTATATATACCTATATATATGGCTTAGGGTTTTACCTATTGGTTACAGGTGACTGAAATTTGTATTACCCTGTAGCTTTGACATGACCAAAATTTTCAATGTGTGAAGTCCATACTGTTGAATTTGGGTTTTCTTTGTTTTGCTATTGAATCATTTTTACACGGACTTCAACTTTTGTAGATACTTTGATCTGGTGTTCATGATATTTGTGTCCTCTCTATTTTGATCATGTTCAAATCAAGGATTTAAATCTTGATCACATTAGTAAAGATGAAGTAATTGTGTCCTCTCTATATCGATCATCTTTTTTCTACTGTCTCTGATCTCCAGCCTCCTCCACCCATGTTGTAGGAATTCTCCTCTTATATCATAGTGAGGAGCACCTTCATATTGATGTCCAGCATGAAATTCATGAAGGTGTTTTTTGTTAGTAACTAAAAATAGGTGTTTTCTGTAAATAACTAATAATGATGTTTTTGGTAGATAATTAATAGCATAAGTTTTTTTTTACTTCTTTCCTGTAGAGTATATTTCCATTTTGTTGACTCAAGTTATTTAAAATTTGATGTTATGTAAGTTATTGCCACGGATACTAGCAGCAAGGTGCAAAAGTATGATATTACAAGCAAACATTAAATGTGAAATTAAATATTGATACAGCTGGATGTAAACAATATTTTTTTAAAATATAAGTTGTGAAATGAAAACAATTAACTTTTTAATTAATGTGATGCTTTAGGTTGCTTTCTTTTGAAAGACTTGTTCTAGATGGTTCATGTATAGGGACCTGGGTTGGATCTGGTAATGATCATTAATAGTAGGAGATTACAATCTCTGTTAGGAATCATTAAAAACTTTACTTAAGAAAAAAGATGAGGGAAACTGATTAAATGTTTCTAGTTGTCAAAAAAATAGAAATGAGTTGACCTTAGAACAGCCTATCATAATATACTTAATCATCATCTTCATAGAATTGCAATAAGATGAACATTGAAATATTCAATGCAATTAGCTAAACTGCTGCATAGTACCCCACTTGTTATCAAGATGGCAGTTTTAGATGAGTCTTAATGAAAATTGTCAAATACAATAAATGAATTGCTGAAGTCATCATGGACTAGGGAAATTGTAGCATATATCTTTTAGCCCATAATAGGAGAGGCTTAACACTCTCTAGAAACTCACATGGGGAACTAGACTCCTAAAACATACATAACCAAGGAAAGTTGTGGAAGAAATGCCGACTCACTATTAGCTTATACATGACTTCTTGAGATAGAAAAATGTCTTACATCAGCTATACTCTAAAGAACTGGTGGTAGTAACATGCTTTAAAAATTAAGCTGGTTATCAATGTTTGTATGCTGTAGCAATCTGATTGTATTTAATGAATGGTTCTTTGCTCGGACTGATACATACCACCCAATGCATACCAGTCTGATGGCATATCAAGCAGTGATTATAATAGGCGCTCAGGCGCTCGTCTAGGCGCTCAGGCGAGGTAAGGCGAGGCCCGAGCGCCTCGCTTCACTTCCAGGCGATGCGCTTCAAAGAGGCGCCGCCTGGGCGCTCGCACGAGCCCAGGCGTTGTGTCACGAACGGTCATTGCACCCTCGCAGCAACTTCGTTCAACGAATCGTTTGTCGCTTGTGCATGCTTGTACATATCCTTGACATCCTATTTTGCCATAGTTTTGGTATGTTTTGCTTGTAAAAATATAAGAAACGATAGTTTGCAGTGCTGCAGTACGACCACTCGTTGCATCGGGCAAAACTGTCCCAAAAAGCCTCCGTTTTCGCGAGACGTCGGGATTTGTCCGTCGTTCGTTTCAACTCTAATCAAATTTCTGTTTTACAGGTCCTACGGGACCCGTACGAGGTTAAAACTTGGCTGACCCTTTGCGGATGCGTATGTCGCAAGGGCATATCAAGACTTGGGCAATCCCAACTAAGTCTGAACGAAGTGGGCACAAAGGTGCTTCGCGACTTTGGCAACTTCAGCTAAGTCCGGGACTTGCCGCAAGCGTGTCTCACCACTTAGGAAATTTCAGTTAAGTGCGTGACAGTCGGGCGCTTCGGGCGAGCGCCCGGGTTAAAAACCAGGCCATTGAACTAGAATTTTAGGTCTGGTTTGGTCTCCGGTGATTTAGTTGGTTCAATTGAACCAACTAAATCACCGATATCAGCTTCCATCTCGTGACTTCCCCGACTTTCCCAACTCTAACCCTCGCGATGTTGTCTCTACTGTCGCTGCCATTGTTGTCGCTCGTCGCTCCCGCTGCCGCTTCTTGTTGTCGCTCGCCGCTCCTGCTCTAGTTGCCGCTGTCACCTGCTACCGTTGCCATTGCCTCAGCAGGCTCGGCGTTCCTTCTCAGTTCTCGCTTCGATAGTATACTGTTAACAGTATATTAACAGTATACTATAACTGTATACTAATAATAGTATTTTTATTTATTTATTAAATTAATAATATATTATTTTGATTTTAATACTATTAATTTTTATTCATTTGAAATTATTGATTTTGTACCTTAGATTTTCTTAATTTAATAGTATATTTTTATTTAAATAATTATATTTATTAATTATATTATATATATTTTTATTTTAGCGTCTCGCTTCGCTCGGGCGAGCGCCTAGCGCCTCGGCCATTTTTAGACCTTGTCACCTTTTGGCACCTAGCGCTTTTTTAAATCACTGATATCAAGTCAGTGGCTCATGCCTCCCTACACTATACGTGCTCAAATCTTAAAAAAAAAAAGTTCTGTAATACTCGTATTTGTCTCGAGACCAGCATGGGTATGGTACCCGAAGCATCCAACCATGGTTTAATGCTTTTGATTTGTGAACTTGTCTACTAATTGATAGCTAACAGAAACAAAAAGTTGATTTAGAAAATATAGGCCATGTCATCTCGAATCATTTGTCGATTCAACATTTTGATTTTTGGCTGCTGAAGGAGAGATTACATAAACCCCTAATGAATTTTGTAGTTTGTTTGTCTACCATAGCTACAAGGCCTACGGAGGAACAAGCAAAGAAGGCACAGAGTTGCTCAACGATTGTTGCTTTTGTCATTCCTCTATTGTAATTCTAGTGCTTAAACTGAACACAGAGTTGGTGCGACACTTGTAACATAGCAAACATGACAATTGAACAGTAAGTTGAACGTTGATGTAATGACCATCACTACTAAAATCAAGTAATAAAGGAATTTAATTGATCATATAACTTGTGAATTTGCAATTACATGTATAACTTGATCACTTCGTCTTGTTATCTTATTCAGATGTTGCTTTGATATGATTGTTAATTAAACAAAAGTAGCAATTTATGGAGTTATCGAACCCCCTAAACTGACTTGCTGTAATTTTTGTCGAAACGAAAATGTGGATTGAGAAACCATTAAGGTGACCTCCAGCATAAACCAGGCGATCAGCCAAATCTTGTAACCTGTAGCTGTCTATATCTAGTTTTCTAGAGTTGATGCGATCGTATTGTCTTCTATTCGATTAGTTTACAACCTGTTGCTGTGTATATATGAAGCTCATGCATTCATTTTCTAATATGCCACTGCATTTGTGATCTAATTATTCTCAGAAATTAAGGGTTGCAATTCAAACTTTTAGAGAACACAAGGCTTCCTGGGAAGGGCTCATGAAGCGGGGAATGTCAAAAGATTTCTCATGGGACAGTGCTGCGATACAATATGAGCGGATCTTTGATTGGGCGTTTGTAGATCCTCCATACATTAGATAAGTAATGCATACTGTCTGTCCGTCGACAGATTCATTTCGTTCGACTGCCTCGTATCGTTATTTTGTTTCGTGTCAAAGTCATTTTAGAAGTTGGAAGGTGTGGATGTTTTGTTATTATCCATTTATTTGTTCTATATACAATAATTTTGTTCTGTTTGGAAGTTAATAATCCTTGTTGACGTTTTGGGCCAATCCTTCCTTCGTGCATGGGTGTAAACTATATGTGAATGTCTACTCTCAGTACAAATTTCACATTCAGTTTCGGTTTTTACGTGATGTCATTTCAATTTGAGTTTTGATGTTTCTCAAGTAGATTTAGGTGCTTCTAACATGGTTTGCATTACCGGTGTACTGAGTATGAACGATACGATATGTATTGAATTGTATCGAACATATCGACTGATGATATTTCAATACTAATGTATCGCTCATACTAATCCCTTGTCAGACTAGTATGCATCTCTCGTATCGAACCATGCGATATGTTTCAGTACATGAAACCTTGGGTTTTAGTCGAAAACAATAATATCACAAGTAAATGTGTACGATTTTGTATTGAACTTAACCAACACATTTTATATCGAACAGTGGACAAGATGATTGATTTATTAACTTTTCAAATTTGAATCATTTCTCAAGTCGATGATAATACATTTATAAGATCATCCGATAAATAATTTGTAATTGTTACAAAGTGTAGACCTACTTGGGCTTTAACTCATCTTTACGATTCTTTTCACAAATGAATTGAATAAATTTATAAGATCATTAACTCGGACTTAAGTATTTTGGATATATATATATTATATTATGTATATGTATATATGTGTATATACATATATACATATACATAATACGCATATATATCATAATATAATATATATATGAATATATATATTACACACACATATATATAGCAATATAACACACACATATATATATATATAAATATATATATAACATATATGTATATATATACATATATATCACACACATATCATATATATATATATATATATATATATATATATATATATATATATATATATATATATATATATATATATATATGTTTACATCATAAGATGACAGATTTCATTGGCAAAGTTCACAGGAATTCGGTCATTAACAGCCAACAAAAGATAAGATAGGAAGCAAATAGGGTTTTCCGTCTCTTCCACGGTGCACTTGAAAAGTGGGAGAAAACCTGAGAGGAGACGCGGAAGCCACATTGTTCTTACTTCCATATTTTCCCTGAATTGTCATTGATTTGATAAAGAGTTCTTGTTGACTCCCTTGGCATCACACCATAAATAGATTGTTGGCCAGCATTGCCACATTTCCTCCATTTGGTAGAAACCTGCCCAATACAATCTGCCAAGACAATAAGATCGTCTTCGGTCACTTAAACACTCTCTTTAACACAAAAACAAAAAAAATTACATGTAAAGTAAGAAGCCTAACTTGGTACATCATTGTACCAAGGCAACACATACAAGAAGCTTAAAGAAGGTAAATGCAATTAATGAGATCACCAATCACTATCGATTTCATGAAGCATGATAAATATAGCACATTAATTAGCAGTAGTATCCTTGCTTTTATCTCATATTCCATCTAACAAATATATACTAGCAACATGAACCACTAAATATGCCACCAGTTGTTGAAGCTCAGAACGGTTTTAAAGTTTTTTAAAATGAAATTACAGTGTTCCGTAGCTCATATTAAACTAGTTGTGATAAACTCAAGTGCACTGGCTTAAACGAATCCCACTGCAGCATAAAGAGCGACTCACCAGGACCGAGGACGCAGCCGTCATGGGTCCTGCCAAGCCACCACCGAAAACATGTCCATCTGCACGAGCCAGCATAACTCGAAGTTCACCACCATGTCGACTTTGATTGCAACTCTCCAATGGCATAAACGAACCAGATAGTTTCACGATATCAAATTGGCCCTGCGTACGAGACATGACAATCTTTAAAATAAGACAAGACGATGCACTTCTAAAGCTTAACACGAGAGAAAAATATGTTGTAGATCCATCAAACACCGAGTTTTGGGTCCTCTCCGTTGATCGGACGACATGCTTTCATGCTGTGTACCAGAAAGTTGAAGGAATACGATTCTGAGATTTCAGTAAAAAGTCATAACCTCGTACGTTACTGTTCCGAAAGAAGCTGCTGGCTTCACAAGTGTGACCCTAGAAACGGTGCCATTTGCTGAAAGAATGCAAACTGCATTTGACCCACTTTTTTGGCGGAAAGAAATTATCTTTGAATATATATCCTGGAATAGAGACAAAGATGTTTTGAATTTGCTGATCCAACACCTGCCCTTTGGGCACAAGTTTGTGATAATAAGAACATAGTTTGCTAAGCATCTTAAAGAAACGAAATGACATCAGCAAATAAGAACATAGTAACGCAACGTGTGTCATTCATCATGTGGGGAATGACTGTACCTCGTTAGTCCTAATGGTAATAACATGTGGAATCAAACAAGCCCTGTCTGCTCCTGCAAGTGTTTGTTTTACATAATTTAATTACTAAAAGCATGAGTTGAAGCACGTAGCAGCAAATATTTCATATTATGTTAAATGAAACACTAAAGAAAACAGACATGCAAAAGGTGGCTATGGAAAACAACAAAGTCAGATGGCTGGATAGACTTCTAAAATTAGATGCAGTGCTTTTGTGTCCTCAACACAAAGAAACAATGATAAACAAAAACAATGGAGCATGGAACTTGCATGATTAGACCTCCCCCAGTCGAAGGTGCTAAAAAGTCCATGAAAACTATCCATTCATGTTCTTTCAGAAGCCTTGCTTTCAAATATAATTCCATTATTCTATCATAGAATATCTGATACTGTATTAATCTACCACAGAATCTGTCAAGTGTTAATTACCTGGACCTCCGGTGTGTTGCTTCTTTCCAAAACCTCCTGTCTCATGCATTGCTTTCTTAGTGAATTCGGCTGTTGGAGCTACAGCTGCAAAGGTGAAAGGATCCAACCCTTCAGCACATAATGGGGTTGCAGCAAGCAGCACTTGGAACAGCAGTCGAAGCTGAGGCTAACGTACCAGCAAACAAATATTTGCTTGGCTCTCCATAATTGTTTTGCTTCAGTAACTCCTCGTTATTAGGTGGACTTGTTGCAGATAGATTGTTCCTGGTGTCTTCAAATCCTTGACCGGGATAAGGATGACTATAGTTTGGTCTAAAGATCATTGCATCTTTCGAGTTGGGCATTGATTCAATGCTCCACTCAGAAGGCTGATATCACAATGATAATAGAAGTGCATGAAGCATGATATCTCAGATTAAACAACCAGTATAGCTATTACAGCTAGTTGATAGAAAAGACAAGTTTTGTTGTGAAGAGTTGCATGACAGGAGAGTGATGCCAAAAAACTTTGATAGAATCAAGTTTCTTATCATCATAGTTTATATAGTAAGTAAAAAAAACAATGATCTCTCCATGTGGAATGGTTCTAAAGTTGTTTTAAGTCGAAGCATGATTAGTATCTTAGTTACAAAAACAGTGTATTCCAAACAAGAAAATTTGCATTTATTATCCCTCTAAAGGTTTTCTTGTACTAATGCAAGTAGCAAACTGATTACTTAGGCATCAATTTCAAAATAAGAATATAGAAACATATTTAAAACAACTTTACAAATTTAGATGCAATTAGAGGTTGCATGATAGAAGATAACTCCATCGAACTTAAAAGCTTCAGGTTGAGTAACATAGGGGCGACTTTTTGTAGGTTAATCTTGACCTGAACAAAGATTGAGATGACGTCGCCCCAACTTCCATCTTTATGGGGTGCCTTATTCAAAACATGTACTCCAAAATTTAAGTTTGATAAAATGGAAAGAAAAAGAACACAACAACAGAAACAAATTATAATATTGCTAACATGTAGAAATTACAAATCGCACCAGAAACTTGAAATTTTAACTCCAATTTTAGTAGAGGATTCTTTTAACAACAACATTAGCATACAAAAATCTCAAAGAAACAATTCTTATAATGTTTTGTGTGAATTTAGATTAGTAGGAAGTTGTACGTACTGTGAATAGTCAAGTATACATGTGTCGGTAAGAGATTTATGCTCTTGAATTCAAATGGAATCTACAATTAGACAGCACATGTAACACATCTCGAGGCATAGGTAAAATAAGAATTTTCATATTTAAATCCTTTTATTTTCTGAGCTTCGAGTAATATTTACTGAGTTTGTTTAGTTCAATAAGTGTCAGATAGGGATTTATTTAGTAATTATTTATTATTAAGAATCTAAGTCCTGGTAGACTCTAGGTGAAACTCTATAAATAGGGATGTAACTGTTTCTTTTTATTAGGCAATGAAAAGTTATTTCAACTGTTTGGCAAACCCTAAGAGGTCGATCCCCTCGAAGTGATCAAACCCTTTTCTCCCTCTTTTTCTACGATAAAACCCTAGAGGTCTTCAGGCACATAGACTGGCTATTTGGAAATCTCATATAATTAATTAGCACACTGAGAAAAATAGTTTTCTAGCTGTGACTAGCCATACATGATGATTGATTAGATCACTGAATCTTTTCCAAAAGAAAAGGAAGAATAACAAAAGGGATAAAACCAATTACATTTCTCCCTGTGGAAATGCAAATATCCGGCTCATTACAAGCACTCGAAGCACCACAAAATATAGCAAAGCAAAGTACACAATGTCTTTCACAATAGAATTGCAACTATAACATAAAAAAAATTCAGACAGCAACATATCTAAAAATTATTGTTGAGGAAAAGATGTATACATGTTCTTGCAAAACTGAAGCATCATGTGAGCCAGATCCAGTCCCACCTGATCCAATAGGTAACTCTGCAAGATTATACAAGTCAAATGATCTAGTTAGAGCATAGGGAAAATTGTACAAAAAAATAAATTAAGACAATAACTCATCTGATGTCACTAGAACAAGCAAGCAACCAACTATTTGAAAACTCTATACCACATAGAAGCAAATAAAATCACAGTGATCAGTAACCCAGTAGTAGTAATAGCAAGAAATGGATTACCAAGCACATTCATGTATTCCTGTTTGTTATAATTCCCTCCCTTGTAGGTAGCTTCTGATATGTTTCTTGCAATCGAAGGGTACCGAGGAGGAAGTCCCCAAGTGCTCCATTGAGCATCAGCCTGTGATCCAGTTTCCAGTGCAGCCACAACATCATCAGCAAGGCCATGGTTGGCTGCCAACATATCTTGCTGCTGCAATAGCTGATTTGTTTGCACTGCACTTAATAAAGAGGGACTGCCACTATCTCCTGTTCCTCTTTGTCCATAAGGATGCTTGCTAACATTGGAAGTCTCCCCACCTGACATAATGCCCAGCTAGGTCTGTAAACCAAATAATCAACTCGAAGAACTTATTCCTGAGATTACCAAGAAACACCAATTAAAAAATCTAAGTAAACATGAAGGTAATGTTATACTTTTTTAAATAAATGCTTTATATTTTATTCTTTTCTTTCAACTTTTAAGGTATCTTGCAAGTTGCAACAAAAAGTGAGAGAGCAACAATTTTATATAACATATGCTAGAACATGGTCAAGGACCCTTTCAACAGATATTGACATGGAGAGTAGATAATATGCCAACTGTTAAACTAATGCCTCACAATACTCTGATGAGGCAATGAGTTCCACAAATAAAATCCATCAGTTTTCAACAAGAAAGAAAATAACAACTAATTCTTTCAGTAATTTTTTTTTTTTAAATCTACATCAGCTTCAAAAATTGTTAGAAGAACAGCAGGCACCATAGATGATAAAATTCTTATTTCCCTGCATTGAGAAAAAAAAAAAAAAACACAAGGTATAATAGGTAGATCAGTGCAGCTTCTATTTTTGACAGCATCAGATTGCAGAGAATGAACTTATATGAATCTCCTTGGTCCTTCATTGAACATAAGGTACCTAAAACTAAAATAACTAAGTGCGTCTGAATCAACAGATCAAATAATCTATAAACACTTGTAGTAGTGAGACAGATCTAACTTCATGAGAAGCATTTACATGCAATACCACACAAGAGATATGTGGATGCTCATCTATTAGTAAGCAACAATGCATATCTCAGATTCACGTTTAAAACCCTGCCAACAAAGCATAAATCCAAATAAAGACTTCCTTCTTGATGTGCATTAGAATCATACTACTAAAAAGCAAAAATAAAGATGCCTAGAGGAGCTCTTAGTGTTCCTAAATTTCCCTTATTTGATGGTGCTTCAAGAAATGGGCATCTACAGAGCTTTCCAACCTCTTTTCCAGAACTATTTCTGTCTTACTGTTGTACTGTTTCCAGTGGCAGTTCCACTTGTATGATTAGCTTCCATAAGAAGTCATCCTCTGTTTTTTTTTGCAATTGTATCCCAAATTCAACTTTCAATATTCCTAGTTTCCAAATTTACTTATTCTCACAGACTGTAGAGATCTAACAAGATTTTCAATCCAATACTAAATTGTACTAGTAATGGGCTGCTAATCTCTCTTTATGCACAATTTAATCACAATTCCTTCCATGTGATTGGTTTCTACAGGAAGCCTTCTAACTTTTGACTTTCCAATATGTATGCCTCTTATTACTTTAGTGCAATTTCATTTCTGTGCCATGCGTAGAAATATAACATTGACTATAATGTTACATTCATGAACTGAGAATAAACAAACCAGTTTCTATGGTGGTAGAGATATGAGACATTTTCAGATGTTTAAATTGAAATATTTTGAATGTGTACTAATTTTTCTTCCTTTTTTACAATTTCCCATCTATTATCTCTGCCATGTGCTGTTGCATGGACATCATATTGGATCAAATAATAATATAAAAAAACATTCTGTTGGGTATTAATTCCAGAAATGACAACAACAGCAACTATTATACACTATCAACAAGAAAATAAATATAAGACACATACTATGTTACTAAATCTTCATTTAGAAATGAGAAGCCATGTCAGAATAAACTAAATTTGTCAAGATGAGAAACTATCCAAAAACTCACCTTCCTCAAGAACTAAAAAAATCTACAAGCCAAAGGAATAGAAGAATCTTAGTAGAAACAGAAGAAGATGCATTTTTGGTGGAAGAAGAAAGACAACCAACTCCAGTCGGTGCCTTCAAAGACCAAGAACTGAGAACAAGATGATGGACAAAGAGAACAGTATATCTTCCCATTTATTCTGCAAGATTTTACTATTGAATTAGTTCATTGAACTGTTATAGGTGTAACCAAAAGTTGGTTGAAAGATACATGCATCATCTGTGTTAATCAGTGGCTCAACACATTCTTAAACTTGTTTCCATGTTTTTATTGAAGGAGACAAACAATTTTTTTTAGATTCTTATTCTATAGTCCTTCTCAATAAATTTCCTTTTCTTACGTAAACATGTGTCATTTCACAAAAAATTGCTTTCTTTGGCTAATAACTAATATTTTGCAACATACAGATGAAAATAAATGCGTCAAAATAAGCAGTGGCTTGAAATGTAACAACTTGCCATTTCTTTAAAGTTGTTTAGGACCACACGCGAACTTATCATTAAACTACTTCAGAACTTCATTAGGTGGCAAAATCAAAACCAAGGTCCACAATACCGTACCGTACCGGTGTACCAAGAGTTGATCGATATGGTATGGTATGGTGTACCGAGCGATACGCCGGTGTGTACCGAGTGGTACACTTAATTTAGGTATAAATTTCTCCGAAAATATCTGAAAAAAAAAGTTATGATAGGATTTTTAAGTTAGAAATAAATATAGTAATACAATAAGTTTAGCAAAATCAATGTAAATTAGGTAAGAATAGTATCACATATCTTTTTTCAGACTTTAAGGACTAGTCCTGTGCAAGATTGGTATTTCAGTCAATTCCAGATTGTCCTTATGTAAATATTGAAATATCTATAGAAAAATCATTTGAATTATTAGACTATTTTGTTACAATATAAACTCTAAAATTCAAATGAATTAAATAATGAATTAGACTATTTTGTTAGATTATAAAAGTTCTTCCTCTTAATCTTCCCAAATTAGCTTTAATTCAATTCACAAACGATGTTTTGTAAAGTTTAGAAGAGTTTGAGATTGTATAAAAGAGTAGGAGAATGAAATGGAGTGAAATTGAGGGAAAGAAGTGTTTAAAAAGATATGAGAAAGGGCTCCAACGCTCAATTTGACCGTTGGAGCACTGTTACCAATCGGTAACGGTCGAAATCGACCGTTACCGAGCTGTGCCGGACAGTAACGATCGATTTCGACCGTTACCAAGTTGTGCTGGGCGATAACGGTTGAAATTTTGATCGTTACTGCCCGATATATTTCTGTATCGATTGATATGGGAGATATTAGGCATTCCACCCAATAGAGGACGGTCCGCGTACTAGTATCCTGTCGGACCGATAGTTACCGCCCGTACCGAGCGGTACAGGTCGAAACTGCATACCATGATCAAAACAATGCAATGTTAACAAAATCACTAGATACTGTATTCTGTATTTCTTCTCGTTTAGATGCATAAAATAATTATATCATTCTCCTATATCTTAACAAATTATGTTACCATATCTATCTAAGATGTTTGTCTCATTGAAACATACATGCAAAAATTTGTGGTTACCATAGACATCTTAGATGTTTGTGTTACTGAAACATGCATATAAAAATTTGTAGTTTAACCAAACAAATCAGTTTAAAACCAAACTAAAGAGCATTAATGCTCATCAAAATACAATAGAAAAAAAAAGCATTTCCATGTATTACAGATCAAACCACCAATTCTAGAATTTAAATAAATCAGCAAATTTTGGCATGATACTGATTTTTTATACATGAACAAACTTCAACAAGTCTTGTGCCAAAAGCAGCTGTTCCACACATAGCACAGATGAGGGAATAAACAGATCCATGTTATCAAGTTAATGTTAACCAAAGGAATGCTTTCTATGTTTTGAAGTCAAACTTCATATTGTGGATCATAAGCTAAATAGTCAACCCCATGTAGTGTGGTAAAACATCTGCCCACAGTTGATTAGGATGCTCATCAACTTGTCTCTGAACCTCGAAAACAATGAAATAGTCTTAATATTCTCACTGATGGTGATGGACGGTATCGTTGGTAGCAGAGGACGTCGCTAGAAGTCACGGGTGATTATTATGGATGAGAAAAGCGACGATGAAAGGATCGCTCAGTAATTACGTTGACATCAACACGGATGTAGAGCAATCATTCTCTCTTGTCGTCTCTCTCTACATTCATAACAACCATCATCTGCCACCACCGATATCATTCATCATCATCAACTAAAATATTAAAATTATTTTTTTTACCTTTTGTTTTTATATTTTTGTTAATAAAATTAACAACGACATAGTAAATAGATCTAAATATTTATTTTTATTAATATAATTTTTTAAAATGTAAGGATCGATATACTAAATATAATTAACTATAGTGGCTAATATACAATTAGCTCACTCTCTTATCAAAACATAATCATAATCTTCCATGTATAATGGAATCATGTGAAGAGAAACAGAAAGAGACAACCACACGTATGTCTATCCAAACATTAGTATCCTTGTGTGATTATTATTAACCTTCATCCACAAAACTCATGTTAATCGATTTTTATCATGATTAATATTAGTTAGTTTGAATTAATAAAATTTGAAACTATTAATCATCGAACATATCTTAATATTTTTAGCGTCACGTATGATGTAGATTAGTGTTTCACCTAAAAACCAACTTACCGTAGATAACTAGGATCAGTCAGGTATATGCAAGCTTTTGAGTTGGAGAGCGACGTGCATTTATGTAGGAAGGAAGAACCGTATGGCTTTCGACATGATGAATAATAACTAACAGTGTCACAATTAAAATAGTTGCATTTAATACACCCTTAATTAATATAAAGGTGAATTCTTGAAAAAAAAATAACTTTGAGAATTTTCTAAATAAAATTTCAACTTTAAAAAATTATTATCTTTTTTTTTTCTTTCAAAATGATCATTCTATCCCCTTTCAACCATCGTCATCAGTTTAGCCCCTGGTCGTGCCTTCGTCCCATATATCGTTTCCTTTTGTCGGATATGTCCAACGATAAAGGTATAGTGGCCGTTGTTAAATCTGTTGAACCAATGATGGAAACAGTCTTCATGACTCCTCTACGACCAGCAATAAAGGTTACGAGCGAGCCGCCATCCCCTCTTCTTCACTTGTGACCAATGACAAGAGAGGGGCTGCAGATGAGATAGTGAGGGCACACCCACTCCTTCAACATGAGAATGAGGCATAAGGAGACTATATAATTCCTTTATGGCCAACAACGGAGCTACGAATAAGGGCAAGTGGCACACGCCTTCCTACCTCGTTAGTAGTTGGCAATAAAGCTACGTGGCTCCTTTACAACTAGCGATGGAGGTTACGGGCAAGAGTGTGCCGCTCCCTTCATTTCTCACTTGTGATTGATAGTGAGAGGTGACTATGGGCAACGACGACTATCGTGGAGGCTACACCTTCGTTAAGTTCAACATTATCCAACAAAGAAACCCACTCAAAAATTAGAGTGACTAGTTGGTGAAGTTGATGGAGATATGGATAAAATGATATTTTCACATGATCAGGGTGTTTTATAAGAATTTTTTAAAGTTAAAATGTTATGTAAAAAATTCTTAAACTTAACATTTTTTTCAGAATTCACCATAAATATAAATTGATCACATCACCAAATATAATCTACTTTAGATTACAGAATAAAGTGACTTATCCACATGTAACATTTTAAATTAGTAGGTCTACAAACAAAGACATAGGTGACAAAATTTAGATAGATTGAAGATACCTTTGTGGGATTTAATTTAATCCCCATAAAAGCATGCATGTTTCTTCCTGTATGTGATGTCTAACTTTACAATTTTTATAAATGAGTTAAACAATTCTTCTGAAACGCTTTGTTCCCCAGTTTTCATGTGGTACAGTAGAAAATAAAACCTTCCAAACTTGTATAAGATTAATTTTATATTGTTATTTTATTGAATGAATTTTATTTTTAATTGGTGGTCCCCCCCCCTTTTTTTTCCAAATAGTTCTTATACTTAAAAAATCTAAATTACTCCTAATTTTTTTAGTCAATTATAATATTTTTGGCATGTTATAGTATATTGACTATCATAATAAAAATATTGTAAGACCTACTCGAAGACACTGTAATATCATATATAATATATTTATTATATATAAATATTATTAAAAAAAATACTATAAACAAGTTAAATGAAAATACTATAACAGTTAAAAAATAATAAAAAAATAAGCAAAAAAATTTGACAAATTTTTTTGAGGAATATTTTGAATATTTTTAAATTAAATATATTGTTAGGAAAAAAATAAAATAGAAAATATTTTTGAGAAATACAAATATTTTCTAAGAAAATCGTCCTATTTTATTTGGAAATTTAAATATCTTTTTACTAAAAAAAAAAGAATGTTGATTCCTACCTATTAAAACCCCTTCTCTTTTCGCCGCAGGCGTGCGAAAGCCGTAATAATTTGTGCCTGTCTGCTTGCCCGAGCTTACTCTCCGATTCCTTGGGCTTTGCGGTCTGATGATTCCCGTCCCCGATCCCCACCCCATCCTCTACGCATGTGTCGCCCACGGCACCACCATCCTTGCGGAGCTCTCATCCGCCGAAGCCGGCGGCGGCGGCGGCGATGGTGACCTCCCCTTGGGGCACGCCGCCGGTTGCCTCGCGACAGTGCCCCGATTCCACCGCCATTACTCCCACACAGCCGGTGGCCGGATCTACGCCTTCCTCATGGCCGAACCCCTCGTCTTCTTCGCCATCGCCGACGAGGCCGTCCTCGGCAAGCCCCGGGCACTTCTCTTCCTCCGCCGCCTCCGCGACGCCTTCTCGTCCTCGGCCGTCCGCAGACGCCGCACCGCGGCCGGAGGCGATGGATCCGATCCCCTCCCCCACCTCTGCCTCCAGGAGGACTTCCTCCCGGAGCTCCGCCGTCTCGTGCAATCGGTTCCCTCCCAGGACGAGGAGCCGCCCCCGCCGCGCCCTTGCCTTCCGCCGCCGGCCGCTAGCCCTCGGCCCTCGGACTCCGACGAGGACCAGAAAGTGAAGGAGAAGAAGGGTGGGAAGGGAAAGAGGAAGATGATGATTTCGGTCGTCAATCGCGACGTTGTGGATTCCGACCCTGCAAATGGTGGGTCGAAATCGGTGCAGAAAGTCTGGCGGCAGCATGTCCGGACAATAATTCTCATCGATCTCGTGGTGTGCTGCTTCCTCCTTGGGGTTTGGGTATCGATCTGTAGGGGTTTCGAGTGCATCACCAATTAAAACCCATTTGGATTCAGTTGCTGCCGATCTGTGTTCCATATTTGAGTGTGGCATGCTGGTGGTTGATGGAGGTTCTCCGGGATACACTTCAAGATGCATGGTAATTTTCTTTCTTATTGCGGCTCTTTAGTGTGTATATTACTGATCCGAGATGTTGAGGTTATTTGTGATTTCGTTGCCTTTTGGTATGTTCTCCATTGTTTTTTTCCCACCTCTGATTGTATCACTCTGTTAGTTCATGTATACCAGTCTCCTTGTGAATTTGAAGTTCTCATTTTACTAGTTTATGCAGCAATATTTTAATTCACAAAGTTACATTTTACCATGATATCTGAGTTATCCCAATTTGAATATTAGGATCTTCCTCAGTAATCATCCGGTTATCATCATTTCTCTTCTCTATTATCGCATTTGAGGTCCACTTAGGACCATGACTTGGTAGTTCACATTGTTAGCAATCACTGCATGGCTATCATGCTTGTTACAAAAAAAAATCATGATTTCCAATTTTGTAATTGTTGTAAGTTAGTGCTTCATCCATGCTTTGGCTAATCTTGCTTGAATTTGTTTTCTCACAAAGTTTTTCTTTAAAAAAAGAAAATAACATCATCATGAGCATGTGCATTTACTTATTTCTCACGTACATTGCCTTCTCGATTGTGTAGCATGTGATGCTCCTCATATCGTGTGCATTGTAGTTAAAAGTTTAAGTGTATGACACTCTTTAAGATGCATGTCCTGCATCTTCATAGTGGCTTATTTAATTCTTCCTAGTGTGAATAAATCTCCTTAGATGAGGTTTGGATAGGCCATTGCTCCAAATGACTTGCCAAGAGAAGAAAACATCTCTCCGAATTGTCATGCGTTTATCTATGCGGGGCAGGATTGGTAAAGAACTTTGGTCTTAAAATTGATGTCAAGAAGAGGATTCAATGGCTGCATAAAACTGCTAATTGTTGATTTCATTCAACACTATTGCTAATCTGAGTGATTTCTGTGTCAGCCTCTGCATTACTATTTGTTGATCGAGAAACAAAGTGCATGGCTATAGCTGATGTACATGTTTGTTCATCCTTGGGTAATATTCAGCGACAGGGGAGAGAAGGCACACTATAAAAAATTTGAGTATCCTCTTGGTTCCTGCCTGATGTGGATAGTTTGCTTTAATCTCATTGAAACAAGTACATAGATGACTCTTAATAATACAAGACTTGTGGAAACTGAAACCTGTAAAGTAATTTTTTTCTTGGTAGACTCAACTAACTATTCTTGGATAGGTTTATTGCACTTAGTTATTAATTTTAGCTATAGAAAGACTGTACAGAATCAATCAGTGATAAATATACGAGGTCATGTGACAGTTTAGCCAATCTTACTTTCACTATTTTATGTAGCCTAAGTTGACCATTTCGGTGAATCTATTCTTCTTTGTTGCCGTTATTAATCAATCTTCTTTGAACAAGTTATAGCTAGAACATGCAAATGGGTAGCTTAGGCAAAATGTCAAGAGAGCTCTGAGGGTTTTTAAAATCCAAACTTAGGTGGATATAAGACAATCTAAATTGTCCAGCAAAACTTTCTCATCTTCATGTAAGTTTTCTCAATCTTCATGTAACAATCTAACAGGTAAGTTTTCTCATCTTCATTTCTTCCTGCTGCTATTGTTTTGTATCCTTGTTGATCTCAAAAATTTTACTCTTGATTCTATTGACAATCAATTATGGAGACATTTGTTGCTCTCTTTTTCATATTTCTTCACTGCAGCAAAAAAATTTTCAGATCTGAACTTTAAATTTGATATTCATTAGTAGGTAAAGTTAGCAACTAGCTTGCTCTGTCTTCAATCAGAATGATTTTGGTAAGGAGATTGATCTATTTGGTGAGTAAAAGAATGAGAACACAGATTTCTGTTCAGTTCCTTCCAAGAGTTGCAATTTATTTAGAAGAGAACAGTGGTGAACTGTTAAATAAACAAGAAAGTTATATTTAAGAGAAGAATATTTTATGGCATAAGAACTGCAAAAGAACTGGAACTGCATAAAAAAGAACACAGCATATTTTATGGCTCTACACTCTGCTTGCCTAAATCTTTTCTATTTCTTTGCTCCTCCTCATGTTGACTATATTGGTCTCCTTGTTTTCTTTTCTGTGAAAGATGCTTAATGCTGCTCTATTATACATGTCTTCTGTGACATCTTGTGATTATGTTGTCTTTATTGCTATAAGATAATCTAAAGAATTTGCTTTGATATCTAGATGCAAAATTGTAACCTTTACATGCTACAATATACTGTAATCCGACGTTCTTTTGTTTGTTTTTTGTGTGTGAGTTGCCTATACTATCTTGGAAAATTCTACTTTTTCCTTTTTAGGAAATGTAAATATTTGATATGTGATGTTTTCTACAGCACAAATAAATCGGTCTAAATTTCTCATCTTCGTAGATTTATCAATTGTTATGGACAACATGTGAAAAATGTGCGAGCAAATCATTCTCCGAAACCCTCTTCATTGTTTAATCCACACCAAACTATTAATT
The DNA here is from genome assembly GCA_024322285.1 of Musa beccarii. Lineage (NCBI taxonomy): Eukaryota > Viridiplantae > Streptophyta > Magnoliopsida > Zingiberales > Musaceae > Musa > Musa beccarii. The sequence continues at coordinate 12,262,174 of CM044397.1, forward strand.
AGGCATAATTGACGCTAAGAAACCATTATAAGCCATTATAGCATTTACATGGTGATCGAAATACTTGTCCATTGAATTGAGCCGTAACTACAAATAAATAGGAAAAGAAGATCTAAAATATTTTAAATCAACCCCATTATATGATTAAATGTTCAAAATCAACATTAAAATTGTTAAATGTTTCCTTGATGCATACAAATTCTCAAAAAGTTGATTGGCGAATAATTAGATTTATCTATACGCACATTTTGTCGCCAAACACTGATGGAGGTGAGGCCATTACTTTCCCCAATCAAAAGACAGGTAGCTTTGTGGGTAAAATTTTTCGGATGTCCAAAAACTAATTTTCTTTTCCGAGTCTCCACTTCTCGATCTTGTGCCCTCTTAAAACATTTTCCCTCTCTTTCCTTGCCCTCGATTCTCTTCTCTTCCTATCGCACTGTAGCAGTTCCCATCCTGCTGCGGCGATTCCTTTTGGTAATGGCAAGATACCAAAAGCTTCTTCCGACCATTCTTTTTCTTGTCCTCTTGTTCTCTTTTTTGGGTTATTGAAATGATGCGGCGGATGTTGTTCTAAGCTTTGCGTGTTTCCGTGTTTCTTGGATCAGTCGACGCTGTTCAATTTCCATTCGTTTCTGACGGTGGTGCTGCTGCTGAACAGAGGACCGGGTAATCTTTCTTCTTTCTTCCTTACCTGTTTTCCTCTGGCTTCCATTTCTAGCGTCCGAATCCAGTGGCATGAACACGCCCCCCCCTATCAGGTTCTTTGCGATTCGTTGCAGACTTGGATGTTCTTGATCTGGGCCAAAATTTCTTTGTTTCCTCTAGTTTATATTGTATATCTTGCATTCCTCACCATGCACATCGCACATGTTGATGAGTTGTGGCTGGTAGGGCTAGGACCTCTCAGCATGTAGCTATGCCATCCGCTAGAAGCAAGCGGGTTATGATGAATTAGGGCAACTGTTATCTGCTACAATGACAACACCTACCAGGTCCTACTAGTTATGATGTATTACAAGCAAGTGGGTTTATCTGATGCTGAGTGTGTCTCTCTTTCTATGACAGAACTTTCTTTTTTCAAGAATTTATGTCACTGCAGTGTCATGCCTACTAGAGGATGGACCCTTCTTTACTCTTCATAGATGGTCCACTGTTGGATCTTGTTAGCTTCAACAACAACAACAACAAAGCCCTAAAGTCCTAACAATCTAGGATCGGCTAAAATCACCAATCCTATTTTATCAAAACTATTTGTGTCATTCTGCCAAATTTTGTTTTATCATTCTCATTCCTTGATTGTTATAAAGGAAGAAAAATATACTTTGTTTACAGTGTAGCTGTCCCAACAGGCCTCCTAATAGAGCTACTATTACTTTCCTAGCAACCTAGTGGCATTTAATTGCATCTACAACCAAAGGATTGTGATTGGACACAAGGAACCCAAGGTTTTGGGAGGTCCTCCCCCTCTTTCTCACCTTCTTGTTGGCAAATAATGGCAAGATTGACACCTTTGTTCCCTTGTCTATTCTTCCTCCCTCTTCTTTTCTGGCCCAGATTGGCAAGTTTTGTCCACTTCCAGGACCAGGCAATCGACAGGTGGATCTTGATCTGGATCCACTAGTCCAAAGAACTGTGCTCAGCAGTAACATGGGAAGTGTTTAATCCATTCTTTCTGTCACATCTCAGCTGAGAGTGATAAACCAGAAACAGCTGGTTTCTGTTGTTTTCTATTCCTTTAGTTGGTATCTGAGGATGCAAATATTTTATTACTTGAGTGCCAAAGACTTTCCCTTCACATAGTGATCAGGTACAATATATTTTAATTAACTTCTTAAGAAAATAAATGATACTAGATGTACAGATGCATCATTCTAGTTTTATGAAAAAAAATCATGTAGCAAGTACATGCAAGTGTTATTTCATTGTTTATTCAAGGGGAACCTGATTTGGTGGCACCGTTGTTTTGTGATACGGATACATAAACTATTATTAGCATAGAAATCACTTAGATGGTTTGGTCTAAGTGATATATGCCTCCCTTAGAAGGTCTAGCTGTTATTAGCATACTGATATATTCCTCTTTTCTTTCTGAACACGATTCGAGAGAAGCTACAATAGCATGTACAGTATGAGAAGATTCCCATTCTGCATACCCAATATGCCTCAGGTTAGAAACCTAATCTTGAGTTTATGTATGATTTCAAACTTTTTTTTTTCTCCACACATTACTATCAAGATAAGTTAATTGATTCATTATTTTTATTTAACCTAAATCATTCATAAATTACTTTTCATAAATTTCAGAATTATAATTGGATGTTTAAATCCTTTTTATATTTATAATATTATTCCTAGAATCTTCAAAACTATAATCATATCAATGCATTTCCATCTTATCTTAGAATCTTTGCGTGTTTCTTTTTTATTAACATGCTGAGTACATTGTTTATTGACAGGTAACAAATACTAACACCAATTATCCGAAGCAATTAACTCTAAAATAATCCCTCCACCGCCTCTCTTATATAAATATGAAGCAAAGATTCATACAGGCGCTTGTCACAAGCCATAGACAATTAATATTTAGAGTAGACCGACTCCCTTCCCCGCACTGGAATCTGCACAGATAATTCCACGGTGATCACCGGTGCAAACCTCTACATTCCACAGAGGGTGGCAAGTCAACTGCATTAAGATTTGACTTATGTCTTTTCCTATTTAATCTCCTGTTTTTGCCGACGTCAGTTGCAGGAAATTTCCTCTCCTTTCGGCCGAGGGATTGAGCTCATTTCCCACTCTCTCATTTGCCGATGGTGCTCCACCAAATACGTTCGTCTCTCCAACACAACACGCACAGCTACAAAACGACGACCCACAGGCCACGGTCAGCCACTGCCTTGCCAACTCTGCTTATTTTATTTGGGTTGACCCGATCTCACCGTTCCTTTCCATTCTTTTGACTTCTTGTTCTCCCATGGATTGGGAGCTTTGCAGGATTAGTTGGCTATCAACTAATTTACAATAATAATAATAGGAAAAGGCTTTTCTTGCATCATCTGTCCTTCCAAAATATGCATACCAAACTTAAATTTCAAATGATAGACGTGAAATGGCCATAAAAAAAGATGTGTGACTCAGACTTGACAACCATTATCTCGGTGGAGTGTGTCATTTGCGTGGACCAAAGTTACGAGGCTTAATCCACCCAGATGCCATCTTCTCCCTCTCTTTTCTCTCTCTCAACTTGGCCATCAACATGTATGCAATACATGCTTTGCATCCTTCACTATATTCCCATATTTGTTCTCAAATAATTGTGGAGTTGCTTTCATTCACCCCCCCGCCCCACCTTCGCCAACATATGCACGTCCTTACAAATAGTGTACGTGCTGAGCCAACGTTCCACCGTCCACCCACTGATACTTCAACTCTCTCTCTCTCCACCCTCTGGTTCTTTTATTTATCTACTTTTATATCACCGCGAAAGGCCACCCCCGGTCACCAGACCCGAGGCCAGTTCCGCTGCGACGCGGCGGGCGGGAGTCGACACGTGCATCCCGCGTGATCGGAGGTGCGGAAGGCGCTCGCTCGAGATTCGTGCGGTCCGTCGGTGATGTCTGGAGAGCCGTCGGATCGGTGGGTCCCGGTTGTTTATGGATCGGACGGTCGTTGTGGCTCCGACAAGTCGTCGGCCCCAGCTGCCGCTTTCGCGGTCTCATTCCCTTGTCTTATTCGAATCCCTGCTCGCCTAACGCTTTTGCGAGTTGCGGTGCGCACCGAGATAAAGATTCGGGCACGGAATCGGGGCGTTCCACTTCGGTCGGCTCGCCGCCGCGATCCGCCCGTCCGCCCCCGATGCCAGCCCCCGACGACGACGACGGCCGCCGGGAGACCCCGCCTTCCTCCGTCGGCGCGCGCGAGATCATGGACGTCGACCTCGACCTCGACCACCCGGACTCGTGGCCGTTCGATCCGCTGGCGCTCATTGCTAGCCCGACGTCGTTCCCGTTCCCGTCGCCTCCCTCCCCTCTGTGGCTCTTCGAAGACAGAGCCTTCGATGCTTCTGCTCTGATTGCGGATTGCCAGCGATTCCTCGCGGGTTAGCTCTTATTTCTATTTGCTTGATAATATCCAGCTTAATAATGTCCTTTTCCTTCCTTCAAAAAGAGAAAAAAAAAGACGCCTTTTTATAGTAAATTCATCTTATCAAGCGTCCTTTGAATAATTTGGTGATTAGAATTTTACTGACCCTACTTATTTCGTTTGAGTTTCTATTTGTCATGCTGCGTGCCACAATTCCATTGTATCTGCAATAGAAGCTGGTTGCTTTGTGTAATTAGGGCATTAATTGCTCCTTGTGGTTAATTTAAGCACTATAGCCATTGAAGATGAGGGATTAGTTTGCAGATATATAACTTTTGCTTTCAAACCGGGGAATATTGAAAAGATCTTATTTTGGTTTGAAGACTAGTTGTATGGTGGTGTTTTTTAAGTTTGGGTGGACTAGGATTCATCAAGAATTTATACATGAGCAAGCCAGGGTGCTGACATGATTATTGACGAGAGATGGCATTTTCGATTGAATCCTATGGTGTAAAAGTAGAAGAGTTATCCCGTTCTCTAGATACTGAGATTTTGGATCCTACAAAGTCTAAGGGGTTTAATGTTTTAGTTGTGTGTGCTAAAATTACTGAAAAGAACAGCTGTTGTGTGAGGGCACAAACATAATAGTTTTAGCGCAAAATTCGTAGTCATATTTTTGTCTTCTGTTTGGCAATACAAGACATAACATTATGTAACTGAAAATATACAGCATCTATTTTTTGGTTGTTTCTTCTGTTGCGTACATTGTACAGTAAACGGTTGCATACATCATACAGTAAAATGTTACAATTCTGCAGGAGCTGCAGATACATTGGTGATCTAGTTCAATAAGTGAATTTGTTACAAAATAATTACATAGGAATCTCTCTAAAATGTAGCATGATGATGCTTGTTCTAGCTGCTACTGTCAATTTATATTGGCAGGAGAAGAGTAGGAGAAATTTTCAGGATCAGACTTCTTGCAAGGAAAGCATCATTACAGGGTTAAGGAAGCAGCTAAATTCCATTTCTCTGTTGAACTAAATGTAAAAGCCCAGAGAATAGAGACTTACTAGAAATATAGAATATGCTGATGGAATTAAAGCATAAACAATTGTTGGAAGATATATGGAAAACTTGTATTCTGTTGGAAAGGTATCTGAAAGATGTTAATGTAAAAGTGGGGATTTATTTTGTCTGATGTTGATATTAGCAGTGTATGAAAGCTATTATTTGGAAGCTGAACTACTGCATGTTTACTTTTTTCTCTTGTTTGGATCTACTTCTAGTTCTTTTGAGGAAAGATGAATAGTATTAGTAATCTGTACTCGCCTGTATGCTTATTATAACTGCTCAGGGAGGAGAGAGTTTTGCTTGGTATTGTTTGTCAATGTGATGTTGGTTGATTATGCATATGCTCTGTAATATAAGTTTCCAAATGAATAGCAATTACCATATTTTTACTTTTTATACTGTATGTGACTGTTTTTATATTTCTCTGTCTTGTTTGGATCAACTGTTCAGTTCTTTTAGGGGATGATGAGCAGTATTAGCAATCTTTATTCAGCCTTATGGCTACTATAACTGCTCCAAGAGGCGAGAGTTGTGTTTGGTAGTGCATGTCTTTATGATCTTGAATCATTTTATATATCTTGTATAGTGTACGTATCCGTTTCAATAGCAATAATCTTTTTCTTTCCAAATAAAGAAACCCTTTTTGCTCATATTTGGCATTTTTATGCAACAATATTATCCTGACTTCAATTATATTTTCCCTAATGCTATTATAATATGTCTCAACAGTCCTTAAGCAGATAAATCTGTACCTTAGAAATAATTTTACATAGAATTTTGGCTAGAAATTGTTGGAGAAGTGGTCCATTGTTATGAACATCAAAACTTTGTTGATTTATTTTTATTCATGTTCTATTATCTGGTGTGATTTGATAGCAGTTGCGATTTTCTTGTGCTAGCTTACTATTTTAGAGAGTGCTACAAGAATATCTGAATCTTGAATTCCTGCATCCAGGAAATTCTGAGACAACAAATGGAAATACCAATCGAGGTGACAACAAAACAATGGAGGTTCAATTGTTAGCAGAGGATGATTCCAGTGCTTTGTACTTGATGAAAGAGAGGATGGCTCAAGCACTTCGATACCTCAAGGAGTCAACAGATAAGCATGTGCTTGTTCAGGTATGGGCACCTGTGAGAAATGGGAACCGATACGTCCTTACGACTTCAGAACAACCATTTGTTTTAGATCCTCAGAGTACTGGACTCCTTCAATACCGGACAGTGTCTTTGAGATACATGTTCTCAGTCGATGGTGATGGAGATCTTGGCCTCCCTGGTCGTGTGTTTAGGCAGAAGATGCCAGAATGGACACCAAATGTACAGTATTACAGTAGCAAGGAGTACCCACGTCTTTACCATGCCCTCAATTATGATGTACGGGGGACCTTGGCTTTGCCAGTTTTTGAACCTTCAGCTCAGTTTTGTGTTGGAGTAGTAGAGCTTATAATGACATCACAAAAGGTTAATTATGCTGGAGAAGTTGACAAAGTTTGTAAAGCTCTTGAGGTTGGTCATTTTTATGACATTACACTCCTTTACTCATTTATTTCATCCAGAAGCATTTTAGAAAGATCTCTTGGTTTCTATCAAGATTTTGAATAGTTATAGCTTCTGAAGAAGAAAACATATATCATGATTCTTTTAGCTTTAGTCCATTAATTTACTAATGATAATACACATAGTGTAAAACCTACAGCGGTTTCCTTCAATAACATTTTATAGATGAAGATACAAATAAAAAAAGAAAATCTCTATATTCAATATAGCTAGACTAGAAATGATGCACTTCTTTTCAGCAGTTATTATTTCAGATTATTTCTCCTTCTGTTTTTTCTAGGTTACAAATATATAGTAGTTTTATACAAGGACCACATAACGCTGCTGCCAATTTGTGGTCTGGGGAGGGTCACTGTATGTTTTTTTACTTTTACCCCTACATAATTTGAGTATTTTCTTGTTGTAAATTATACTTCTTGTCTCACCAAAGCTAGTGTATGAAAAGGTATGTGTACCATATAAGTATCATTAGGTCTTATTACAAGCTACTGATACTAGGGACAAATGAATATTGTTTCTTGGCATTCTTCCCATTGATTCCTATCTATAAAACAAACTCTTGTGATATGGTTTGCTCAGAAAAATTCTTTCCCACATCATCTTCTTTTTCTAACGGGAGGGGTATCATTTGGAGGAGTATTTGTTCTTCTAGCTGACTTTGCTGTTAACAAAATGCAAAATATATGTGAAGATACCTTCCCTGTGCATGATTTGCATATGACAATATCACCAAGGCATAATGAAGCATCTCAAGTTATCTTTGTAAAACAAGAGTGTTACAATAGTCAATATGATCATCACACTCGGATTATTTCAATTGTGATAAACCTGTGAAACTTATCCACTTCAACTTTGCTATTTCTTGGATCAAAGGGTTCAAATTCTGGGATAAACCTGAGAATTGAAAGCATGTAAGATATTTGGATTTTTTTTCCTCCAACTGTCTTCTTTCATTAATATATTCTCAGTTTTATGCAGGCAGTGAACCTGAAAAGCTTTGAAATTATGAAGAATCCAACTGTTCAGGTGAGTCACAAAGAAGAGTTGAGTAGACAAGTCCTTGGTCTTATGCAGCATATTGCTGAAATTAAGATCGAATGGCACATAAGACCCATGTCAAGCTGCACATGCTTGTGCTGATCATAAGTCAGTCGTATATCCAGATTCATATATGGCACAAACTTGGCACACACACTTGTATGTGGCCTTGATAATGTATTTTTTTGCCATTCTTACAAGTACCTTTGTTTTTAATTAAAACAGATATGCAATGAAGGTCGCCAAGCTGCTCTGGCTGAAATATTGCAAACCATTGCTATGGTCTGTGAAAAATACAAATTGCCTTTGGCTCAGACTTGGGTTCCATGTAGGTATCGAACTATTCTTGCAGATGGTGGTGGTTCAAAAAAGAGCTGCTCCAGCTTTGATGGTAGTTGCATGGGACAAGTTTGCATGTCAACAACTGATGTTGCCTTTCATGTTATTGATGCACACTTGTGGGGATTCAGGGAAGCTTGCGTAGAACATCATCTACAAAAGGGTCAAGGAGTTGCTGGCATGTCATTTGCGTTACACAGGCCATGTTTCTCTAAGGATATTACTCAGTTTTGTAAAATTGAATATCCTCTTGTACACTATGCTAGAATGTTTAAACTGTGTAGCTGTTTTGCCATATGCTTACAGAGCACTTACACAGGAAATGATGATTATTTGTTGGAGTTCTTTTTGCCACAAGAGTGCAAGACATTTGGTGAGCAACAGGCTTTATTAAAGTCAATGATATCTTTGATGACAAAATGTTTTCACAGTTTGAGACCAAGCATTGATGTGGAACCACAAGAGGGAAAATCCTTTGATCTTGACGTGTTTGCTATTGAATATCAAGAACTGGAACCTAAATTCATCAATATTGTGAGCTATGAAGGCCGTCATTCTGAATCCTCTGAAATTAAATCAAATGAAGGACTCGATGATCCAGTGCATGAGGAAAACAAAGTTCCTGAAATCTCAGAAGAACATTTGTCAGTAAATGCTAATGTTGGTAAGAATGCCGACATAATTGTTGATGCAATTGGTAGTGCCAGATGTGGTTCTTCATTGATCATCAACAAGAACAACAAACCACTTGAAAAAAGACGAGGAAAAGCTGAGAAAACAATCAGCTTGGAGGTTCTTCAGCAGTATTTTTGTGGGAGCTTGAAGGATGCTGCAAAGAGCCTTGGTGGTAAGCTTTTATCTTAACTGCAATCTTGATTACATATTTTTTTGTGTGCATTCTTCATTAGTTGATCTTTGCTTACCTGTCTAAAGTCAAACTATAGTCAGATATAGTATTAATGGTTTTGATGCAACTTCTGATAATTTACTCTTGCCTTTAATAAATTGTATACTGTATGTTTTACTTTGCCAAATACATATCTACTCCACATCGAACAGATATTCCAGTGCTTCCAGCATATCTGTATTCTTTATGCTATCTAAATATAGTCATTCCATGGCTTCACAGTTTGTCCAACAACCATGAAACGCATCTGTAGGCAGCATGGGATCTCACGTTGGCCATCTCGAAAGATCAACAAAGTTAACCGATCTCTTTCCAAATTAAAGCAAGTTATTGAGTCAGTTCATGGTGCAGATTCAGCATTTAATTTGACCTCTCTCACCGGTTCACTTCCTGTTGGTGTTGGATCCACAAATTGGACTGCCAATGTGGATGAACTGAAACAGAGTAAAATTACCAAATCAGTGTATCCTAGTGAAAGATGTAAAGAGACATCTATGTGTGGACCGTCCTATACTGAATATCCATCAAATGGTCTGCAAGAATCAGTTGACAGGCATAGCAACATACGACTTGAGCCTGGTAAGGATATCCCCTCTTCAAAATCTAGAAGCTCTTCAGGGCAAGGGAGCACAAGCACACCTGCTTCTGAAGGTTCATGCCAAGGAAGTCCAGTTAATGATACCCATGAATGTAATCAAATTGTTTCTTCCAACTTAGAGGCTGGAACTAAACCTTCATTAGATGCCACCAAGCCATGTGCTCGAGATCCGAATGCTTTCGTCCTTTGCTCTACAGCTGATGCTATTTTAATGAAACCACGAGCAACAATTGGTGGAACTCTTATCGGGGATTCAAGAAGCACCAAAGATCTAAAGATTCTATGTGCTCCTACAAGGGAGGGTTGTCATAATGAAGACGTGGCCCCTGTTCCAGCAAAACCTGTGCAAATGCAAGATCTGGTAACCGTGACCATAAAGGCAAGTTACAAGGGGAACATAGTAAGATTTCGACTGCCAAGCACTGCTGGTGTTGTCATATTAAAAAATGAAATATCGAAGAGACTGAAGATGGACGTCGGCATGTTTGACATCAAGTACATGGACGATGACCGTGAGTGGGTTACTCTGTCTTGTGCTGCAGATTTGGAAGAGTGCGTGGAACTTTCCCGACAATCAGGTGGAAATCCAATCAGGTTATTAGTCAGTGACATGCATTCCAACTTTGGAAGTTCTTGTGAGAGCTCACGCGGACGCTAAGGAATTTCTAGCTCTGCCTTGGAAGTTCACCGTTGACTTTCCTTATTTGTTAGCTTGCTACATGTTGTCGATATTTTGATTGAATTGATTAAGTTGCTTAACTGACTTGCGCAACTACTACCTGTATTTTGTTGTTTATTAAGCGTAATGCTGTGTAATAGATAGTAAAGATGTATTATGAAGCTGGAATGTGATTTCCTGACGTGACAAGGGCTCAGAGTCTTGGTGTTGTGTTTTCTCGAATAACTTCTTGGTCCATGATTTAAAAGGTTTCATCATATACTGTTGTCCGATATGTGTGAAAAGTTCATATGAGTGAAACCTAGTATTCCACGGCATTGGTTCCGTAGTTCTTTTTTTTTTTTTTTTTTTTGTCTTCTTTTCCTCACTATTCGGTGTATTAATTTTCTTTCTAGTTTGCATTTTTGGTGTCTAAATCTATAAAAATCTTGATGTATTTGCTGCTACAGGAAACTTGGTTGTTTTCTTGGATAGCTTTTTTTTCATTTCATGATTAAGTTGTCCGTAAGGAGCTGTTTTGGGGTTTCAGTTGTTCATGTTGTAAACTACTAGATTGCATAAAACATCTGGTCATCAGATGTTCCTTTGAAGTTGCGTTGCCTGATTCTTATGCACTAGTTATTATTTCTATACAGTAGACAAGAGTATACATGTTTAGCCACTAAACCTCATTATGCACGTCAATGTACTTTTCATGTATTTTTCATAAACCGTTGTGAATAGGCGGTTTGATTCAGTGAAAAATGGAATCGGAAGCAATTCTGGTTTTGGTTTTCGACTTTGAAACCATCTGGTTTCTCTTTCAAACCAAAATCGTTAAAATTTGATCATTATATATATATTTATTTATTTATTTATTTATTTATTTGGCAATGATAATTTTAGCTCAGAATTGAATCGTTTCTACAAACCGAAGCACTCCCCTCGGGTCCGATTCAATTCAGAACTATAAATGACTCAATTTTGTGTTCAAACCGAATCATGACCATGTCTAGCTGTCGCATTGCTCTTATTATATCTTCAATATAACTGTTAGTGTACGTTTACGTCGTGACCGTCGAGTCAGACGATTAGGTCCAGATCCAGATGACCATGTCTAGTTGTGGCATAGCTCTTATTATATCTTCAATATAATTGTTAGTGTACGTTTATGTCGTGGCCGTCGAGTCAGCACGATTAGGTCCGGGTCCGGATGTGCTAGGGTCGCCTCGATTGATATCTGGGAAGGAAGTCGGTGTCGAGTCGAGTGAAGCAGGTCGTCTGTCCGTTTGGGGATGAGGCCTCCTGTCAGTGTTCAACCCACCACGTGTGTTCCGATTCCTGCACATGGGTCGAGTTGGGGTTTTACAACGCGACCCCTCCGATGGTGAAATTAGTACCTTTTTTAGGGAGATGTCTTGCTCTTCCAAAGTCCCATCCCCAGGCCGACGGTGGTCTGGGTGCCATTCCGAGTTTCTGGGTAGCATCGTGGAGGTGCCATCCCGGGTTTTCTAGGATGGCACCGTGGAGGCGTCGTCGTTGGCTTTCGGGATTGTATCGTACTTCGGACAACGCTGGTGCTCATACTAGCGTGTGCTCGATAAGGCTACCGAGGCATCGTCCCGAACTTTCCGAGACAATGTCGCACTGCTTGGCCGATGTCCGTTTTGATACAATCGAGGGTCGTCAAACTGTACTGATATGACCTGCCACCTTAACTTTTATGTCATCCTGGTAATGAGGCGCCCATAGGAGGGTGGCGTGGAATGCGTCCCATCAATAACAAGGATAATTTTCTTTTGGAAAAGAAAAAACGAGGACCATAAATAATACTCTTTGGGGGTGCGACGACCAAATTTGGTCCTATCAAATCATGAATCCAAAAAGAGAAGACTTGTACCGATTGTTCTCGAAACCTGCATTGCTTAATTACATATAACTTCAAGTCAGCAGTGGAGATGGAGATGGGTGAGACCACCACACCAGACATTAAGAGCAGCTTACCGACCACACTCTCTCTCTCTCTGCAGCTCGCCCACACACACACCTCACTTTCTGACCTTCTCTCAGGCGTAGGCTAACCTCCCAAATCGGCCACCATCGGTCTCTGCCTCTATTTAATGCTCATTTCCAATCCTAATCCTACCTTCTATGACCCCCACTCAGAGATCAACACCGCACCGCACCACACATGGCCAAGGCTTCTTCGAGACTCCTCTCTCTTCTTCTCCGGCTCTTAGCCGCCGCAGCCACCCTCTGCGCAACCGTCATCATGGCCACCAGTCACGACTCCACCACCCTCTTTGGCCTCACCTTGGACGCCAAGTTCCAGTACACTCCTTCCTTCAAGTAAGCAACGCATCTACCCCCCTCTCTCTCTCTTCTCCACTTCTCCTTCCACGTTGCGACACCAATTCGAGGTGCAACTCGGCGCAGGTTCTTCGTGGTGGCGAACGCGATCGGGTGCGGCTACACCCTCCTCGTCCTCTTCGTGCCTCCGACGAGCTCGCTGTCGAGGTTGGTCATCGTGCTCGACGTGGTAAGGCCAAGGATTTGCTTGCATGCCCAGTCTGTGAGTCTCCTTAAAAGAAGAGCTGGCTAGATGTGCATGAATGCGATGTAGATGGTTGCGATGCTGCTGACGGCGGCCGTCGCGGCGACCGGAGCCCTGGCGCAGCTGGGGAAGAGGGGGAACTCGCACGCCGGATGGCTGCCCATCTGCGGGCAGATTCCAAGCTTCTGCCACCACGTCATGGGAGCTCTCATCTCTGCCTTGGTTGGCGTCGTGGCCTACCTTCTCCTCCTGCTCCACACCATCCGCACCGTGCTGAGTCCTCTTCTCCCATGAAAGCCCATCGGATCCATCTCGAGCTCTCCCTGTAAAGCCGACCACATACCTCGGCTTGGTCGACTCCAGCCAATTAGCTCGCTCTGTAACGCAGTTCTTCTGAACTATTATTACAACAATAAACATATTTATGATTTCAAGCGTCACAAAAGAACCCAACATATTTATGATCCTACCAACCCAAGCTTTTCGGATTGCTGGATTCCATCAAACAACTGCAATCACAGTTACGGTAGCAATACAAATGCCTCTAATGGCAGGATCCAGCAGCAGGGCTTCAGCTTCTCTTGGAGTGCTTGGAGCAGAAGGACTTGAGCCTCTCGAGGCCATCTTCCAGAGCGGACGGGTCCACGGCAAATGTGATGCGAAGCCAGTTCTTGAATCCCACAGCACACCCTGCGACACGCAGCATTCAGCTAAGAATTCTCCGATACGAGAACACGGCGCGCAGAGCAGTTAACAGATGAATGAGAGAAGCTATGAACAACGGCTGCTCGCGAGTCCTACTACTGAAAGCAGATCACCTGGAAGAACAATTACTAGTTCCTCCTTGGCCAGCTTGGAGCAGAAGTCCATATCATCAAGTATGCCCTCCAAGCGAGATAGATCCAGTTTCACCTGCAGCTCGATGCCTTAGATAGCAAGTTATGTACGTCTGACAAAAGCCGGATGATGCCTTACCATCATAAACATGGAGCCTTCAGCTTTGCTCGGGCAACTGATGCAGTCAATTTCCTTCAGTTTATCATAACAAATATCCGCTGTTTGCCTCAGGACACTGATGGTGTGTCTCAGGAAATCATCAGTAGTGTTCTTTATTATCTGAGGAATTGCACCCTTGAACACAAATGCAAGAATTAAGATTAGTATGACAAATCATAGAAACTAGAAAGGAATCAAAATCCACACCCAAATTTAATAATCCAAAGGTGTGGTGCATGCGCTATACGGAAACTCACATGTTAACGATTTATGTAAAGCAATCTTATTGAAATGGGATTGTTCTGCTGCCGGCACACAAACTCAATTTTCACAGGTCTTAATGCTTTAGATATGCGAACAAATTATATTGATCAATGGTTTTTGCGATGAAAACGGCAGGTCGATCAGAAATACACTATCGAGAACAAAGCATGCTTCAAACACAGGAAAAAAGTTAATCAACCTGCAGTTCACTCCATGGTTAGTCTTTGATGAGCAAGAAGAAGCAAAATTTACTTGCACAACAATAAAATACTAAAGCAGCTAAACACATACACACAAAATTTGCATGTGAATGTCCATATAAAGGAGGATGACTTCTTACCCAAGTAACCAACATAGTAAAAAGGTTCAAATAAATTTGTCAAAATGGTGCCTTCTAAAGACATGCACAAAAAAGGATTGCACATTATCTGACTAATTTGTAAACCCTGTGAAGACAAATATTGATGCCTATTAATGTGTGGCACCCTAGTTTAGTTCTACATTGACCGTGATAGAAGAATTGAGTTGATTAATAAAGTTAGATGTATCAACTAAAGTTAACTTCGCATTACATATTTTTTTGCCAAGGATTCAAGCTTATCACGTCGATTGGTCAATAATCCAATCAGGTTGGATCATGACAAATTGTATTAAGATGACATTTGGGAACAACTATAAAGTAAGACGATTTGAAGTATCTAACCTGAACAAAAGTTGCAGGATCGCTTGAGATATCGAGATAATTCTTAAGGCATTCCACAATCTGCAAAACATGAAACCTTGAGTTGAAGAAGAAGCATCATAACTGGAAAAAGGAAATGAAGAACTCATATTGTATAATTTCTTATAGATAGCATGAAACATAGTGGATTCCCCATGCATAAGTTACCTAGCTCGAGTGACTTCTATCTCAACAATATAATAAAAACAATCATAACCAGTAAATGCGACAAATGAAGAAAAGGAAAATTGGTCCTCTGGAAAAATGAAAAGGAGTTGTAAAGGTGCGAAATTGTATTTTCTTGTAACATTCCAATCACAAAGTAGCTGACGATGTTTTTACTAATTCTGTTTCACTCAAGGATTGAAATTTCGTACCATACCGAAGTTTTGAGACTCGCTCGGTATGGTACGATACTATATACCGAGCGGTATAATTCGGTATACCGCTCAGTATATATAAAAATAAAAGAAAAGGGATGGCCTCATCGCCCTTTTTGGCACGTGGGGAGAAAGCCGAGCGACATCGCTTCTCTTCTCCCCACGCGGGGAGACGTCGTAGAAAAATGAGACGACATCGCCTTTCTATATATATATATATATAGAGAGAGAGAGAGAGAGTTAAAAATATATATATATGCCCCCGACGTCGCCTCTCTTCTCCCCCCCGATCGCGGATTCTTCTCCCTGCATCGAGAGAAGTCGCCGATAGACAGGCAAGGAAGGAGAGTGGCGCCAATTTCCAGGTTTTCCTCTCCTTCCTTTTCTTTCTTTCCTCGCTTAATACCACCCTTCTCTTTTTCTTTCTTCTCCCTCGATCACCGTCCAAGAGAGAAACAACCCCGATCGACGGTACCGTCCGATTACAGGTGGTTCGTGTACTGGTCTACTGGCGGATTGGTACGTACCGCCCGATGCGGACGGTATTATTCGAAATTGAAGACCTTGGTTTCACTGCATATGCATATAAAAACCTACCAAAACAAGCATCTCGCTTGCTTAGAGTACATACACAACAGAATCTATTTCAGAAATAAGAAAAAATTGCAAAAAAAAAAAAAAATAGCTGATATTATTATTTTTCCTTATGTTATGATCATTTTCTAATCTGAATATTTACTATGATTTATTCAGATTAATTCTGCATTTTCAATATGAAGATGAGAAGATTGTGCATCACCTTTGTCTGGTTAAGCACTCCATTAGGATCATTTGTAACAATCCAGCCCAGACGCCAACCAGGGACTACCCATCTCTTTGATATAGAGCCTAAAGTAAGAACTGGGACAACCTCACCAAACATTCCCATCGGTACAAAGGGGTTACTCCCAAAGGTCAAGTGCTCGTATACTTCATCTGCAATGATCATAATGCCAAGCTTCTTTGCAGTGTTGGCTACCTGTAAATGTTCGAGACGAGGTTCTAATAAATCGGAGAACATATTGCAACATAAACTAAAAGACTACTTGCCTTGGCCAAATGTTGATACGTAAAGGTGTTTCCACAGGGATTTCCAGGGTTGACAATGACCATAGCAACAGTGTTCTCATCTGCAATGGCTTCCAGACCATCAAGGTCAACCTCCCATTTACTCTCTGGGAGAAGATTGAAGTATCTGACCTCAATTCCATTATAGGCAGCTCGCGCAGCATAAAACTGATATCCTGGCCTGGGCAGTAAAATGTTTGCACCAGGGCGAGCAAGGACAGAGAGTACTATTTCTATTGCTTGAGCACAACCATTTGTGAGGTAAACATCATCAGGGGATAGCTTGTAAGGGAGATCACCAGAAAGGTAGTCTGCAATTGCTCTGTAATATTTAACATGATGATTGTTGTTACAATCAAAATATGATGGTGATTAGCACATCAAATGCTAATAGAAGAAAGCATGATGTTAGGATAACCAAATAGCTACTTCCTGTCAAGCACTTATAGACTAGACTTAATAGCTTGATCTTCTCGTTATCAAGGACCAAATAGTATAATATAATCTCAACTATTAATAGTTGATCAATCTCAACTACTAATCCAAAATATTTCAGTCAAGATAGACACCTATCAAGATCCTATAGACAAATCCAAATCTTCTCTCACTTCCAATTTGGGACTAAAATAAAGTATCATAATAATAGTCTAGCTAAAATGAAAAGGATGTACTCTTTGAAGGAGTGCTAAAGGATTTCATACAAAATATTCAAACAAATAAAGTGAAAACTAAGCCTGAAACACATTGTTGTTGATAAGAATAAAATTTCATAAACAGAAGCAATAAGAATTGAATGCAACTCTGTAAAGACGGATGGCAAAGATATAGACTACAGAGATTTAATGAGAAAAAAGATTCGACGAAACCGATGAGCATACTGTTGCTACAATTAAAAAAGGAGAAGCAGCAAGAACATCTATTTGTTGAACTGAGAAAACTCTTAAAAGGTAATAGCAGTAAATGATATCTTGCACAGAATTTTGTTGCGCAGACTTCTTTGCATAATGGTATAATCCTATGACCGAGAAGAAGAACTCTAGTATACTCGATGTACATGAATAGATATAGCATGCTAAAACAAGAACAAAAAAGGACATCCGTTTCTTAGTTAAGACCAAGATCAAGCAAGAGAACAGAAAGGGGATCATCATCAGCACCTTCTTGCGGGGGCGAGGCCGACGCAGGGAGGGTAGCAGTTGTACTGACCCGACCGGAGGGCGGAGACGACGGCGTCGACGGCCTCGGGAGCGGTCCGGAAGCAGGGGTACGCCGAGGGGTCGCCCTGGCCGAGGACGATCCTGGGCCGGGTGTCCTCCGACTCGTTATCTATTTTGGCCACGATCTCGGCGAGGACCCCTCGGACGGACAGGGAGGAGGCGGCCATCAGCGTTTCGTTGGGCTGAAACCTCCATTCCCCAGTCGCGACACGGCGGCCGTCCGTCCCCATAATGGATAAGCAGAAGCAAAAGCCGGCGGGTATTTATTTATAGAGAGAATACCTGCACAGTGACTACAATGCCCTAAGGCAAAGTCGCAAATGTCCTCTCCAATCTCGATCGGCCGCTTCATCTAAATAAACAATTTTGAGGAGATTTGTTTTTCTTTTAAATTTTTTTAAAAAAATTATAACTAAGATTGGTTATATGGATCTGATGAGTATATTACTAAAAATTTTAGCTTAAACAAGCATTTTGATCAATAATTGATAGACTAGTTTACCTATCAGATTAGGTCGCGACTTTTGGTATCAGAACCGATCTAGTATTCAGGCATTGTGAGATAGGTTTAAGTAGGAAAGGATTAGGCTATGGATGAAGTCAGAGAATTCATCATAACATGGAGTCACCACTAGGTTATGTGGGTTTACATGCAATATCAAATCATTTAAATGGAGAGTTGTGATTAGAACATAAGCCATTTAAATGGGAAAGATTGGGTGGGATTAAGATTGACTAATATGGATCTGATGAGTATATTATTAAAAATTTTAACTTAAATATTTTAGTAAATGGTTGATAGATCTAAACGAAGTTGATAAGTTAACCCATACTAAAATAGATAAAATCCTATATATATATATATTCTATAGCAAACAGCAATCAAGTTTGATCTTGTATGTTTCAAATCAATTAAGCAAAGAAGTTTTTGCTTTTCAGAAAAAAAAGAAAAAAAAACATGTCGCACACTCTTCCCCTTTTTTTTTTTTATTTTTATTTGTTGCGTTCCCTCTCACACATTCAAATCATCCACACGTTAAAATAAGTACAAAAGTGACCCATCCACTTCCAACGGCTATGTGATACGAACGCATGCATTCATTTAAGAGCCCCCCACCGCTTAGTAAAACCCATCTCACTTCCTCTACATCCGCGCCTTGCTTTCCTCCGCCTCCATGGATTCTCCACCACCTTCTACTCCGCCCTACACTCGGTCCTCCGCCGAGCCACGGCTTCGGAGCAAGCCGGCCTCCCGCCTTGCGCCCCCCTTGGACGGTGGCGAAGGCCACAATGACACCCAGATCGTCCCCTTCCTCGCCACCCCGCCGTCCAGAAAGAAGTCGCCACTGTCAGCATCTCCGCTTCACCTCTCCTCCCATAGTCCCGTTCCTCTCAAAGATCTCCTCCTCCTCTCCCCTTCCCCTCGCCACAAGCCTAAAGGGCGGCTGGCTGTCGAGGAGAGCCTCGAGGTTGCGGCCGCGGGCGGGACTCCCCGCAGAAAGGGGAAGAGCAGAGCCGCCGCCGTCGCTGCGATGGGGCTCATGGGGTGCGCGTCGCCGAGGAACGCGCGGAGGGCCCGGAGGAGGCTGGAGAAGGAGATCGTTAGGGAGGAGAGGGAAATTGGCCCCGCGGAGGATGACGGTGGGAGGCTGAGGAGGAGGAGGCAGAGTCGGTCCAAGGTGGCCAACAAGGACAGGTTGAGCCTGCTCCCTTCGGTGCCTTCTTCTCCCAGCCCAGCAGCAGGTACGCGACGATGCTCTGCTGGAACACATAGCGATCCAGGGATAAAAATCTCATCTTGCTTGATCTTGATACGCAGAAGTCGGCGGCAGCGACGGTCGCAGCAGCGTAGATGGGTTACAGGAGCAGATCGTCGAGCTCGTAATGTGGAAGAATGTCGCAAAATCCACCCTTTGGTTTGGACTTGGCTCCATGTTCTTTTTGTCCTCTTGTTTCTCCAAGGACTTCAGCTTCAGGCATGACTAATCTTGATCGAAGTTTCTGTGGATAGGGGATACCGTGGATTGGCAACACCAAAATCTTATCTTTCTTGGGTTGCTCTCTGTTTGCAGCATCATCTCTGCAATGTCTCACCTGGGTGTCATCATTTTGGGCGTAGCCTTCTTTAAGGATTCTGTTCCTCACAGGTTTGCGGCCATGCCTGCAGCTCTCTAAAAGAGCCTCTCTTTTTTTTCTTTTTTCTTTTTTCTGGAATTTGAGGTGTAACTACAAGACTCAACAGGCATCAGCTGAAGCCGACAAGGAAACTCCAGCTAACAGAAGCCGACGTCGTCCGTGCCGCACAGGTCGTTCTGCCAGTGGCCAACGCCGCCCTCGCCAAGACCCAAGAAATCTTCTGCGGCGATCCACTGAGGACTCTGCAAGCATGTTTTAGACTCGTTCTCTCTTCTCCAACTCTGATGTCCAGTTCAAACTACTGACTTGTTCTACTTTCTGTATCAGGTTGCTCCCGTTCTCCTATTTGGGGCCATGTATGGCCACCTGATAACCCTGCGGAGACTCCTCGCAACCGGTATAGCAAAAACTGTAGAAAGTTTTAGCATAGTATGAAACCATGACATCCAATGCTGATTCTACAAATTGTGCAGCGTTTTTCTTGAGCTTTACTCTCCCAAAACTCTGCTCTTGCTACTCACAGCAGATACATAACAAAGGTACTCGATCTGTAGCCTATACTTTAGCCGGATAACAAGTGCTAAGCATCACAAACATAAATTGGTTCATTACTTCTCAGTCGAGAGTACGATAAGTCGGGTTCAGGAAGCATGGAGATCTTGTCCGCGCAAGAAATTAATAGCGGCATCAGCAGCCACAATGTTCTGGAACTTGTTCGGTGTGAAGTCGCGCATCTTTGCAGGTACTAAGAACAAAGTTTTCTTCCAGCTAGAATTTGTTCTAATCAATCAGCAAATTAACTGTGAGTTAATCAGATACATCGGGGATTGATGTATGTTAGAAGCCTGAGGATATACCTGCATCATGCAAATAGCTTCACTTTGTGCATTTGTATGTTTTGATTACATCTGGGGGATGAATCGAGGACCCTGGAGGAGAATTCACCAATGGAGATGAAGGAAAAAACACTTGTGCTGAGAGGTTAAAGAAGTCTTCATAATAGTATTGTTTGAAGAGAAATGACAAAACATATGTATGCCTTTGGACAAGCAATAAGACAGAATGAACAGATGTGGGTGAGATCAAGAAGATGCAGCAGGATCTTTCATCTGATACACTTTTGGGCTTAAATTGCTGAGGAACAGGGACTGAAACCAAAGAAACCATTACATTTTTCATATGTTCCCCCCCCCTTTTTTTTATGGATAAGACTAACAAAGAACCAAAATTCTATTTGTATCACTGCTAATATTTTTTAAAATATATTTCCTTTTATTATTTTTTTCCCACTTTATTGAATTTTAACTGCATTCATGAGGTTTCTGCTAATATGGGGGGGTCTGAGAGGATCAATGTGCCTGCCAATAAAGTTTAAACAAATACATGTTGCTTCTTCCTACTAATACCTTATTTGCCATTTTGTGCAGCATTTATTTCACTGGTAATACTTAGGTATCACCATCAGCAAGTAGAGGACAATGGTAAGAGAGAAAGGAAGGAAGAAGGGCAGCAGGAAGCAGAGTTACAACCAGAACAAGATCAACCATGAATGATAGTAGTTGCTGCTTTTCCCAGTGTTACAAAAAATCTTTGTATCAAAACTGTAGCCTATTGCTAACTCTTGGAAGATTTAAGAGAGGCATGTTGTCATTGTGCTCAAGAGCATCTTATTCCCAAAAGAGCTATTTATTGCCTGCTGCATTAGAACGTCATGAATTATTTAAATGGATATGTTCTGGTGATGGATTTTAGTATAAAAATAGCATGTTATCTTGCACAAAACTTGGTAGAGAATTGGTTTGTTCCAATCACCAGTTAATTGTTGAAAATAAGTTTACAGTAATATTGCATTTTGTAGACTTAAATGTTTTCTGCCGCAGGTTTGATAAACTTCATTAATTGTTTTGGGTCAAACACTTTGCTCTCTTCTGACTTGTGCTATATTTAAGAATTTCCTGTCATTGTTATTTACTGCAAAATAAATCTGATCAAATTTCCATAAACTTTAAGATATATATATATATATATAAGTGTTATTAGCTCTAAAGATTAATTTTTCTAAACATTTCATGTTCTAATACTTTAAAGGGCTATTTCTCTCTAGAAAAAAAAAAATCCTCTTTTTGAGATTTTTCTTGATGATGCCGCGTATTTTTAGTTTTCTTATATATTGTGTTTTCATTTTCCTCTAATACTATAATGCCTCTCACTACCATCAATGCCTCTTTCTTCTTTCTTCTTTCGTCATGGTAGTGGCACTTTTAGTCATCGCTACATCTTTCGGGGTGGAAATATTTGATCACCTCGAAGTTGTCCAACTTCCGTGAGGAAATGCTCAAGCAAAAAAGGAAGGAAGTGGTCATGATAAGATCTCTTGAAGGAGATTAAGACAACCACGACCTGAAAGAAGCAACAAAGCCTTATAACGAGGCAGAAGCAATAAAGTCTCGTGACTGAGAAGAAGGCGACAATAGTGGGCAAAAGTAACATGTCGAAATGACAAGTAGAGATAGTCACGATGGAGTGAAAGTGATGATGATGAGTATTTAAGGTATCAGAGGAAAATAAAGACAATGAGAAAACTAAAAGAAAAATTAAAGATATCATCCAAGAAAAATTAAAAAGAAGTATTTTTTTATAAGAAAATCATCCTGCATACGTGCCAAAAAAAAAAAGAAGAAAAGTCAATGATGTATTTGTGCAATAGTGAGACAAGAAAACATACTATTTATCATAATGTCAAAATGATATGACAATTAATTAATATACTAGCAACTCAAATGGTTAAAACAAGATAGTAGTAAATATTGACCCTTATAAGTGGGCTAATTACATATTTCCTTTATTAGTTAGATCTTTTTAGCATCTCAATCTTTAAATTTAAGAAATTTATATTTGAATTCCTATAGTTATAAAAGTAAAATATCTAGCTCTATTTATCCTAACGTCATCGATTTTACTGATAGAAGTACAAAAATGATAGACAGAAAAATATTTTTAATGTTTTAGTTATGTTTTCGATGATAGCGAATGATAACGTCGTTAGGGGCCATAGGTAGTTGTTGTGAATGAAAAAAAGCGACGACGAGAGGTGAGGCAAAGGAAGAGGAGGAAGAGAACGATACAGATGCTGATGCTCTACATTTGTGTCGACATCGATATAGATACAAAGCGATGAAAGGATCACTCGATATCTACATCAACGTCGATACAAATATGAAACGACGAAATGATCGCTTAGTATCTATATCAATATTAACGTAATTGTCAAATGACATCAACACAAATGCAGAGTGGCAAAAGGGCCACTTAGCATCTGCATCGAGACCAACATAGATGCAAAGCAATATTGCATCGCATCTATGTCAATGCCAATGCGGATCGAGCGACGTTGACACAAATACAAAGTATCAATGACGCAATCATCCTCTTCTTCCTTTCGCTATTACTCTTTATTTTCATTTGTGACCCCAACTAGGTTATTATCTGCTATTGAAAATAAAATTGGGACGATGAAATTATTTTTTTATTTATTATTTATATACTTTTATTAGTAAAGTTAATAATATCAAGATAAATAAAATTAATTATTTTATTTTTATAATTATAAAAATTTTAAGACACCCAAATTCTACGGAGGTCTAACTTATCGGGCGACGTATGTAATTAACATCATATTTATACGTCCATTAAAGCGATCTAACCCTTCCGATCGTGGGATTAAATCCAAGTTATTACATTACGCCTTCAGATCGATTTCGTCGCACCGTCACACAATGATCGTCGTCATCGCCGTCATCACCGTTACGATCACCGTGGTCATAGTCATCGTCATCCATGTCAGAATCGTTGTCGTCATCGATCATCTCCTCCTTCCACCAAAATTCCAAAGGAGAATCCGAAAAGGTCGTCTCCACTAAATTGCATCGCCATCACCTCACCCTTCCATCGCGCCCTATTTATTAGTCTACTGCCAAGGTTGGGTTGCGTTGGCAGGTCGTCCTCGTTGGAAAACTAGGGCTAGGGTTTCTTCGGTTCCGATCGGGCGTCAATGGCGACGACGGCGCAGCAGCACGGCCACGAAGGGGCCAAGCCGGCCAAGAGGAAGCCGGTGTTCACCAAGGTGGACCAGCTGAAGCCAGGGACCAGCGGCCACACTCTCGTCGTCAAGGTGGTCAGCTCCGACACGGTGCTCCAAAAGGGCCACGCCGCCTCCGCCCACCTCCGCCATACTCGGATCGCCGAGTGCCTCGTCGGCGACGACACCGCCTCCATCGTCTTCACCGCGCGCAACGAACAAGGTGCCCGTTCTCCCTTCCTCTCCTGCTGCCTTTAGCAGTTATCGGAATCCGATCCCAGTGATTGTTGGTACTTGCTTTAGATCTTGTTTGTTCGTGTGGCTTATTCTTCTCCTTCTTTGATCCGCTGAAGAAATTGCATACCTTGTAACTGCGTTTCTGTGGTAAAGGATGGTGCATGATCATCTAGCATTAGGAGGGGGAAAAAGACCCTCTTTTTAGGTCTCCAGACTCCATGATCGATCGTGATCGGTTGATGTAGTACGTGCATGGCACTCCGAAAAGGAAACTTTGTGCTGTTGACCGAGCTGGTAGTCACTGGTACATTAATTCATTGTATTATCTTCGAATTTTATTGGCAACATCATCATTCTTGTTATTGTTGAATTTTGGTGATTATAATCAGGGAGAAAAGTCTCCCGTGCTTAAAAAAACATAGCAATCTGGATCCCTTTTTTTTTTTTTTTTTTTGATTGCATTTTTATTCAAATTAGTCTATTTCGGCTCTCTTAAATCCTATAACTGATGCTGTGATGCTACATCTGCCATGGCACCTATAGCTGCATACATGCAATTAGAAGTCACCTTTTTCTTACCTTGTAACCAATGGATGAAAGAATAGGATCAGCCAAAAAAAGGATGCCCGGCAATCACTTGATCCATATTATTTAAGGAAGATGATTTGTCAAAATAGTGCTTCTGATTACGCAAATTAGAAGTCACAACTATCGTCGAGCTTAGTTGCTTCTTAAGATCAGGATGAAATCTTCTGATGTTTAGATTCTTCAAACAACATAATCGCCTGTCAATATTCTGTGCATATGACGAAATATTTTAATAACCCAGCTATTTTAATAAAAAGATACAGAGGAGGTTCCTCTGTATGCAACTCAATTTACATGGATTTCACATTCTCGGACCGGCTAACAACATTCGACTTCCTTGTTGGACCCATACATTAGCTGTAAAAGTTTTGTGGGATTACTTTTCCATTGATATCTATTAGGAGAACATGAAAGAGGATGCACAGAGGGTTGTAGTTAATTATCTTATTACAACTTTTCTTCAGTTTACCTTGTTGCAACATGCAACTGTTTACCGTGACTAGAGGCAACAAAAATGAGCACCTATCCCCAATGCATATGTAAAATTAGCATAGAGAAGGACCATGCAGTCGTACTTGGTTTTCCAGTGGGTTGTAGTTTTTATGATCCAGGTAAATTTTCTTCTTCATTTTAGCTTGCTTTTGCTTAAATTGTTTATAGTAGTTCTTTCCTTTCATGCAGATATCTGAATGACTAATTTGAGTATATTTGGTTAGCTATTACCTACTCTGGGAATGGCTTATATGAAATCCTTTCACCATCCAGGAAGTTTGATGTTTTACATTTAATTGTTGCGGGGCAAAGGATATAATATGTAACAACAATATTTTTCGCATATATGGGAATTTAGACAAAGCTATTTGTATATGTAGTGATACAAATTAATGCGTCAGTGATTAATGAATTCTCTAAACTGGCAGTCGACTTGTTGAGACCTGGTGCTACCGTCATACTGCGCAATGCAAAGATCGACATGTTCAGGGGTTGCATGAGGCTGGCTGTCGATAAGTGGGGCCGAGTTGAGGTTACCGAACCTGCTGATTTTGCGGTGAATGAGGAGAACAATTTATCAATGGTCGAGTATGAGCTGGTGAATGTCAGCCAAGAATGAAGAAAAGGAACCATGCAGACAACTTTATCGGATGACATTGTCGATGGGGAAGCTTTTCTAACTTTACTTTTCATAGACATCAATGGTACACTATATGATTCCATCTGAACAATAGTTGGGAGTTATACTGCATTGGCACATTTCTATAGTATTCTCTGTGTATCTGTAATCAGAATGGCATATGATGGCTGAAGTATCAATTATGATGCACATAACCATCTGCCGATCTTATCGAAAAGCATGTTGTTTTAATAATCATTGTTGGTTCCTTTACAGTTTCTGTTAAATACTATGGTTTGGATTCAATCCACCTACCTGTTTGATGTTCAAAGCCTGAAAAGTATTCAAGATAAGAAATGGTGATGTGATGTTCAGGCATTCAAGATAAGTGGTAGGGTGGAAGAAGAAAGAAGAGTGAGATATAATATAGATGAGACCAAGCCCTACGTGCAACTCATTTAAACAGGGGAAAAAAAAAACATCAAAGAAACAATCAATTTAATAGAAGAAAAGGATCAGACCGAACCATCCGAAATAGATCAGTAATCAGACCAGCATGTAAATCTAAGGACCAGATGGTTACCTGGAATTTTTTTATTTATTTATTTATAGATGCATTAACATCATCTTGATATGTTGAGTGTTTTCTTTGGTTCCATTCAAGCCTAAAATTGTTGATACAGAGGAGAACATAACTGAATCGCAGCAAGGCGATAAGTGTTCTTCATTTTTTTTTCTTTTTTTTACTTTGAAATTCTCAAAAAGAAGAGAATTTGTTGTTTTCATCTCTGCATGGTGGAGTTTTCATATCACTCATTGCCGTCACCCCAAATTTATCATATTTTGTTTAACGTTTACAATCTAAAGAAAGGAAATAGTCACAGATAATTTCATTACTCCCTACAGCTTCGGTTTGGAGCATCCAGAGAAGCGCCCTAGCACGGTTTTTGAAGCTTCTAAGCACAAAATTATTCAACGCTCTGAGAACGAGCAACAGCGGCTGTTTCTGTTCCAAGAAATTAAGGAACACGGGAACTAGAAAAATAAATTGACATAGAAGTAAATGGGGACCTGCCACCCTCACATCATCAATATGCTCACCCTTTTTATTGGCACATTCCGACATGCCAAACCTCGGACCCCAACTGGATCTTCCATTTCCACAGCTCTCTGCTGCTCATGCAGCTTTCATTTGCTGCACAAGTTTCAAAAAGATTGGTTAGACTGGTTGTTCATAGATTTCTTGCACCAGTTAATTTAAAGAGTAGGACTAACAAAGCGGACAAAACTATAATGGCCAATATTACCCTTCCAAATATTTCATCAATGCAGCACTAACATGCTTCGGTGATGGGAGAACATAAAAAGAATTCCATCTTTTGTAACAGGCGTGTCACAAGTGTGTCTGTAGATACTGACAATAGCTACCATTCCTTTTAGTTTAATGTTGAACCTGATCCAAGCCAGAAGATTCCATGAAAACTTCTGTTGATGATTTCTTTGTTCTTGTTAATTCATGTTTTCATTTTCCAATGTTGAATAAGATATCACTCAGAAGCATTATTTGCAGGATAAGTGTCTCTCTGGAGGAAATTAGAACCAAAAGCATATTTAATCAGTGAACAGACGACCTCTTCCATGTTTTTAGCTGTTCCTGCTCCTTCTATATCTTTCTCTTCATCCTTTCTAAAATTATACTCATGGGATTTCAATACTTGTGTCGAACATTTTCTCATTTAGATGAGTCTGATTTTTTTTCTTTCACTTCATCCATATTTCATGACTTCCGTGCTCAAAATTTCACTGGTGCTAGATTAACATCCTTTTCTTCTTCTCCTGCTTATGGGTTGCTTATAGTTCCAAGTTAAGGTTTACAGAAAGGGCATACTGTGCTTGTTTCACAAATTAATTAAAGGTTAATGCAACTAAAAAATGTTTATGGATTTTGGGCGTAAATACTCACTCTTTTCTCCTCTTCCATCTTTGCTTTAATGTACGAGTAGATGGCAACTCCTGCAATTGCAATACAAGTCCCAATGCCCGTCTGCGTTGAAATCTTGTTTCCTGTTTCAAGATCACAAGTGTTAGGATGACAATGGCCTTACACTAAAAATCAGCAGTGCAGTCATTGAGACATTGGGCATGTCGACACATACCAAATACTATGATTGAGAAACCAATCACGAACACACGCTTCAGTACATTTCCAACTGCGTGCGTGAGAGGAGCGACTCGTTCCAAGGTGTTGGTTGCCAACTGTTGGATGCATAAATGTCATTATGTCAATCAACCACATCAAGGAACATCAACATGAACCAAGGATCATGTATCTTCTGAAACATTAGACATGCAATGAATACTTAATCAACAAAAAAATTATTACTGGAACAGGTGAGTTCAACATAAATTATTATGGCAAAACAAAGAGCACATTTACTGGACAACCATACAAGGTAGTGGTGGTAGATGCTAAAAGGAAATAAAGCCTGCGTACGATAGCATGATAACTAAATACCAAGAGTTGTCATTTGGAACAGGATGATTGACTATGTGAGTATGTTGGTGAGAGAAAATAGTTATCGGCCAGATAAGATGTGCTCATGACTACAGGTTAAAGTAGCATAATACTAAGTTACTAACAGTGTCTATATAAATTGTTCATATAGCTTTATAGAATCTATCAACACAATCAACTTTCTGTTTTAACAAAGAGAGAGAGTTGACATTGGAAGAATATGATTGACATGTAATCAAACTTCTGAAATTTGAGCAAAGATGAAACCACGCATGGTAGTATTCACAATCCATCCCCTTATTCCACTAAGAAAGCAGAAACCCCAAGTAGACCCATCTGCCAATTCTTAATGGGTGCATCAGTAGCAACTGATATTTGTCTGTTCCAGTGTATCCAAGCATCAAATTCTATTAGCCACACAAGCAGAGGAATCATTTCTATAAGGAGCATATCAGCATTAATGCTTATTAGACGACCAATATGTCAAGCAATTACCTGGTTGTATAGGTGATAAAACATTCCCACCCAGAACAGGTCGGAGATGAACTTTGTTAAACCTACTTTGGCAACTGCATCCTTAAACCCATGCTGCATCAGTTGAGGTCCCTCAACCTGAAAGTTCCAACATAAATGATCAGTCAAGAGAAATGGCATAAGTCTTAACTAACAGTTGCATATGCTACTTCAAATTCAAATTCAAACACACAAGGCAATTAATAAAGACAAATTGTTCTGCCCCATAAAAATGGTTACAACCACTGAGGCATGTTAAACTTTTTCATATTGATGCACGATGCTTTGGGTCAAATACCACAATGGATAATGGCCTTGCTCAATATACACTAAGCAGCAGTATATGTTGAATGTTAAGCATGCTTGTCTGGTAAGTAGGGTGCCGAAACAATTATCTTTTAAGTATCCTATCTGTAATAATATTGGATGGATAACTTCATAGTCAGAAACAAATGGTAGAACTAACTAAAGATGGTTAGATTGTCAAATATGTTTAGTTCTTAATGAGTATATTCTGATAAATCATTAAGAATGATGCGACACATCACCAAGCTTACATGTTCTGATGAGATTAAAGAATGAATTTACAATTAGTAGCCAACAAACATTTGGAGTTCTCAGTAGAACTTTTGTATTCATTGACATCATAATGAACCTTTTTTTTTTTAAAAAATGTAACAACATTTGTTTTTGTCTTTAACTGATGAGTCCAGGAAACAAGTTCAACCAAGAATTTCTTAAAAAGTCATTTTGGTCAAATTCAAGATGTTTCAACATAAAGAATGATATTACAATTTTACAGGTTTTGCACTAGTTCCTCACACCTGAGAAGAAAAATTGTTCAAATGGACATCTAACAACCATGTAGTAAGCCACAAAGAAACCTGAATATAAAGGAGATGCCATTATAAACTCCTGATATTATCAGCCATGACACTTAAGCATATCAAAGATCTCTAGTCCCAATAAATCTCCAAGGATGATGAGCAATGTCTGATGGTTCAACATGGGAATGCAATAAAATAATTTATAAAAAAACTTTTCTTAATTGTCCCATTCATTTGACTAAATTACTTACCAGAATTGCAGGCGGGATACAGACAAAAAGCGCAATGATCGATATGTATGCATATACATTTGTGCTGTCCATGTCAGTCTGCAATGTATAATTAGCTTTCATTTAGCCAAGGGGATCAACATAACAGAAATAACAATCAAGAAACCAATGTACCATAGCTTTCTTGGAATAGATGCTCCTGTAAGTGAAGGAGACGTTTGAGATCATGGCACTAATGAAGCCAGTCCAATTGAATGATAGTTCCGTAAGGGATGCCATTGAGACACCTGCAATTCACAAAATTTACCATGCGTTACACTGACCAGGCAAAGAATTAACATTTAACTTCTCAGGTATTAGAGTCGTAAGGAGAAATATAGCTGCCTTAGTAAGATATTGGCTGCTAACATCGCCTCCCAGCTTTCTCATTCTTAAGGCCCAGAAACTAATATCCTTAAATCTCTGTTTAATTCTCTTGAACGCTTATGAAATTAATGTATGAGTGACCTTTTGGAAGAATGGCTTTGGCAATGAGGTCTGTTTCGATATATGCACTGCTAAGATGTAAAGATCAAGCTTACATTTCCAAGTGTAAGTGCAGAAGATTAAAGGAAGAGTAAGGCTGATCATTTCATTGTTATGACATTCTATCAATTCATAGCATATACAATTAGATTGGTAAGGGTACAACAGTGAAGAAGCAAATTACCAAGTACAACTGGGGCCAGAGATAACCACAACGTCCAAGGTATCTGTTGTCCAAGGATGAACTGAGAAGCTGCTGCATTGAAGAAGGGTTCCAGTGCTGACACAAAAATAGAAGGTGTCAGAAAAAAGTATTCCGAGTGCTGAACTGTAATTTGCCTCGGAAGGAATAGCTCCAACTCATAATGGGACTTCCAGTTAAAATGGAACATTACCTTTGATTGTGTGAGTAAATGAGACTGCGACAGCAGCAAATGAAACATTGCTAGTAACATGGCCGATGGCATGGCAGACAGCAACAGGGATGAGCAGCTTCAAGAGATTTGAGTCGATCGGCTAAAAGAAAGACCAGCTCAAATCAAATTGCATATCGAATCTTGTTAGTAGGCTTTTCAAGGTAAGGCAAACTCTATCTGCCGTGACAGACACAACACCATCCACGTTTACGCCAACTAATAACTACAACGTGACAGATCAGATGGAATCTGCCGTCGTCCAACAGCTACAAGTATACTTGCAACGGGGTAAATGCAATAGAGGGATCGGACGGTGGAACTTACAGCACGCTTGGGAAGACCGACGGTCCAGCTCACCAAACAATACACCACGCCAACGAACAAGTGTATCACCGACACGAAGCTGCACCCAAACCAACCGTACCGTTAGTATACCGCGAAGCAACGAGCCTGATAAATGTGGGACCGCTTCCTCTGAAGGAGAGTAGACTTACTATGGGTAGGGGAAATAATTGTAGAGCTTCTTGTTGATGATGTTAAATATCACATTCAAAAAATACCTGCCAGACGATAAAAAATAGTAATAAGCTAATGGGACGTTGGTGATTCGATTCAAATCACATGAGAAGTAGTTACGCGAGGCGGTGAGGAGACCGCACCACATGAAGAAGAAGAAGCCGGTGACCAGAGCGGGGTACTTGGCGGCGAAGCCCACCTTTGTTTCCCTAATCGAGACGAAAACAGCAAAAAAGAATGCCAAGAAAGGAACCCGATTAGCAGCGGAAAGCTTCTTTGGAGTTGGGGGGAGGAGGTGGCCGAGGAGCCACGGAGGAGACGGACCTCACCCGACGGAATCGCCGCCTTCGGCCGGCGAGGAGGACGCCGCGGCGGCCACCGGGCGGAGCAGCACCCGCCTCGTCGGCGGGGATGACTTGTCGAGGTGGAGCAGCGCCGGGCGGAGCTGGCGGCCCCAGATGAGGTTCCCGCCGTCGGCGACGGAGCCGGCGGGGCGGGCGGTGGCGTGCGCGGCGAAGGCCGGGTCCCTCGTCGCCTTCCTCGGGAGGCGGAGCAAGCCGGCGATGCCGCTGCCGGCACTCGAGATGGCCCCCGTCGTCGCCATGATCAAGGGAGAGGTGGAGAGGGGAGGGAGAGAGGAGGAAGGTGGGTGCGATCGAAAGGCAGGATTCCGCAGGGGGAAACCAATAAATACTCGAGTGGAGGAGAGGGAGAAACCGACGGTGAGAGAATGGACGTCAGGCGGATGATGCGGTGGCATAGAAGTTTGTACGCGTCCATGCGCAGGTAATCTCCATGTAACGATATCCTCGCAACAGATTTTTAGTAAATGTGGACGTCAGAGGTGATCTCAGCTCCCAGGTGATGGCAACCACTCAGTACACAAGTGGCAGAAAGAAGAAGAAAGGGGAGTGAGAGTATCGTTAGTTTCATGAGGAGAAAGAATCGTGGGGAAGGGCGGAGCAAGAGGCGTTGTGCGAGCGTTATCTGGAGGAGGAGGAAGTGAAACGAGTGGCGTTCAGCTGCGGGCAAAGCTGGGACACGCTCTCCACTCCTTTTGGCTAACCCCACCTTATCCGCTATTCTAATGAGGTGGCGGAAGACCACGCGAGGAACGGGAGGGGTTCTTCCAACATTACTACCACTCGACAATGCATAGCTGATGATCAGTGTCCTGTGCATGTGACGAGTGATGGGATGAGTTAAGTTCAAATTAAAAAATTATATACTATCGAGGAAGAGAAGAATAAAATATAGATGCGACGATCGTGGGTCACAGTCCATGGCAGCCTGCCTACAATGACAGCAAAATTTGTCACGGTTACAGTTCGTCGTTTCATTCCGTCATCTATGCTCTTGTGCATTTACAGGTGTTTCGGCCTTGCACAACGTTACGGACCGTTTATAAGTCAATATCGCTAGAGTGAAAAGTCTTTGGCAACTCAAGCTAACTCAATGACTAATAATATCTAAGGGGGGCAAACAGACGATGCATGAGGAGCGAACAAAGGATCGAACCTCATGGCACAGATCCTAGTAGAACTGTCGTAGGAGGAGCACCTCGTTCGCACATCACTCCGGATGGATAAGCAGGGAGTCACGGGGAACAGAGTCGCTTGAGAGACACATGGCACCTGAATCGATGATCAAGAGAAGCACACATCCTCTCCCACAGAAGAAGCATTGTCACAAGGTCCACAAATCATCTGAATCAATGATGATGAGAAGCAGACATCATCTCCTAAGGAAGAAGCAGCAGCATCACAAGGTCAGTAAATCAAACTATATAAGAGACACAAAAGAAGGATGATGGAGGTAAAGATGCAACTGGACATTGACCATACTAGTTTAGCAAAGCTTTATCAAAGTAAAGAATGCTTGGCAAAGGTAGAGTCCGTACAAAATGAGACGACCACAATGGACCAAATAGTGTTCTGAATCGAGCGAGATAATCAAATCTTTCTTGAACTTTGAATTATTAAAACTTTTGTGAAAGCATAATATGGTGATAGGGTTGTTAAGGATTAATTATCCAATTAAATTATGTGAATCATGTGTTATAAGCAAACAACCAAGAAGCCAATGACTTAGAATATTAATGGTCTTTAAAATAAATCATCAAAGATAATATTATCATAATAACTTTTATCCATTTGTAAAAAGTTTCTTGTTGTCATGGAGGTCATTTGAAGTTCATGCATAAAACACCTTGCTATAGATGGACTACCTTCATTCTTTTCTTTCTTCACAAGAAAATTTGCCTTCTCACTATTATTTTTAGAATTATAACAGCATTCTAAAACATAATGGTTAAACCATTCACAAACATAACTTTGAATTTTAAATTTCTTGTACTTCAATCTTGAATTTCTATCACATCCATCACTTTGGTTAGAATATTCTCCATCATTCAAGTTATTTTGTGATTCATTAGTGGCCTGCCATCAGCCACTTTTCCCTTTTGTCCATGATATCTCTCTTTGTTGTTCACTTTTATTCTCAAGTGTGCAGCCGATTTCCAATATTTGTTCCATGGACTTATCTTCTCTTTTTGCATCTTTGTTTATGAACTTAAAGAGATCTCATTAGTTGTTCTAACAACACGTGGTTTAGATCTTTGGTGCACCTTCAAAAACAAACTTTGGATCCAAAAATCTTCCATTTTTTTCATTACTCTTAGTCATTTTATTTTTATTTTGTGAATAATAAAATTGATTTTTGAGAAATAGTCGGAGATAGACCTTGAAGTACCTTGCTATAGTCTTTTTAAAAGCTCAAAAGTTTGGTAATGATTTTTTTTTTTTTTTTGGCTTTAACCAAACCATCAAATTCCTTTTGTATTTCTCAAGTCTCTCTTAATGTTTTAGAGAAATAATCTCGAATATTTTATATTTAAGTCCTTCATAAATTATAAACGAAACTTCTCCCTTTTTTTTTTTAATCTTTGAGTTATTTTTCCTTCTCTATCCATTTTGTCTTCTTCTAGATCTAGTTCAGGATTTCTATTTTCAATATCTCACACATCCAAAGAATCTTGAAAAATCTTCAAGTGGAGTGTATCATATTTCATAATTCTCTTTCATCAATCTAAGACATCTGGTTTAAAGGTGTACCAAAATGCTATAGTTTAAGTGACTCTAATAACAAATTTTGATTTTGAAGGGATAGGGAGAGAAATGGAGTTGTAAAACTAAGGTGAAGAGTATGAACAACATAAAATTTATTTTACTACTACAGCACTGTGCAATTCAATTTGCCTCATCTCTCTCAACTCATGTCAACTCAATTCCTATAACCTTATTTCTTACCAGCTTGTTTCCTATCATCTTATTTCCAGTTATCATATTTCTTATCACCTTGTTTCATTTTACTATTACCTTATTTCCTATCACCTTGTTTCCCAACATCTTGACCAGCCCATGATACAATTACAACATACAGTCTTACATTGGCTCTATGATACATCAACTACAGTGTATCAAAGATGCATCTCTTTTCTCTAAAAGACCTCATCTTTCAAGATTTGAACTTAAATTTGATTTTATTTTCCATGGGACTTCTCATTTTTTCAGGTATGGTTTTTCGCCTTTCAATGCAATGAATGTAATCTTAAAAAATTGAACAATTTTAATTTCTAAGACAACCATCTGTTTAGTTTGATAAGCATAATCACCCTCGAAAGCCCAACAAACATTGGTGAAATTAATCATGTTCAGATGTCATCGATCTTCTGTAGTGGTTCTAACACAAATACGTTTAGTCATCTCAGTAACAAGAAATAAGCAATCAAGTGCAGCTGTATCTATACCATTACCACCCATAGAGTAGATACATCAAAAGAACAATTCATGAAACAATTAACTGAAAGCTATGTTGATAACTTCTTTGGTGTAAGTTAAAGATGATGAGATAAATGCATAAATCTCCAACTTATATAATCCATGTTCTCCATGACTTTGATGAACTTGAAGTTAGAACAAATATCTGTACCTGATTGTAGATGAACAGGCTTTATGAAAGAACAGCTAAGGAGAATGTATAGATGCTGTCTGGATCCTATAAAAAAAAAAAAAGCAAGGAGAATATCTGAACGTCATATGGATCCTATAAAAAAGCTTTGAATCAGACGTCACTTCAAAAGGATTATTAAAGGGTATGACGAATAATAAGAGATGGAACCTACAACAGCCTCGAGCGACATCAAATAGGAACTACCAATTATTCTCTATCTTTTCTTGATTGAACAACTTCAGAATTGTTCTCTGGAACCCCAACCAACACAACATGTAGCAACTAGCTCCAATCAGTGAGGATTCCACACAGGTTAAGTGAGATCCAACCACGTTTCTATTTATCGTGTATTGATCCCCCAACACCCCTAAAATGTGTATCATCTAAGATACATTTCGAGACCATAAACATTCACCAACGAAATCAACCAAAATCTCATGAAGAAAGGGGAGAACAAGAGCAAGAACCTGATCGAGGGCGACGACACCGATGGGGCCGTTGACGAGCTGGAACGCGGCGACGGCCTCCGGGTACATCCGGGGCTCGCCCTTTCGTCGCAGGACACCAGGCGCAGCGGCCTACCCGGCCCCAGCTATCAATGTTAGGGTTAGGGTTAGGGGCAGGAGGGTTGGATCTGGCGGAGGCGGATGCGTTCTTGGGAGACAGCGACAGGAGGCAGCGGAGCCACTCTTCTCGGAAGGAGGAGGCGTGTTTGATTTCTCTAGCTGCATGCTTGGCAGCGGGCTTTGATTAGCTTTTGGAAGGAGAGAAGCAGAGGAAGAGGGCGAACAGAGTCCAGACCGATGCCCGATGAGCGCGCGAGCGCGGAGGCAAAGGATTAAGAGGGTAGAAGCTGTGACGCGGGCCTCGGCCCAACTCATAACGGTTCGAGTTTTCTTAATTTAGAAATATGTTTTTGCCCTTATTTGATCATTTTATTTTTATTTTAAATAAAAAAGATAATATTTGATATGAAAAATAAGAAAGGATAAAAGAAAGTATGTTCCCCGATCTCGATCCATCACATGGCTGCCGGATCAGCACAAACGATGAGACCCGGACAATATGGTAATTACATAAACGTATGAATGAATAATCTCTCATAGAAAACACTTAATTTTTTTATTATTATTTTTGAACTCTGACATACGCAACCCAGAATCGAGTTTGGACTGTCACAAACATCACAGCAATCATACCATCAATAAATTATATTATTAGTTGGTACAATAAAATATTGATATTATTTATATAGTTTAATGATTCTGGTTCTGATCTTTGAGTGCATGAACAAAATAGTTCCAGGGATCGTCCGACCGAATCCCGAGTGCTGTCCTGCTCACAAACGCACGAGAGTCGGCCATGCCCGACTCCAGCAGCCACCGGTTAAGCTGGGCAAAAGCCGCAGGCAGTGGCAGACAGCGTTCTGTAGCTTTCACGGAGGCGGAGGAGGAGGAGGACGCCACCTCCCGCCTGGGCCTGCCTCGCCTCGAAGAACGCGAAGCTGGCGTGCGCGGAAGGGGGGAGGAGAGTGATCGGTGCAGGACCATCCATGAACAGCGTAATCCGTAAAAGGCATGCCGTTCCCAACCCCCACCGGCCTCCCACTTGCTCGAGCCGCAGCAGCAACAGCTCGGTGACGGATACTAATGGTCGAGCACTTCTCTTCTGCAAGAGGCTCATGATTCATGTGGTCAGATCTCATCAGGATGGCGAGAACCTTATCGTTGCGCCTGCTGCCTTTACATCCCAATACCGAAAGCTGGATCATGGACTACATTCCACAGAAAAAGATCAGTCAAAGTTGTAATCACTGCTAAACGATCTCTCTCATTAATATATTGGCGAGATCATTAGCATCCCCTCCCTCCCTCCCTCCTCCTCATGTGCCAGGCCTTTTTGGATCTTCCTGCTGCTCCTTTCCTCATGGCACGCTCCCCATGTGGCCCTCACGCTCTCTCTCTCTCTCTCAGCTCGAGAGATGGTCATCACTGAACTATCGGATTGGGGCACATCCCGAGAGGAAGAGTTCGATCGATCTGGACGCTTGAAACCTGTGTACATGAAAGAGAGGCCAAGCGAGGGAAGATAGGTAGCTGAAAGCATTCCTTTGCACAAGTTAGTGTTATAAGCCCGTGCATTGTACTCTGCAGTCCAGATCTGGAGCTGCTGTTGTGCATTTGTTGGATCGGCCGCAGGTGTTGTTGGAATTCGTGGGAGCTGCTTCTCTCCGAGCTTCAACCTTCTTCTTTTAAGTTCATTGTTTACAGTAGATCTCATCTTGTGTGGGTAATCATCTCCTTCCACCAGATTCTTACTTCAAACAATGATTTCCATGTTGTCAAATCTCATCAAATGATATGTAGAGAGAGAGATGTTGAATTCTGCACCGAGTCAGCGGCACTAGATTATTAACGTGATCAGGGGAACATTGAGCGTCTCCTTCGCTGGGTTGTTTGTGCTCCCAGTTCACAGTCTATGCATTTTGGTGGTGCCCGATATGAATGTTTCTGCTGCTGCTTTTTGTGTCCACCAGTCACAGTTCAAAGGGAGCATTTGGATCCATCATCTGCAACGTGAGAAGCCATGTGGTCATCAAAAAAAAAGGATGATCGTTTACATGTATTATATGTATAAAAACAAGACATCTTTAGAAAAAAAAAAAAAAAGAGCAACCTTCAAGAAGAGTTAAAAAAAAAAATCACACGAAAATCGCCCCTATATTTTATTAATGCCCTAAAGTTGATCACCCACCTAATCGCATAGTTTGGCCAAAATGCCAGATGACAAGCTTTCTCGGAACTCGAAGCCTGCAGTCATGCAATCCATCACTCATCACCAAGAAAGGCGTCTTTCCCTCCTCGTTGTGTAGATGAGGGGCGAACAGCAAACAGCTCACTGTTGCAGTGTGCTGCCACTGTTTGAAGGTCTACATCTGAAGCCACCTCGCTGTCATCTCCCAGTCTCATGCACCAGCACAGAAAAGCAAACCTACATCTGTTGTGCTTGTCCTCTTATTTTATTGTTGCGTTCATCTTTCTTTGGCACCACTCTCACTCCCAAGCAGACGGCGACTCGTCTTGTGCTCTGTGGAATGGAAGTGTAGCAGTTAGATGAGGCGGAAGAAGAAGCCTTCCTTTTGCGGAGTCGGCCGACCACACTCCCACCACCGGACCGGCGGTGGCGATCTCTTCTTCTGCTTTACTGCCCGCCGCTCCGCCGCCGCCGCCGCCTCTTCTTCCTCCGCCGCCGTGATGCGCACGACCTCCTCCAAATCGCTCCCCAGCCCGGGCCGCAGCCGCGACCCCTCGGCGGCGGCGCCGTCCCTTTCCTCCTCCCTCAGCCGCCGCCTCCGGAGCAGCGGCAGCGTCAAGGGCGGCCAGTCCCCGATGTTCCCCGCGGTCGTCGGCGGGAGGCGGAAAGGCGTCGCCTTTGAGGCGGCGGAGCCGTCCTCCCCCAAGGTCACTTGCATCGGTCAGGTGCGGGTGAAGAGCAAGAAGAGGAAGAAGGCCTCGGTGATGCGATCGCGTTCCGTGAGGGGGAGCCGGAGGGAGGCGAGCTTCCGGAGGACGGAGGACGCCAGCGGGCCTCGAGAGGGCTTGCCGAGCAGGAATCAGAGGTGGGTGCATCAGCTCCCGATGAGCATCTGCGAGGCGCTGAGGGCATTCGGGTCGGAGTTCAACTGCTTCTCCCCTTGTAGCGGAAGGTCCCTCCGTTCCTCCTCTTCTGCGTCGAGATCGGGCGAAGCAAGCGAAGGAAAATGCGCCGAGAAGAGGTCGAGCTCCTGCGGGGCAGCATTCGCTAGGTGGTTGATGGCGGCTCCGGAGGGTGAGAGACGAGAGGACATGGGCGTGGCAGTCGAAAATAAAAGGGACAGAGAGATGGGAACGGTGACAAAGGAGTGGGTAAGCAGAGAAGACTTGGGGTTGGAAGCGGGGATGGAGAAGAGAGAAGAGGTGGTGATGGTGGTGAAGAAAGGGAAGGAGGAGGAGGAGGAGGAGGAGGAGGAAGCAAGGGTCAGCATTTGCATTCCCCCGAGGAATGCTCTGCTGCTGATGAGATGCAGATCTGATCCGGTCAAAATGGCAGCCCTAACCAGCCGTTTCTGGGATTCGCAGGCCGTGCAGGTGCGCGTCGAGGAGGGAGGAGAAGAGGAGGAAGACAGTGGTGATGAGGTCACAGATCAATGCCGAGAGTCTGACGAAGGAGCACAGGGAGAGAGGGATAAAGAAGACACTGAAACGGAGCAAGTGGATCAGGAAGAGGGAGTGGTAGAAGAAAGCCTTCAAGCAGTGGTTTCGACAGAAGAACAAGCATGTGAGAAACTGGAGGCAAAGGAAGAGGAGGTGCAGGTGAATCTAGATCATGAGAAACAAAATTGGGATGAGGACCTAAAAGAAGGGGCTGCAGCTGAGCTTGCTGAAGTGAATGCAAACACAGGAGATGATCCAGAGGAGCTAGAAGTTGCAGCAGCTGAAGCAGATAAAGTTAGGTTGGAAGAAAAACCAGATGAAAACGATAATGACAATGAGACTCGTCTCGAGGATAGGGAGGAAAAAGCAAGGAGATCCAGCAGCTGCTCATCCACAACAGACAAGGAGGAGAGATCGAA
This sequence comes from Musa beccarii, assembly GCA_024322285.1. Classification (NCBI taxonomy): domain Eukaryota; kingdom Viridiplantae; phylum Streptophyta; class Magnoliopsida; order Zingiberales; family Musaceae; genus Musa; species Musa beccarii. Next base: position 12,301,988 of record CM044397.1, read on the forward strand.
TAGGTGCATTTCCAGGGTAAGAGATGGAGGAAGGAAGCGCAGCTCTGCTTCGAGGGAGAGGGACAGGCGGCGGCATAGCTTCTCAACCGAGAGGGAGGCGAGTAGACCCAGCTTCAGTAGTGAAAAAGAAGTAAGGAGGGCGAGCTTCTCTACAGAAGGGAAGGGGAGATGGAGCTTCTCCATTGAGAAAGATGGTCTGAAACTAGAAAAGGAAGCAAATGATGAAGAAACAGAGACCAAAGAAGATAACTGGGCAGAGGAGACGGGACCAAATGACGCTGTTGAGGTTCAAAACATGCATAGCATGGATCAAGAAGAAGTTAAAGATGAGGACGATGGAGACAGACAACAACATGGAGTAGAACGCGAAGCAGGGGAAAAGAGAAAGGAGGAGAAAACGAGCACGGAGTTGCCCGACTGCCTTCTGTTGATGATGTATGAGCCGAAGTTGTCAATGGAGGTTTCAAAAGAAACTTGGGTCCGTAGCACAGACTTCCACGAGTGGCATCGCCACCACCCTAACAACCGGACTCGTCTCTCTTCCAAAGCTGCCGTCGCCGCCACTACCATCGTCACCGATACCACCAACACCGGTGGTGCCAAGGTGAGTGATGGAACCAAAGGTGAATCAAGCAAGAAGAGCACAGATGATAAAAGCAGTGAGAAGAACGAAACGGTTGCCCCCATGACAGAGGCACCCCGGCACCCACCACCTCCACCACCAGCATTGCCCACTATGTTGTATGCAGAGAAGAAGTTGAGAGGCAAAGTTTCTGTGCTGCAAACACCCGCTCAAGCTCTGGCATATGGGCCGTTTGTGCTGACACGGTGCAAGTCGGAGCCAATGAGGTCGTCGGTGAGGCTGGCTCCGGATGCTTGTTTTTGGAAGGACCGGCATCAGCCCATTGGGGCCACCGGAATTGGATTCTGATCTGATAGCAAACAATTTAAATGGTTTTGTCTGGATCTTTGACAAGGTAAGAACACCACTAACTATTGTGCAAAACATCGTTCAACTTCTTTGTGTTAGTGTTGCTCTGCAGCCTGTACAATAAAAATGACAATCTCGGTTTGTTATTCTAATGGAGGTCTTGTGTGGCAACTGCAATTTTTTGTTTAAACTTACTGTTCTAATTTGACTCCGGGAGTAGTCTCATGGTGGTAAAAACGAATAAAATTTCTAAAAGAATATTTAGCAATCAAGTGAAACACATCTCATTATCTTACATGCCTTTTATGACAGGGATAAGATGCATATTTTGTAGTGATCCCCTTTCGGAAAAAGAAAATTCAGGATGTGTGCTATTGAGTCTTAAGGCAGTGGCTAATCATGTGTTCGGACATTTACTTTTGTCAATTTCTTTGTAGTTTGTAGTTTTCATTTGTTTACATGTTCTGTTTTAGTTTTACTGATGATCTTAGAGCTTCTCGTATCGTTAGTCTGATGATTCCGGTAAAAGTGAATAAATTTTCTTAAGGCATGTTTAGCAATAAAGTGAAACACGTCTTAGATCTTATATGCTTATCGTGATGGGGATACGATTTATATTTTGATACTAATAGCCTTGCAGGTAAAGAAAAAATTCGGGATGTGTTCTATTGACTCTTTTAAGCAAGTGGCTGATTACATGTTTGGACATATACTTTCATCAATTTCTTTGTAGTTTGTGGTTTCTTAGTTCTACCGAGGGATCTTGGAGCTTCTCATTTTGTTAGTCTCATGCCGGTAAAAGTGAATGAAATTTCCAAAGGAATGTTTAATAGTCGGGTGAAACATGTTTTGTGCCTTGTATGCTTTTCATGATAGCGATAATCTATACTTTGTAGTGATGCCCTTCCAGGAAGAAGGAAAATTTAGGATGTGTTCTATTGACTCTTCTGAGCAAGTGGCTAATGATGTGTTTGGAAATATGCTTGGTCTTGTTCCTGTTTGTGTTCTCAGTTTAAAGCATTATATTTTGCATGACCATATGTTTAAAATTCATGAATAGTTATGTCTCAACATTTTTGGATCAATTTAGTTTTGGAGTTTTCTTATTCAGCCACCTAGAAACTCATGAGGAACTTTTGTGCAATTTGAAGAATCTTGTAATTGCATTGATGAAAGTCTGTTCTTCATATGTTAAAGCAGATCTGTTGAATGGATCAACATGAAACCAAAAAGACAACCTCAACCAGTTAAATTCTAAGCCAAACAGCTTGAACAAGATGGTTGAGAATTGCAAGGTTAGCTTGAACTTGCAGAGTAGTTCAAAACCATGCATGAAGTGCTCTAATCCACTTGAGGGCCAGAGGCTGCCCTCCTGCTTGCCACTTCACAAAGAGAAAGAGCAAGCAAGAGGGTAGGGGATAACTGGAGGAGACTGACACCCATGATTAGAAAGTGACATAGGAAACCATTGTTTCTTCCTCTTCCACAACTCTCACTCCTTGCTGACACCACCATCATCATCTTTAGCAGCTTTTCCCCATGGAGTGCTTTGTGCTGAGAAAGTGATCAGAGGTCCCCTGTTTTCTTCCTGCCTCTCCATCAGTTGTGCATGAATTTGATCTGAATCCAGATGCTTTCCTCATGTAGGCATTCAGAACAAGTAAAATCCCATTGCATTTCTCATCAGTTACTGCAGACATGAGAAGCTCAACATTTTTTTTTAGTATTACTCCACAGCGTAGCAGTTGCAAGGACGTAACAAAGCTGACTAATTCTGCTAACCTTCTGTTCAAAAAGCTGCAACGAATCTTAATGCATGAGTGCCCGAATCCACCGGTCTCCCAGTAGCCACTGCAGACATCCACGAAGGTAAATGATGGAAGAAGAGGGGCCAAGATTTAAACCCGGTTCGCATGGGGTTGATTTGGTCGGTTTGGTTCTTCCAATAACCAACCGGTTTAGCGTTTAGGATTTTGGAGTCGGATCTAAATTAGTCAGATGTCGGGCCGGGTTGTATGAGGCTGAGATTGTGCTAATGCTTAACCCCTTAACCCGGACCCGACCCGAATTTTAGTTGGATCATAATTTCCAAATCCAAACCCAACTCAGTTGGGTCTTTACGGATTGGATTGAGATTGGACTCACTCGGACCCGTTTGAGTGGCATGCTGGCCTGACCACTTTAATTATGTTTCTCCTTCATCCACGTTGGAGCTTAGTTGGCCCCTTCCTCTAGGTTATATGGTTGAGTTGGACACGGGGCAAAGTTTTCGGAATACTCCTGCCTCCTCTCGAAAACGGCGTCTTCCCCTCCAAAGCCGAACGGCGGTAGCATCTCGGGATCGAGGAACGGCGTCTTCCCCTCCATAGCCGAACGGCGGCGGCATCTCGGGATCGAGGAACGGCGTCTTCCCATCCATAGCCGAACGGCGGCGGCATCTCGGGATCGAGGAACAGTGCGGTCGGCGTCTTCCCCTCCATAGCCGAACGGCGGCCAGCAACGGCGTAGCTCTCTCCCCTTCCCATCGTCTTCCCCTGCCTTCTCCACCTCACCCGCCGCCTCCGTCTTCCCCTCGCGATCAACACCAGGTGGTCTTGCTGTTTCACTTGATTGCTAAATATCCGTCTTACTGTTCTAGTTTGACTCTGGGATTATTCTCATGCTGGTAAAAACGAATAAAATTTCTAAAAGAATATTTAGCAATCAAGTGAAACACATCTCATTATCTTATATGCCTTTTATGACAGGGATAAGATGCATATTTTGTAGTGATCCCCTTTCAGAAAAAGAAAATTCAGGATGTGTGCTATTGAGTCTTAAGGCAGTGGCTAATCATGTGTTTGGACATTTACTTTTGTCAATTTCTTTGTAGTTTGTAGTTTTCATTTGTTTACATGTTCTGTTTTAGTTTTACTGATGATCTTAGAGCTTCTCGTATTGTTAGTCTGATGATTCCGGTAAAAGTGAATAAATTTTCTTAAGGCATGTTTAGCAATAAAGTGAAACAGTCTTAGATCTTATATGCTTATCATGATGGGGATACGATTTATATTTTGATACTAATAGCCTTGCAGGTAAAGAAAAATTCGGGTTGTGTTCTATTGACTCTTTTAAGCAAATGGCTGATTACATGTTTGGACATATACTTTCATCAATTTCTTTGTAGTTTGTGGTTTCTTAGTTCTACCGAGGGATCTTGGAGCTTCTCATTTTGTTAGTCTCATGCCGGTAAAAGTGAATGAAATTTCCGAAGGAATGTTTAATAGTCAGGTGAAACATGTTTTGTGCCTTATATGCTTTTCATTATAGCGATAATCTGTACTTTGTAGTGATGCCCTTCCAGGAAGAAAGAAAATTTAGCATGTGTTCTATTGACTCTTCTGAGCAAGTGGCTAATGATGTGTTTGGAAATATGCTTGGTCTTGTTCCTGTTTGTGTTCTCAGTTTAAAGCATTATATTTTGCACGACCGTATGTTTAAAATTCATGAATAGTTATGTCTCAACATTTTTGGATCAATTTAGTTTAGAGAAAAAACGACGAGTTCGACGATGGGGAAGACGTCGAACGTCAGGTTGAAAGGAGCCGCCAGTTCGCAGCGTCTCCTCTCGCGACGCTCGACTCTTCGATCCTCGCCGAGGACTTGGCTCTGATGACACCTCACCGGGGCTCCGACCTCATGAGGTTTCCCTCCTCCGTCTCATCGAAAAGGTCTCCGATGATTGCACCGTTGAGATCAACGAGACCGGTTCGTGCTTCGAAACCCCTTTTATCTGAGTGATGATTTCTGTGCTTCCCCTTTTATCTGTAGGAGTTTGGGTGGGGGTCGCTTACCAATCTGCCAGGGTTTGGTTTGTGCAGGGACGAAACTGAGGTATAAGCCGGGAGTTCTTATGGGAGGGAAGAATTTAGTGCATGACTGTGGTCTCAGCCGCTCCATGGGATACTTCCTCGAGCCGCTGATCCTGATCGGCCTGTTTGGCAAGAAGCCCATCTCAATTAGGCTTAAAGGTTTCACCCCTTCTTACTTTCTTTCTTTCTTTTGTTTTGAGGTATTTCTGCATGTTGTTGAGTTGAAAAGTATTTGTGATCTTATTTTGCAACTTCCTACATCTACTGAATCCAACTATATGCCAACATGAACATCTCTTGCATAACGAATCATCACTAGCTCTACTATTGCTGAAGTTCCCCAATTTCTTTGATCAAGACGATGGATTAAAAAATAACTGCCAAGCTGAAACTTCTATGTTCCTGAAACAATTGTGGATAAAGAAACTGGCTAATTGTGGTTGCCAAAAGTGGCTATACATCTGCTAGTTAATAGTTTGATTTTTTTTTTCGTTTTCAACAAAAAAGGTGCAACATTACCATGACACCATTTTTAAACATGGATAAACAATCAGCTGCTAGGAGTAGCCCCATTATGTCTAATGATATTTAATTGATGCATTTTGGCCAAAAAGAAAAAAAAAACAAGATAATGCTTCCATTGCAGGGATCACAAATGATTCAAAGGATTCATCTGTTGATACCTTTCGGACAACGACATTGCATATGCTCAAGCGTTTTGGTGTCCCTTTAGAAGGACTGATGTTGAAAATTGAGAGCCGGGGGGCTCCTCCTCTCGGTGGTGGGGAGGTTGTTCTGGGGGTTCCGATTGTACCAAACAGCTTGACTGTGAGTTCTCTTTGTTTCTTACTTGTAGAAGTAAAATATGGGTTTTTTTTGCTGATTATGTTTGAATTAAACTGGTACTTGCAGGCAGCCCATTGGGTCGATGAAGGAATGGTTAAGAGCATTAGAGGGGTGACATTCTCGACACGAGTATCTCCGCAGATTGCGAATCGTATGATATATGCAGCTCGTGGTGTCTTCAATCGCTTCATTCCTGATGTTCATATCTTTACGGACCACAGATCTGGTCCAGCTGGTGGAAGGTACAGCTTAGATATCAACCAGCCCTTGTCTATGAATTTGTTTTGTCCAGTACATGATCATACTCTTTTCCTCTAATACTTCGGTGAATTATCTTAGCCATATGTGACATTCTTTCTTCAGGATGGTGTATTATATGCAACATATTTTCCATATACATATTTAAAGAGAAAATACTAATTCTGTATTTTCTTTATTATGATAGGATGCCTTTAGATGCATAATTCTGGTACATGCTGTATTTTTGTACAAACATTCGTATGTCATGTTATTAAAAAAGTTAAAACAATATGGCTATAGAGCATGGGACATAGTTCAGGTTGAACCGTTGCCTAAGGTTGGTAGTCAAATGGCCCAGTAAAATAAGTAGCATAGATTCATTTTTGTTGTGCGCACTGCAAATCCTATCATAGTGAAAGACGGGTATCTATTGTTTCTTTTTTGTTTTGTATAACGACCTTAAGGATTTAATACAATTTTTCCATCTTAATTGATCGAAAGCATATATGGCCTAATATGATTTGTTTGAGTTAGTAATGCTTTATGTGGAACTTAAAAGTTAAAACTAATAGAGATGCTACAGCGATGAGTTAGTTGCATAATGAACAAAATAATGGGAACTTTTCTTATCTATCTATTATAGTCCAAATTTTATGAAATGTATTGCTTTGGCAGGGTTAAATTTATAACATTTAATTTTAGTATTTCTTATCAAGACCATCTATGACAAGTTTATCGTTAACATGAACTAAATGCATTCAGGAAATCATATAATAACGGATATTAACCAATGAAAGCCTTAGAAATTTTCTCCAATTTCTTTCATCGTGAACTAATTATGTGAACACTAGATTCTTGAAATTGTAAGCTCACGATAGTAAGTAAGGTTCTGAATACCGCACCAAGACCGATCAGTTGTCGATACGGTTCAGAGACCCAACACATGGTACACTAAGGTGTACCGATGTATCATCCATACCAGTCTTCTATCGGAATGTGCCAAGAGCCGAGCAAGACGGTACGGTATTGCAAACCATACCTACAAGTAAACAAAAGCTCATGCATCAAAAACAATATGTATATATAATGATTATGCATCTAAAGCACATGCCTGAAATCACTAGCTGTGATGAAAATTCCATGCAATTCATGAAGAGAAAGCTCAACACCGAGAATCTTGAGCACCAACATCAAGAGTACCTAATACGTATTTTATTATGAGTCAGATGTGAATAGGATTGTTCTTTTAACATAGAGAAATATGGTCTCTTCCCATTTTGAGAGTCCATTGTATTAATGTGTCGCCAATGTAGCCAAAAATAGCAAAGAGGTGGAAAAAGCTTTGAAAACTCATGTATTACCTGCATGTTTGATTTGTAGGGATTTAGTTTTGACAGTTCATCAGGATCCCAATTTGTAGGAGGCCAAGTTTAATTTTGGATCCCTATTGGCAGTCACCAAATCTCTATAAAGTGTTAATAATTTCTAAGAGAACTTGGAGTGTTATAAAATTTCTATTTTAGATTGTCATATGACCCCTCCGCTTTGTCTCCAACTATACTATAGTTAGTATTAAGAGCTAATAAATGTTACTTAATCTTGATCTCAGCCGATTGGTTTGCTATTTAATTTGGTTATATCCTGGTATGACTTGAAAACCTGTGAACAATTACTGGCTTGTTATGGATACTTCAAGACCGATGAGATTGAAAACGAATAAGATCTTATGAGAATAGTGTTGGTTAATTACCTATCAATTGAGATTTTGGTCGAGTCTGATGAGTGGTTTGAGTTGCTTGTAGTGGAATAAGTTGTCACACCTAAAACCGACTAATTAATTAGAGACCATTAATTAGACTTAATCTGTTTGTCCATCAATGTACCAATCGAACCTGATTAAAGTTGTTACAATAAGCTTGTTCTCAACTTGACTCTTATAAAGTAGTTCAACATGATTAACCTGCTATGACAAGATTTGATATGTTTATACAATTCAAGATGACACTGTTTGACAATCAACACTGATGATGATTTATTTAACATGTTAACTTGATTATAAAATAGTCATTTCAGGTTAGTCAGGCCGAGTTCCTCAAACCAAGTCTGGGCCCTCTATCGGGCATGTTTATTATGTCAACCTGATTAATACTGCTACCTATATGAGAACAATCTGCACTCCGCGAAGTTCTTATTTGCTTCATGTTGGTCTTGTCATGTCATGAATTCATATTCTTGCCCACCCCAAGTAACTATCTTTTGGTCTACCACTGGTTGGAACTCTATTCGGTTCCTCAAGCCTGAATTTAGAAACAGACAATTTTTGAAGTTCCATTTCTTTGTGTTGTTTAACATATAAATATATGATATTTAATTGAATTCTGCTTTTGACAAACGGCTCCACCACATGGCAGATCACCAGGCTATGGCTTATCATTAGTTGCAAAGACTACATCAGGCTGCTTAATTTCTACAGATGTTGCAGTAAGCTATCCTAAAGCTGACGAGACAGATGTCATGGAAGATTCCGAGGAGAAGCCAGATATGTTGCCTCCCGAGGATGTTGGTGTTCAAGCTGCTTCAACGTTACTTGGGGAGATAGAGCAAGGGGGTGTAGTTGATTCGACACACCAGGTTTGCTGTTATACTTCTTGATATCTCTTCATAATTAAATGGTTGATGGCATGTACTGTAGTTTGATCCTCATAAACATGGCTTTAAGAATCAAAGTTTTGCAATTGTGTTGTTGTGGTATCTCGATAGAAAGTCCCCTAGGCGGCCGCATAAGCTCACAGTTTGTGTGCAGGTGAATTAGATGATATTAAATTACTTGGGGTTTATATGCTGCAAAAATACTAAAGAGACTTGATGTTAAAATAATCAACCAAAAATGATCTTCATTCTTTGGCAAAATTATCGTGTGACTGTTTTTCAGGCATAGATTGTCATTTCATTGCTCAAAACAGTCCTGTAAATTCTGTCTAAGCTTTGTAGATGATTCAGCTTTAGGTATTCTTCCCAGCATTGCATTCTTTTTTATTCTCACATTGTCCTCATGTGGCTTTTGAAATGTTTCCAGGGCTTGCTCTTTCTACTCTGCGCCTATGCCCCCAGATGTATCCAAGGTTCGCGTCGGGAAACTAACACCATACGGGATAGAGACTCTTCGAAATATAAGAGATTTTCTTGGTGTCAAATTTGTTATAAAACCTGATCCAACTACAAACACCGTCATACTGAAATGCGTCGGATGCGGGATGAAGAATCTTTCAAGAAAGATAGCATAAGCTGTGGATAACATTGAGGAATCTAACAAGTTTCTGATGTGCTTTGGTTGTCTCTGGACTTGCATTCTCGTTTCCTCTGTAATTAGTTAGTAGTTTGTAATTTAATTTCTAATATTTTATATGAGGTTCATTCAATGCAAAATTTGATGCATTTTGTGTAAAATCTGTTAGATTATTATCTCTATTTGTTCAACCGAGCTGTGCCTGTGATTTCTATTTTTCTTTTTCTTAACTGAAGGTGATTTCTTTCTTGTTGTAAGAATAGAACATTATAGCAACACTGCTTTGAGCATTATTTAAAGTGTCTTAAAAGGTGCGCTTGCATATTATTCATTTACCCTTTTTATTTTTAACAAGAATAAAGATGCTTGTATATATAAAAAATAAAGGGTCAAAGGTTACTATTGCATTCTCATAAATTATTTTTTTATGATTTTGATATTTAAAGCTTTAAATTAAATACGGAAATAACTATTATTTATATGTAAGAATTTTGAACACTAGTTATACTCCAGATAGACTTTTTAGAGGTAATTTAAGTTTTGGATAAAAATAAAAAAATACAACGATATCTTGATCGAGAAATTGAATTTAAATGGCAAGTTCAAAATTGACAGTTCCGGTTCTATCGAATTTGAAACCGAAACCGAAACAATTTCACTTCCAAATCAAAACACTTGTTTTTAATTTTTAATTTTAATTTTAATTTTTTTTAAATGCCATCCGATTAGTTATCTTTTTAACTGTTGAAAGGATGGATTCATTGTTTGAAGAAGTATTTGATTCATAGTTTATTTTTTATTAAGAAAATTGATCGATCCTAAACCAAAAACATTGATTCCTATTTCAGATTTCAGGAACCATTGAACCGTCGGATTTCGGTTCGTCGAATAGCAGACGGACTTACTGACTTAGTTTGAACGTCCATATACAATGTTGAAATTACAACAAAAAAATAAAAAATGATGTCATTTATAAATTGAGCACCATACTTAAAATTCAACTAATTATTTTTATACACATCCGATTCGGCCTTAAACATCTTCGACATATCGGCAGAGGAATAGGTCTCCTCGAAAACGGGATCGAGGAACTCGGCGTCTTCCCCTCCATAGCCGAACGGCGGCGGCGTCTTCCCCTCCATCGGCGAACAGTGCGGTATCTCTCTCCCTTCCCTTCTCCAGCGTTTTCTCCTCCCTCTCTCTCCCTCACCCCTTCGCCGCAGACCGGCGCGCCCCTCGGGCGTCTTTCCCTGCCTCTCCTCCTCCGACGCGTCCGGGACACTACGGTAAAGAAAGTCTCGCTTAAGTATAAATATAGACCTACTGTCCCTTCGCCAGCTGCGCTCTCTCGCCTTCTCTGCCTTTCCTTCACTTATAGAGGTAATACTAGCGTCTCCTATAATTTGGCAGATTTCTTTACTCACTCGGAAGAATCCATGAATCCATCTATGTGGGTTTCTCTTTTCGTGTTTGATTTTAGGGCATCTGAAAGGAAGAACACTTAGAGTTCATGTGACAAGTTCATATGAATGAGAATTTATGTGATTCAGGGGTATTCTAGTTGTAGTTGGCATATGAGAATTATCAGAAGTTTTCAGGGAAGTGAAAAGAAGTAAAAAAATCAGAACAAGAAGAAGAGTCTGATAGCGTAAGACATGATTTCTCTTCAGTGTCATCTTAAGATGCAAGATGAATGATACATTCTGTTAATGAGCCTGCTATGTTCCCCTTCCCGGTCTCCCCAGCCCGCCAGCGGAGGAACACCCCCAACACGCGCCCCCCCCCCCTTCTTTTATGTGATCCTCCCAGAAATTGTGGTTGTTAGGAATGCCGTTCTGATACAATGTTCTTTTTCAGGCCATTTGATTTGGACCCACAGCCGTGAGGAAATTTTTGGTACTCAGCAAGATGAATGGGGGAGATCCGGCCCTATTTGGGGGCGCCAGGAGTTGCTTTCCGGCGTAACCCTTTTTGTTGTATGGTTGTACTTTTGCCTTTGGTTGTAGGAGATGACAAGTTATTTTTTGAATCAGGATGTAAGCAACATACGGGAAGAGGATCATCAGGTGGCAGTTTTAACTAGGCCCTGGCTAATCATTGTTTATAAATTTTGTCTAGTTTTAAGATTGTTGGTCTCCTACTTTGAAGGAGCGCTCAGATCCCGACATAGCTCGGGATCTGATACACTGAGACCTCTGAGGTTCCTGCAGGACATTGCCGGCAAGATGCTGAAGAAACCATGGTAAGTTTGATTTTGGGACTGATTCTAGGGTTTTCAAACTGTATTTCCTCTCTAGTGTTTATATATATATATATATACTCATCGCTGTTATCTTATTTTTTTTTGCAACTGTTACCCTCCATGTCTTTGGACCTCATAACTTTGGCATTGTCCACAACGTCAGAGATACTGTTTTCTTATTACAAATCTTAATTTCTTTTATTAGATTAATCAGTGTAAGACACTCACACATAGCGTGGAACCTAAGCCTATCAAATGTGCAACAGTGCACTAACAGTAATAATTCCTGATGAGTTTGAATTCAAGATAATAAGTTTGTTGTCTAGCGACTCAATAATCATTGTTGTTATTGTGCCGAATAACTACTTTTGAGGAACCTGTACATGTCACTCGGCAGAGCATCAATAACAAATAACCATTGAAGAAAAAAGTGGATCCTAGGTGCTTAAGGCGATGGTTACCTGTCTTGAAAAAGCACCGACTTACGCTGATGAGGGACTTCAGTGGCTTGGGGCTGCCTAACACCGAACTCAAGGCAAGCGCCCTCCGACAACATTTTAAGACAGTTGTGGTTGTTTATAGGTGCTAATTCTTTTGGATTTTGCATTGGGATTTATAATGACTTTTGGAAGCTGGAAGTATCTACACCTTGCATTGGTGACAATATCTATACCTATTTAAATTCTGAATGTTCTTGGAAAAGAAATGTATTTCAAACTTAGTTTGGAAGTCTTTATGTGGAAATTTTCGGCCTAGCAAAGACATGTTTCAGCAGTTTGGACCAGCGGCTATAGAGCAATACAAGAAATCCAAGGGTTCCTTCTTGGCTTGGACCGACGGGCGGGTATCATACTGAATATATGGATACAAGGTGGCTCTGGCTGCTGAGCATGCCCGGGTTCCTCGATCGAGGAGAACCCTTCACCTCTCGTCCCGAGGACTCGGAGGTGGATATGCCTGAGGAGATTCCTTCGATGATAGTTTAGAGGGGGCGGTCTCCTAAGGGTTACCTTTTGTCTCAGATCTTTTTGGCTAAGTGTATTTTTCCTCTTTCGAGGATGTATTTTGCACTCGAAACTTCACTAATCGAACATACTTTTTTTTTGGGTCTTAGTATTGCAAGGACTTTTATACAAAGTATTTTCTAAGATTCTGGATGTTCCAAGTCCCAACAAAGTTGTCCCGACATGGTTGTGAGTTGGAGTGTTCTGGCCGGACGACCTTAACAACACGATAAGGTCCTTCCCACTTAGCGAGAGCTTGCCTCTCGAGCGGACCGGTTGCTTACCTCGGCTCACGTAATACCAAGTCCCCAACCCGAGGGGCCGAGGACGGACTCTTTGTTATAACTCTCAGGCGACACTTCGGTTATAAGATAGGGCTTTTAGATGAGCCTCGGCCCCTCGTTCTTTAACAAATCAGGCCGCCCGAACTCCTTCTTCCGATGTTGTTGCTTCAAAGGCTTCCACTCGGGAGTTGGGACGATCATCTCGGTGGGAGGACCGCCTCCGTGCAAAGGTCAGTCAGGGAGATTCGCTGAGGCCGTTTTGGGGTAGTGCGTAGGGACCATAGGATGCTCTGTGAGCTCGTCGACCCGTTCGATCGGGCCTTTGAAGTTCTTTTCTTCAACCCGTCGAGAATTGACTGTTGGTCACCTCGAGACCGTTAGTCCGAGGGTGAGCGACGTGAGTGAACTGAGTTGTATCGATGCCGCACGTAATTCTTTAAGCGGTCTTGTGGCCCGGGGGCCGTTGTTTGCGTGACAATTACCCTAGGTAAGCCGAACCAGGTTATGATATTCCTCCACGAACCGCTCCCTGTCAGTGTCGTGGTGTTTGCCCGTACGCGGCCTCCACCCACTTGGTGAAGTAGTCGACTCCTCACGAGAATGTATCTTCTTGCCGGGGCGGGGAATGGTCCGAGAAGGTCCATGCCCTATCGGGGGGCGAAAGGGCCGAGCACAATCCAAGGATGTGGCGGGACCGCGGGTTTCGGGGTTCGAGCGTGCATCGCAGCGCACTGGCGCCGCACGCACATAGGCCTTGGCATCTCGGTATAGCGTGGGCGATAATAGCCTTGCCGCGACACTTTGAAGGCTAGGTCCGACCGCCCATGTGCTCCCCTTGAGATCCCGCCATGTACTTTGGCGAGGATTACCTCGGCCTCCTCGGGATCAAGCATCGTAAGAGGCGAGAAAATGACCTTCTGTAGAGTTGATTCCGATCTCGCAGATACCAGGCTGGGTTGGCGGGCGCGCGCTAGCTGCGGTGTCGTCGGTAGGAAGGGCGCCCTCGCGTTTGTATTTCAGCATCTCCTGCGTCCACGTGACCGGAGAAACCAACGTTCCGGACTCGTCCATCTCGGTAGTCGCTATAGTTTGGTGGGGGAGCTCCTCGACCTCGGGATATTTTCCCAAGTCTGACCCCGCGGCTAGTTTCGCGAGTGCATCCGCTCGGCTGTTCTGGCACCTGGGGATTCTGGATAAGGTAAAACGGGAGAAATTAGCGGTTTGGGCCCTTACCTCTGTCAAGTATCTTGACATTGTCGGATCTCGAGCTCGATATTCTCCACTGAGTTGCTCGGCTACGAGTTGTGAGTCGGTAAGGAGGTGGATAGCTCCTAATTGCATTTCGGCCGCTAGCCGGAGGCCGGCCAGAAGCGCTTCGTATTCCGCCACATTGTTAGTGGCCTCGAAGTTGAAACGGAGGGAGCGTTCGAAGGTGTGTCCGTCGGGAGCCTCCAATATAAGTCCGGCTCCGGCACCCTTCGAGCCGGACGATCCGTCGACTCGGAGGACCCAATCCTTTTGTTCCAGTTCCGGATCTTGCATTTCTAGTTGGGCTAGCTCCGATATGAAGTCGGCCAATGCCGTGCTTTGATGGCCGTCCTCGGTTTATAACGTAGGTCAAACCCTCGGACAGTTCTACCGACCATTTGAGGAGACGCCCGGCCGCGTCAAACCTAGATAAAACTTGGCGAAGTGGTTGGTCAGTCATTACCTCAATTGCGTGGGCCTGGAAGTAAGGACGCAGCTTCCTAGCCGCGAGAACGAGTGCGAACGCCAACTTCTCAATAGGGGGATAGCGCTCCTCCGCTCCTCGTAGGACGTGACTGACGTAGTAAACCGGGAGTTGCCCCTCGGGGGTTTCTTTGACCAATACCGAGCTCACCGCATGCTGCGAGGCCGCTAGGTAGAGATAGAGTACCTCCGGGGCGGAGACCGAGGTGAGGCGAGTAGGTAGTAGGCAGATCTTTGCTTCAAACGTGTGAAGGCTTCCTCGCACTCCTCGGTCCATCGGAAGTTCTTCGGGTCCTTCAAGGCTCGGCAGAAGGGGAGGCTTTTGTCTCCCGATCGGGATAAAAATCGGGCTAAGGCTGCAATCCTTCCGTTAAGGCACTGGAGCTCTCTGACCGTTCGGGGGGCCTGCATGTCGATAATTGCATGGATCTTTTCTGGGTTGGCATCGATTCCTCTTTCGTGTATGATGAATCCGAGGAATCGACCCGACGTCACGCCGAAGACACATTTGGTCGGGTTGAGGCGCATTCCATATCTTCTCAGAGTAGCAAAAGTTTCCCTCAGGTCGGCGAGATGGGCTGACCCCGTCCGACTTTTCACGATCATGTCGTCGACATATACTTCCATGTTCCGCCCTATCGATGGCTTAACATCTTGCTTCTGATCCTTTGATAAGTGGCCCCGGCATTCTTCAACCCAAACGGCATAACCTTATAAAAATAGGCTCCACGATTTGTGAAGAAGGTGTGTGTTCCTGGTCTTGGGGCCATTCGGATTTGGTTGTAGCGGAGAAGGCGTCCATGAAGCGAAGCAAGGCGTGCCAGCCGGTTGAGTCGACCGGTGGTCGATCCTCGGCAAGGATAGCGATCCTTTGGGACGAGCACGGTTAAGATCGGTATAGTCAACACACATCCTCCGGCTTCCATTAGGCTTTTTACCAGGACTACATTTGATAGCCACTTTGTGGGTACTTGGCTTCTTCGACTGGCAGCCTAGGAGTCGCTTTAGTTCTTCCCGCACGGCTTGTTTGGCGTTCAGGATTGAGGTCGGGGTTTTGCTTCACCGGACGGGCGGTCGGGGAGATGCTTAAATGATCTTTGAGATACCTTGGGATCGACCCCGGGCATATCGGCTGGGGTCCAGGCGAAGATGTCGGCATTTTCCTGCAGGAGGTTGATGAGCTGTGCCTGCTCTTGTTCATCAAGCTCCGCCCCGACCCCGACTGTCTTGTCGGGTTGACTTTCAAGCAGGGGACTTCAACTACTGGTCTAGTCGGCTCGGACGTTGTACCAGGATGCTTGGATTCAGTGAGGATCGTCGGGGGGTCCTTCCGGTTTCCTTTTCTTGCTCAGTGAGGTCGCCGTCAGGTAACATTGCCTGGACTCCCGAGGATCTCCCCTAACCTCCCCGACCCCAACACGGGTCGGGAATTTCAGGGTTCGATGGTAAGGGGAGATGACTGCTCTTATCTTGTTGAGGGTAGGTCGGCCTAGGATGGCATTGTACGCCGAGGGGAGGTCGACCACCAGGAAAGTCGTCATCACCGTCTTCGTCCTCGGCGAGTCCCCAATCGTTACGGGTAAGGTGGTCGCCCCTCGCGGAGAGATTGAGTCGCCCGTGAACCCGGTGAGTGCCGTTTGTAAGGGTCTCATGGCATCGTCAGGTAACCCCAGCTTCAGAAAGGCGCCGAAGTAGAGTATGTCGGCCGAGCTGCCTGTATCGATCATGATTCTCCTTACCTGCGCATTGGCTATCCTAGCGAGAGGCGACCAACGCAGCGTCGTCATGCTCGTTGTCCCGAGTCCTCCGTCGGGAATGTTATTTGTGGTTCGAGTGCAGGTTCGCGGCTCCTCGTTCAAGCGAATCGGGCGTAGGCTTTCCGTGCCGACGCTGGCTGTTTCCTCCGAGGTGGCCCCCGTGACTACGTCCAATGTGACGCTCGGCAGGGCCGGGGACGTAGGGATGACTCCTTTTCTTGTTGGAGGTAGCGGCCTAAATGGCCCCTACGTATCAACTCCTCGATCTGCCGCTTTAACTCATAACATTCCTCGGTATCGTGACCG
This sequence comes from Musa beccarii, assembly GCA_024322285.1. Taxonomy (NCBI): domain Eukaryota; kingdom Viridiplantae; phylum Streptophyta; class Magnoliopsida; order Zingiberales; family Musaceae; genus Musa; species Musa beccarii. The sequence goes on from CM044397.1 coordinate 12,318,466, forward strand.
ATTCGCCGATGGAAGTGGCGATGAGAGGGTGCGTCGGCCAACATTCGTGAGCTGGTCATAGGCGGGAGGCCTAAGCATCCCCTTCTCTTTGATTCGAAGGAAGACTGCGTCAGGATGCATTTAAGGGGGAAGCGAGAGCCCGACATGGGGATGTCGGGGTGATCTACCTGCGTCTCGGTTGTGGGGGCAACTGTCTGGCGCTGCTCCGTCAGGGAGGATTACGGACGCATCTTTGTCGTTCTTCCTTTCTTCTCGACATCCAGGTCTCTTACGAGACATATTGATTTCTTGGCGTTGGAGCATTTCCGCTATTGTGATGGGAGGTCGTTCCACTAGGGACCAAAGAATACGGAGGGTCGTAGCCCATCATGAATGCCTGCATTAGCGGTGTAGGGTGAGCATCGAGATAACTCCCGCATCTCCGTAGTGAACCGAGCGTGCTGAAGTGAGATAGTGGTTCGTCCTCCTTTGATTCAACCCTAGGAGGAGGCGATGGGCGGCTTGGGGCGTGTGAATGCGAAATTGTAGCTCAAGTCTCTGGCGATTTGTTCGAAGAGGCGATCGCCCCGCTCTTCAAAATCTTGTACAGTGCGGGCGGGACCTTTCGGCGTGGTGAACGCCCAAGCACATCGGGCGTCGAGGTGCCGTATAGAGACATCTGGGCTCGAAAAGGCGCCACGTGGTCGGCCGGGTCGCTAGCTCCATCGTAGAGATCGACGGAAGGGAGGCGGAAGTTTGGGGGCACTGGGTAGTCCGGATGTCACCTACAAACGGGACTCCCAACAAACCTGTTCTTTCTGTTCCTCCTTTGACTTTTGGAGGTCTCTCTGTACTTCATCAAGGCGCTGACAGACGGAGCGGAGCTGGGCTCGGAAGAAGCCCGTCGATTCCGAGGATACCGCCTCGGGCTCGTGGAGAATAGCGAGTTTCCGACGAGTCGAACTCCTTCGGAGACCGGAAATGACGCCGGGAAGATGGGCAGCGTAGGGGGAGCGCCGCGAACCTGGAGGGATGGTTCGGGCCCTTGGTTCTCCGGGATCCCCGTCACTCGGGGAAGGAGGGGAATGACGGCCTGTACCGTCTCTGATAGCGTTCGGACCTGTCGGGCGAGGTCTTGGAAGGCTTCTGTGGTGACGGGAGGAGAGGCGGTGGGGACATTCTCAGGCGGGGGGAGTCCTGGGTCATTGAATAAACGCCAATATCTCTCTGTCGTTAACGTGGGGTCCTCCGTCCTGAATCGGGTGGGGAGGGAGGCCTCCGACAGAGCCTGCCCCCGATGGATTTCCTCGGCCCGGTGATCATTGGGGTCGACCAAGGGATCTCTCGACATGGCCCTCCTTCTAGCGCCAATCTGTTATGGAAAACAACCTTTTACCGTGACCGGGAGGACGGGCGGTTGTGGTCCCGAGGTTCCGAGGTCGTCGCGGTTAGTTTCGGGCCTGTCGAGACGCTAGCTCTTCCCAGCGTCCTTGGTCCAGGGGAGCCGAGTGTCCCCTCTCTCCAGAGCCTGCACGAAGGCGGGTCGGATGGAGCTCCGCCCGACCCCTCCGACGCCCAAGTCAGTTCTTCCCGGAGGAAGATAAGTAGATAATTAGAGAATGATCCGGGTCTAGTGTTGCCAACCCCCCCTTTGTTCACCTTCCTCCCTGGCTTATATAGAGATCAGGCGAATGAGGGGTCTCCGGTCGCCTCGAGGATGGAATACGGACGACCTTGCGGGCGAGGCCGTGATTGACCGGGCGTGGACTGAGGTTGGCTCGTGAAGGTGCCTTCGAGGCTCGAACTCTGCGCAAAGGCAAGGCGGGATAGGCTGCGGCGTCATCGGGGTGGAGTCCCCGGAGGCTAGCATCACGTCGCATTTAATACCCACGGCTGCTACGCCTGGGCGTCGGGCTCAGCCACGGCTTGGCCACAGCGAGAAGCAGAAGGGGCTATGACGTCGTAGAGGCAGGGTCCACAGGAGCCGGCGTCACATCACATTCAATACCCATAACAGTTAGTTTGATGATTCCGGTAAAAGTGAATAAATTTTCTTAAGGCATGTTTAGCAATAAAGTGAAACAAGTCTTAGATCTTATATACTTATCATGATGGGGATACGATTTATATTTTGATACTATTAGCCTTGCAGGTAAAGAAAAATTCGGGATGTGTTCTATTGACTCTTTTAAGCAAGTGGATGATTACATGTTTGGACATATACTTTCATCAATTTCTTTGTAGTTTGCGGTTTCTTAGTTCCATCGAGGGATCTTGGAGCTTCTCATTTTGTTAGTCTCATGCCGGTAAAAGTGAATGAAATTTCCAAAGGAATGTTTAATAGTCGGGTGAAACATGTTTTGTGCCTTATATGCTTTTCATGATAGCGATAATCTGTACTTTGTAGTGATGCCCTTCCAGGAGGAAAGAAAATTTAGCATGTGTTCTATTGACTCTTCTGAGCAAGTGACTAATTATGTGTTTGGAAATATGCTTGGTCTTGTTCCTGTTTGTGTTCTCAGTTTAAAGCATTATATTTTGCATGACCATCTGTTTAAAATTCATGAATAGTTGTCTCAACATTTTTGGATCAATTTAGTTTAGAGAAAAAACGACGAGTTCGACAATGGGGAAGACGTCATACGTCAGGCTGAAGGGGAGCCGCCAGTTCCGGCAGCGTCTCCTCCTCGCGACGCTCTCCTCGACCCCGATCCTCGTCGAGGACATTCGCTCTGATGACACCTCGCCGGGGCTTCAGCCTCACGAGGTTTCCCTCCTCCGTCTCATCGAAAAGGTCTCCGACGACTGCACCGTTGAGATCAACGAGACCGGTTCGTGCTTCGAAACCCCTTTTATCTGAGTGACGATTTCTGTGCTACCCCTTTTATCTGTAGGAGTTTGGGTGGGGGTCGCTTACCAATCTGCTAGGGTTTGTTTTGTGCAGGGACGAAACTGAGGTATAAGCCGGGAGTTCTTATGGGAGGGAAGAATTTAGTGCATGACTGTGGTCTCAGCCGCTCCATGGGATACTTCCTCGAGCCGCTGATCCTGATCGGCCTGTTTGGCAAGAAGCCCCTCTCAATTAGGCTTAAAGGTTTCACCCCTTCTTACTTTCTTTCTTTTGTTTTGAGGTATTTCTGCATGTTGTTGAGATGAAAAGTATTTGTGATCTTATTTTGCAACTTCCTACATCTACTGAATCCAACTATATGCCAACATGAACATCTCTTGCATACCAAATCATCACTAGCTCTACTATTGCTGAAGTTCCCCAATTTCTTTGATCAAGATGACGGACAAAAAAATAACTGCCAAGCTGAAACTTCTATGTTCCTGAAACAATTGTGGATAAAGAAACTGGCTAATTGTGGTTGCCAAAAGTGGCTATACATCTGCTAGTTAATAGTTTGATTTTTTTTTTCGTTTTCAACAAAAAAGGTGCAACATTACCATGACACCATTTTCAAACATGGATAAACAATCAGCTGCTAGGAGTAGCCTCATTATGTCTAATGATATTTAATTGATGTATTTTGGCCAAAAAGAAAAAAAAAACAAGATAATGGTTCCATTGCAGGGATCACAAATGATTCGAAGGATTCATCTGTTGATACCTTTCGGACAACGACATTGCATATGCTCAAGCGTTTTGGTGTCCCTTTAGAAGGACTGATGTTGAAAATTGAGAGCCGGGGGGCTCCTCCTCTCGGTGGTGGGGAGGTTGTTCTGGGGGTTCCGATTGTACCAAACAGCTTGACTGTGAGTTTTCTTTGTTTCTTACTTGTAGAAGTAAAATATGGGTTTTTTTGCTGGTTATGTTTGAATTAAACTGGTACTTGCAGGCAGCCCATTGGGTCGATGAAGGAATGGTTAAGAGCATTAGAGGGGTGACATTCTCGACACGAGTATCTCCGCAGATTGCGAATCGTATGATATATGCAGCTCGTGGTGTCTTCAATCGCTTCATTCCTGATGTTCATATCTTTACGGACCACAGATCTGGCCCAGCTGGTGGAAGGTACAGCTTAGATATCAACCAGCCCTTGTCTATGAATTTGTTTTGTCCGGTACATGATCATACTGTTTTCCTCTAATACTTCGGTGAATTATCTTAGCCATATGTGACATTCTTTCTTCAGGATGGTGTATTATATGCAACATATTTTCCATATACATATTTAAAGAGAAAATACTAATTAGGTATTTTCTTTATTATGATAGGATGCCTTTAGATGCATAATTCTGGTACATGCTGTATTTTTGTACAAACATACGTATGTCATGTTATTAAAAAAATTAAAACAATATGGCTATAGAGCAGGGTTCATAGTTCAGGTTGAACCATTGCCTAAGGTTGGTAGTCAAATGGCCCAGTAAAATAAGTAGCATAGATTCATTTTTGTTGTGCGCACTGCAAATCCTATCATAGTGAAAGACGGGTATCTATTGTTTCTTTTTTGTTTTGTATAATGCACCTTAAGGATTTAATAGAATTTTTCCATCTTAATTGATCATATAAGAAAGCATATATGGCCTCATATGATTTGTTTGAGTTAGTAATTCTTTATGTGGAACTTAAAAGTTAAAACTAATAGAGATGCTACAGTGTAGCTGAGTTATGTTGCATAATGAACAAAATAATGGGAACTTTTCTTATCCATCTATTATAGTCCAAATTTTATGAAATGTATTGCTTTGGCAGGGTTAAATTTATAACATTTAATTTTAGTATTTCTTATCAGTTAGACCATCTATGACAAACTTATCCTTAACATGAACTAAATGCATTCAGGAAATCATATAATAACGGATTTTAACCAATGAAAGCCTTAGAAATTTTCTCCAATTTCTTTCATTGTGAACTAATTATGTGAACACTAGATTCTTGAAATTGTAAGCTCACGATTACCTGTAAGTAAGGTTCTGAATACCGTACCGGTGTACCGATCAGTTGTCGATACGGTTCGTATCGTGCGTACCAACACATGGTACACTAAGGTGTACTGATGTATCATCCATACCGGTCTTCTATCGGATCGGTATGTGCCACCCGTGCCGAGCAGTACGGTACGGTATTGCAAACCATACCTGCAAGTAAACAAAAGCTCATGCATCAAAAACAATATGTATATATAATGATTATGCATCTAAAGCACATGCCTGAAATCACTAGCTGTGATGAAAATTCCATGCAATTCATGAAGAGAAAGTTCTCATATTTACACTTGCTAATATGTAATTTTGTTGGAATCTTGAGCACCAACATCAAGAGTACCTAATACGTATTTTATTATGAGTCAGATGTGAATAGGATTGTTCTTTTAACATAGAGAAATATGGTCTCTTCCCATTTTGAGAGTCCATTGTATTAATGTGTCTATGGTAAGATTATTGGGAATATGTAGCCAAAAATAGCAAAGAGGTGGAAAAAGCTTTGAAAACTCATGTATTACCTGCATGTTTGATTTGTAGGAATTTAGTTTTGACAGTTCATCAGGATCCCAGTTTGTAGGGAGGCCAAGTTTAATTTTGGATCCCCATTGGCAGTCACCAAATCTCTATAAAGTGTTAATAATTTCTAATATATGAGAACTTTGAGTGTTGTAAAATTTCTATTTTAGATTGTCATATGATCCCTCTAGTTTCTTTGTCTCATTCAACTATACTATAGTTAGTATTAATAGGTAATAAATGTTACTTAATCTTGATCTCAGAACGATTGGTTTGCTATTTAATTTGGTTATATCCTGGTATGACTTGAAAAACCTGTGAACAATTACTGTCTTTTTATGGATACTTCTAGACACGTATGAGATTGATTCTGTTGAAACGAATAAGATCTTCTGAGAATTGTAGTGTTGGTTAATTACCAATCAATTGAGATGTTGATTGAGTCTGATGAGTGGTTTGAGTTGCTTGTAGTGGAATAAGTTGTCACACCCAAACCGACTAATTAATTGTCGTAGACCATTAATTAGACTTAATCTGCTTGTCCATCAATGTACCAATCGAACCTGATTAAAGTTGTTACAATAAGCTTATTCTCAACTTGACTCTTATAAAGTAGTTCAACATGATTAACCTGCTATGACAAGATTTGATATGTTTATACAATTCAAGATGACACTGTTTGACAATCAACACTGATGATGATTTATTTAACATGTTAACTTGATTATAAAATAGTCATTTCAGGTTAGTCAGGCCAAGTTCCTAAAACCAAGTCTGGCCCCTCTATCGGGCATGTTTATTATGTCAACCTGATTAATACTGCTACCTATATGAGAACAATCTGCACCTGCGAAGTTCTTATTTGCTTCATGTTGGTCTTGTCATGTCATGAATTCATATTCTTGCCCACCCCAAGTAACTATCTTTTGGTCTACCACTGGTTGGAACTCTATTCGGTTCCTTAAGCCTGAATTTAGAAACAGAATTTCTGAAGTTCCATTTCTGTGTTGTTTAACATATAAATATATGATATTTAATTGAATTCTGCTTTTGAGAAATGGCTCCACCACATGGCAGATCACCAGGCTATGGCTTATCATTAGTTGCAGAGACTACATCAGGCTGCTTAATTTCTACAGATGTTGCAGTAAGCTATCCTAAAGCTGACGAGACAGATGGCATGGAGGATTCCGAGGAGAAGCCAGATATGTTGCCTCCCGAGGATGTTGGTGTTCAAGCTGCTTCAACGTTACTTGGGGAGATAGAGCAAGGGGGTGTAGTTGATTCGACACACCAGGTTTGCTGTTATACTTCTTGATATCTCTTCATAATGTAAATGGTTGATGGCATGTACTGTAGATTTGACGTTCATAAACATGGAAATACTTAAGAATCAAAGTGAAGATAGTTGCAATTGTGTTGTTGTGGTATCTGATAGAAAGTCCCCTAGGCGGCCAAGCATAAGCTCACAGTTTGTGTGCAGGTGAATTAGATGATATTAAATTACTTGGGGTTTATATGCTGCAAAAATACTAAAGAGACCTGATGTTAAAATAATCAACCAAAAATATCATCATATTTTGGCAAAAATTATCGTGTTACTGTTTTTCATGCATAGATTGTCATTTCATTGCTCAAAACAGTCCTGCAAATTCGTGTCTAAGCTTTGGTAGAAGATTCAGCTTTAGGTATTCTTCCCAGCATTGCATTCTTTTGATTCTCACAATGTCCTGATGTGGCTTTTGAAATATTTCCAGGGCTTGCTCTTTCTACTCTGCGCTCTATGCCCCCCAGATGTATCCAAGGTTCGCGTCAGGAAGCTAACACCATACGGGATAGAGACACTTAGAAATATAAGAGATTTTCTTGGTGTCAAATTTGTTATAAAACCTGATCCAACTACGAACACGGTCATACTGAAATGCGTCGGTTGTGGGATGAAGAATCTTTCAAGAAAGATAGCGTAAGCTGTGGATAACATTGAGGAATCAACCAAGTTTCTGATGTGCTTTGGTTGTCTCCGGACATGCATTCTCGTTTCCTCTGTAATTAGTTAGTAGTTTAATGAAATTATATTCGAATGACCTGCGCTCACTACAGCCAGCAGGCTGATCTTTTCTGTGAGATTATTTGTGGGTTGATTTTGTAATTTAATTCCTAATATTTTATATGAGGTTCATTCAATGCAAAATTTGATGCATTTCGTGTAAAATCTATTAGATTATTATCTCTATTTGTTCAACCGAGCAGTTCCTGTGATTTCTATTTTTCTTTTTGTTAACTGAAGGTGATTTCTTTCTTGTTGTAAGAATAGAACATTATAGCAACACTGCTTTGAGCATTATTTAAAGTGTCTTAAAAGGTACGCTTGCATATTATTCATTTACCCTTTTTATTTTTAACAAGGATAAAGATGCTTGTATATATAAAAAATAAAGGGTCAAAGGTTACTATTGCATTCTCATAAATTATTTTTTTATGATTTTGATATTTAAAGCTTTAAATTAAATACGGAAATAACTTTTATAATTATATGTAAGAATTTCGAACACTAGTTATACTCCAGATAGACTTTTAGAGGTAATTTAAGTTTTGGATAAAAATAAAAATACAACGATATCTTGATCGAGAAATTGAATTTAAATGGCAAGTTACAAAATTGACAGTTCCGGTTCTATCGAATTTGAAACCGAAACCGAAACAATTTCACTTCCAAATCAAAACACTTGTTTTTAATTTTTAATTTTAATTTTAATTTTTTTTAAATGCCATCCGATTAGTTATCTTTTTAACTGTTGAAAGGATGGATTCATTGTTTGAAGAAGTATTTGATTCATAGTTTATTTTTTATTAAGAAAAATTGATCGATCTGAAACTAAACCAAAAACATTGATTCCTATTTCAGATTTCAGGAACCATTGAACCGTTAATTCTAACTCGATTTGATTTCGGTTCGAATCGAATAGCAGACGGACTTACTGACTTAGTTTGAACGTCCATATACAATGTTGAAATTACAACAAAAAAAAAATAAAAAAATGATGTCATTTATAAATTGCACCATACTTAAAATTCAACTAATTATTTTTATACACATCCGATTCGGCCTTAAACTTTCTTCGACATCACTCGAATTCGGCAGAGGAATAGTCCCGTCTCCCCTCGAAAACGGGATCGAGGAACTCGGCGTCTTCCCCTCCATAGCCGAACGGCGGCGGCGTCTTCCCCTCCATCGGCGAACAGTGCGGTATCTCTCTCCCCTTCCCCTTCTCCAGCGTTTTCTCCTCCCTCTCTCTCCCCCTCACCCCTTCGCCGCAGACCGGCGCGCCCCCTCGGGCGTCTTTCCCTGCCTTCTCCCCCTCCCCCGACGCGTCCGTCTTCTAGACACTACGCGTAAAGAAAGTCTCGTTCGTATAAATATATCAACCTACTGTCCCTTCGCCAGTCTTCCTGCGCTCTCTCGCCTTCTCTGCCTTTCCTTCACTTATAGAGGTAATATTTCTAGCGTCTCCTATAATTTGCCATTTTAATTCGCAGATTTCTTTACTCTTTTTTTGCACTCGGAAGAATCCATGAATCCATCTATGTGGGTTTCTCTTTTTCGTGTTTGATTTTAGGGTTTTCTGAAAGGAAGAACACTTAGAGTTCATGTGACAAGTTCATATGAAATCTATGAGAATTTATGTGTGATTCAGGGGTATTCTAGTTGTAGTTGGCATATGAGAATTATCAGAAGTTTTTCGAGGGAAGTGAAAAGAAGTAAAAAAAAATCAGAACAAGAAGAAGAGTCTGATAGCGTAAGACATGATTTCTCTTCAGTGTCATCTTAAGATGCAAGATGAATGATACATTCTGTTAATGAGCCTGCTATGCTTCCTTTCTCTTTCCCTCCCTCTCCCCCCTTCCCCGCGTCTCCCCAGCCCGCCGCGCCGCCCCACCCCCACCCCCAACCACCCACACCCCCAACACGCCCCCTTTTCTTTTATGTGATCCTCCCCAGAAATTGTGGTTGTTAGTTGAATGCCGTTCTGAACTACTAATATACAATGTTCTTTTTTCAGATATTTGCCATTTGGATTTGGACCCACAGCCGTGAGGAAATTTTTTTGGTACCAGCAGCAAGATGAATGGAGAAGATTGTGTTCAACGGCCTCTATTTGGGGGCGCCATATCTAGTTGCTTTCCTTTGAGGTTTCAGGTAAGCTCTTTTTGTTGTATGAGAATTGTACTTTTGCCTTTGGTTGTAGGTTATAGTATGACAAGTTATTTTTTGAATCAGGATGTAAGCAACATACGGGAAGTCCCCGATCATCAGGTGCTCTGCAGTTTTAACTAGGCCCTGTGCTAAGTCTCATTGTTTATAAATTTTGACTAGTTTTAAGATTGTTGGTGTATCTGAATTCTATTGAACTTTTGAAGGAGGTGTTTGCAGATCCTGATCGGGATGAGAGCCTTATTTTTGAGCTACTAGATCTGAAACACGAGGTTGGAGACGGCGGAAGTGCTGTTTGGTTCCTGCAGGACATTGCCCGGGAACAAGATGCTGAAGAAACCATGGTAAGTTTCTTCTTGATGGATTTTTGGGATATACTGATTCTAGGTTAGTTTTCAAACTGTATTCACTCATTCAAGTAGAACATTTATGCAGTTGTCTATGCCACGTTATAGACTTCCTTTGGGTTTTCGATGGGTCTTGTAACCGCTGCAACTCTATTACTTTATTTTTTTTGCAACTGTTACCCTAGACCATAAAGGTCTTTGGACCTCATAACTTTGGCATTGTCCACAACGTCAGAGATACTGTTTTCTTATTACAAACAAAACTTAATTTCTTTTTATTAGATTAATCAGTGTGCAAGACACTCACACATAGCGTGGAACCTAAGACCTATCAAATGTGCAACAGTGCACTAACAGTAATAATTCCTGATGAGTTTGAATTGCAAGATAATAAGTTTGTTGTCTAGTAGACTCACATAATCATTGTTGTTATTGTGCAAATATGTAGAATAACTACTTTTGCTTTCAAATTTTCATAAAATTTACCTGTACATGTCACTCGCTGCAGAGCATCAATAACAAATAACCATTGAAGAAAAAAAGTGGATCCTAGGTGCTTAAGTCAACATGGATGCTCCGATGGTTACCTGTCTTGAAATTAAAAAAGCACCATACTTTACGTTGTGAGGGTACTTCAGTGGTCTTGGGGCTGCCTAGATACTAAGCTCATAGGCAACCGCCCATGACAACATTTTAAGACAGTTGTGGTTGTTTATAGGTTCGCTAATTCTTTTGGATTTTGCATTGGCGACGATAATGACTTTTGAAGCTGGAAGTATCTACACCTTGCATTGGTGACAATATCTATACCTATTTATATTATTCTAAATGTTCTTGGAAAAGAAATGTATTTCGTACTCTCTAGTTTGTGAAGTCTTTTATGTGGATAATTTTCCAGCCTTGCAAAGACATGTTTCAGCATGTTTGGACCAGTTGTTTCCTTTTATTTGTCATTGTCGTTCTGCATCCAAGAGTTTACTTTTCTGTGATAGATGGTCTTGCCTGATTTATTTATCTAGATTATGGTGAATGAAATGGCTGGTTGTAATATTTCTTTGATAATTTAATCTTTTCCTTGTCTTTTTACCAGGTCCTTGAGCATTCTGGCACTCTTGAGGCTGTTGGTTTAACTAGCCTAAATGGACCTGCAATAGTTACAACTGCGATCGGTCAAATGGTAAACTTACTCATCACGAAGTCTGTTACTGTATATTATTATTTTCTGGTTACCGCATTTTGATGTTTATGCGCATACTACTATCGAATATTAATTGTAACTGGTTAGTGCCTCATTAACCTGTTTCATGGGTCTTTTGTGCCATTCTTGGTGTTCTTGTTTTTTTTTTCTCAAGGGGTAAGTTATTAAGATCTCAAGGATCTACAGAAATAGGTCATTGTGCAAAAACCAAGTCAACTCTGGCGGAAAAGATTACACTCACAAACCGTTAGATTTGTTCTAGCTCTTAAGGCAGCCTAATTTTCTGCCAGATTACATTCGCAAAAGTAGCGCTTTACATCAAAATATGTAAATTGCTGTGCAAGTCTTCTAATGTCAATGATAATATGGATAATGCACCAAGGTTGTTCTCAGCATATGTGGTGGATATTTTCTTTATAAATCTTAATGCACAAAGTAGGCATTTTCAATTGAGATAATTGACTGCTTCCCTGTGCAATAATTTTCTTGGATGAAAAGTGCTATTGTCAAATTATAAATAGGAAACTAAGGCTGCATGTTAAGTTCCAGAGTACGTGTAGTGCATTTTGGGATCAAAATCCTCCTGGTCTTATCTGAAAATAAAAGTTTAACATATATCTTCATTGGCATTGTATACAAACATATTTTGTGGGTTCCAGAGAATATCTTAAGTAATTTTCTAGTGAAATACAAGAGTTGATGATAAAAGATGATCCGAAAATCCTTCATACATCAGTTTTCTTAATCAAAGCTGTAGTTATGAAAGGCCAGAGAACAACTAGGCCAAATAAAAATGAAGCTAAAAATGGAAGTTGCATAGTTCTGAGAATCCATCCCCATTAAGCTGAAGTTTAACTGTTTTGATGTGGGATCGCTTGGGGGACAAACTGAGATAATGCACAATATAGTGTAAGAAGTAAGGTATAGGCATACAATAATCTTAGCCAGCCATTTTTAGGGGCTTCCTATTGCTAGTTCTAATGCAAACATCCTTACGAGCACACAATTTGATGCAAGGCATGAGTGAATCTGTATCGAGCTGTTGCTAGGAATCAAGTCAATCAGCCCATCAAACTTTATTGGGAACCCCAACTTCAAAAGATTGAATCATTCAACTCCGGTAGATATGGAGAGCTATTAGCACTTGGCAGTGCTGTTATAGCTAGGTGACAAGCTTCCTTTGTGGGAAATATTATCTTTAGTAGTAGTTTTGGTGATGAAACCATTTTTTCACCCACACCTGACAGGTTGCTTATAATTGAACATGGATCAAAATATCATGAAAATGGTTCTTAAAATGTTAAACCTGACAGTTCTACCAGATGTATATTTTTCATAGTTTTGGATTTATTATGCTCTTTTATTGCAGGCAAAGGATGGCTTGTCAAATTCTTGCAGAGTTCATATCTTTTCTTGGTGATTGACTAACAAGCAATTAAACAGTACCTTATTCAGATGTGTTCGCTGTTCATGTTTCCTTAAGACCTAATCTATGATAATGCCAAGAGAGGAGATTATTTGCTGTCTTGTAGCTCTACAATTTAGACTTAAACAATCAAGTGAGATGAATACCATGGTTGATTGTATTTGTTGCAATATATGTGTGCAATTTGCTGTCACTTTGGTTATGATTTTGTGTGAACCTTTTGTTCAGTTTTGCATAGTGTGTCACCTTTCCTTCTCATTGATCTTGGTAAAATGTTCTACATTTCTTATAGGCCATTGCAAAGGGAAGGCAAGGAAGAGAGGCACAGAATTTGGTTAGGGTAAGTTTGCTTTTGGATATAATGATACCCAGCAACGGGCTGGAACTTGAATGCATGAGCTGTTGCTTGATGTCTGCAGGTTTATCTGGCAAATTTGCGCCTTAAGGAAGTTTCGACTGATGTGGTGGTCACTGCATATGAGCCTATTTTAATAAAGTAAGTGCCAAATGTATCTTCGACAAAACTTTGCCAGTATCTGTGCATGTTACAGACTATTTCTGTATGTGCTTTACAGTGCTTGCTAATTAATTTTTAACATTTATCAGAATTTTGGTGTTCACCATGAAACGGAGTTGAATTGAACTTGAACATTAAAACGTTCTGACATTACCTGAGAAGGATATGTTGACCTATATTAGATGCAACGAAAAATGTTTGATGCATTGAGAGGGAAGAAAGTGAATTATGATCGTAAATTTTGGGAATGAAAGAGTGATTTCGACTCTTTTTGTTGTTGGCATGTCTAATCACTAGTGTGGCAAGCCTCTTGTTTTACCAGCCTCACATAATGACAGTAAACTTATGCATCCACAATATGGAACAACCACCTAAATTCAGACACTTTTAGCCACATCTGTTGAACACTTGGAGCATTGCAATTTTGTCATCCGTGCTATTTTTTTGATTGTTCAGTAGGATGATCAGCATACCATGTGACAAAAGGCGGAAATGCCCCATCTCTTTATGGATAGAGATGGATCCTTTTACAATGTTGAGGTCTTTAAATGACAACATCTCTGGTTAAAATAAGAGCATTTATTTTTTGATTGTTCAGTAGGATGATCAGCATACCATGTGACAAAAGGCGGAAATGCCCCATCTCTTTATGGATAGAGATGGATCCTTTTACAATGTTGAGGTGGTTATATGACAACATCTCTGGTTAAAATAAGAGCATTTAAATCTTCCATCATTTCTCCTAAAGTTATCTTTGGTATCGTTATTGTATATCTCATTGTCCAGCATATCCTAGTAGACTCATCATATAATTACATCCACAGATCTTAAAATTCTTCTTTGTATCTTATCGGCTATATCTAATTGTTCATAAATGAAAATATATTTTAATCTAACTTCCCTAGTAAACCGTACATTCACCTCCATGTTCTTATCTCATCATACTAACTATCCAGTGTTCTGATTCCTAAGGTATGACTGACCTAATAACTAATTTATATCATTTTTCTTTCAATTTAACAGGAATCTGCTGAACAAATAAAATACCCAATTGGCACACTCTGCACATTGATCAAATTATGTTTGTTGGTGAATTCACCAAATTCTTTGCCCGAAAACATGTGTGTGATATTTACAGGGCAATGAATATCAAACAGGTGTTATCACAGATCTATCGATGATATATAGACACTGTACTATCTTGGTTGAATGCAAATGCTTCACCATGTCAACATGGGTAAGCTTGGTTTGAATAGCTACACCATATTTTGCTTTTCAGTCCAGAAATGCTGGCCTTGCATTATCATGAATAACTCTTTTTTGCTACTTGGTTTTAAAATTTTCTTTTTACGGGGATTGCACTCTCCCCTCTCTTTTCCAGTTAGCAATGGATTCACAATCACCAACCGTCAAATGGGTGATATCTATTATTTGCTTCTGATAATGCTAGATTATGTATCTGTGATTTCAGCCCATTGAGTGAAAGTGCAAGGACCGTAAGAGCTGGTCTGGCCATACCTGCTGTGCAGGCTGGATGCCTCCCGATGGTTGAAGTCTTCAAACTTGCTATCACAAGCTTCAAGATCCATGATTGGAGTCTCTTTGGCTCCGGGGCCTGACATATCTCCATCACCAACGTAAAGGCAAAAGATGATGAGTTACTTCTCACTTGTTGGAGTCTTGTGAAGGATGTCTGTACCTTTGGTTCTGGACTTGAAGAGGTCACTCCATGTCAGAGCTTTCATCAAAACCTAGTCAGGTAAGTCCCAACTTTTTACTCTCTCGTCAATGTGAAGCTAAATTATGTGTGTCACCCTGGTTTTGATGTTGATTGGGAATCCGCAATGTCCAATGACCAATATGTATGACTTGGATGTCTCCTTGGGCATCCAAACACCCTAATACTTTTTTGTTACCAATAATTAATTTGAATGGCTGCATGGATTTAAAAACTCAACTCTCTTTTTTGTTTTTGTTCATCAGATCTGAACATTTAGATTGCATAGACTTCAAGTGGTGGGATGACAGTAGATTCTCCCAACCTTGGTGGATAGGACATGGACCTGTTACACCTAATACAAATCTTTTTGGCTGCATTTGACAAAGGTCAAACCGATCTCTGTTTGAACTATTATTTGTATATTATCTGACCTTTTCTGCGCCTCCTCAGTTGCTTCACTTCATATTAGCCTCCAAATGTAGGTATGTTCATTTATATTTGGGGAGACAGAATTGCTCTAATATTTGAACTAATTTGGTCTGAAAAATTTAACCGAGACTTCCTGATTGCAGACACTGCTCTGATGAACGCAACTGCTGAGGATGTGACGCATCTCATTACTTTATATATATATATAGAGAGAGAGAGATAAAGTATGGATCGGCACACGTTATGATAGACTTGGAACCATCCACTTAAAATAAAAGACATGCAATCATGTCAGTCCAAACTCGATGTATAAGTCCAGTGATCACCTGATCATGCATGCGGCGTGGCATCTCACAAGTCAAACCATTGAACGGACAACCCGAAATTACCGGTGTGTCGGGTGATCGACAAAGACAAAATAGCGATCCATTCGTACCCTCCGCCGGACCGCCTCTCAACCACTGCATACCTCCCTCCACGTGACCGTGTCGGTTCGACTGGGCTTTTCACCTAGAACCGACTCCATCCCGATTTACTCGAACCGGTTCCCTCCGATCAATGTGCTGTAAATGGATGGATGAACCGGCGATTCCATCGTTTAGTGCTCGTTGTCTTGGAATGGAATCTGAATTCGGAAACTTATTATCACGAATTTAGTTGATTTTATCTAAGTTGTGCGATACCCTTGCGTGCACGTCCGTAAAATTCAGTCTTCTCGAAACCTCTTGCAATCTCTTAGGACCTGCAAAAGAAAAAACGGGATAGAAAAAGTACTTCACACGGGATCCACAAATAACTCTTTCAGCAAACACTTTATAGTCAATGTAAATTCCAACCATGGATAGCACAAACTCAGAATGATTGCACAACAAAGGTATAAAATTGGTCCACTACAGATCGAAATCTAGTACAAGTATCCATCTGATGTAAACTTTATGTGCAAGCCTACAATGACCGTCAAACTCACTCAAATTGGATTGTTAAGCCTTTGGCTAGCTCTTTACAAGCTTTACAAAGCTAGAACAAACCGAAAAAACACGGACTTACATAAACATTACACCGAACAAGCCGTTTACAATTTGTTCGTGACATTCTCCCTCACTTATTCCTTCGACGTCCTCGTTGAAGCCTTTGCTAATGCTACAACTCCTTGCCTTTGCTGGATCGTCAATCTTCTACTCCTGCTACGATGCGCCCCTCGGCTCCTAGTTATTCTCCGCTTATTGTTGTTGAGTCGTCGAACTTTAATCCGCCATGTTGCTTCAACTCGCCAATGACTCTGACTCTGGTGTGGAGTCGATAGAGTTGGGTTGATCCTTGTTGGTTCTTGCGGATTCATCATATGAAAGAAAAGACCATCCTTGCTATGCGCCAATCTTCAAATTCTTCCTATCTCTTGAATTGAATAGATGCTCATTGGAGCTTTAACGAGCATTACCTCGCAAACTTTGAAGTTTTTAGGTTCTTCCTCCATAAAAATTTTTCATCGAATCTTCTTCCATTTAGTTGTCTCATCCAAGTAGATTCACATCACTTCTGCTTTCGATTGACATTCAGTTGGGAAATAAAGAGGACAATCTACTCTCAGTAGCATTGATTACCATTAGTGAGGATTCGACAACTGTTGTCTTCTATCAGATTCCTTCGAAGGGTTTTCAATCTGTGTAGAGCTCCGTTGCTAGATAAATAAAAGAACTAAGGTATTCGGTTTCGTTCATTCTCTTGAAAGTTGAGGAAGCAAATGTTACTTGACTTCGCCCGCCTCCTCGAGGTTTGCACTCCATGCGTCAAGCTGGTTACTAGACTTCGCCTGCTCTTAGCTCACACTTTCGAATCACTTGAAGTATTTACAATCCTTGTATTGGGTCAGCTACTGTGATTCACCTTCTCAATACCATTAAACTTCTAGAATACAAGAAGTTATTACTCCAACTCAGAGTATGTCTCCACTAGATTTGGTCGCCTTTAGGATTGTACCGCCTTCTCCATCATTTCTATCGCCTACTCATCTGAGTAGCAAAGATATAACACCGCGTACTGCTTGCTTCGTTCCTTGGTCATGCACTCTTGTATCAGCCCGAAGTCCTTCACTTACGACTATCTTGATGAGAAGTCCATTGATACCGATCTTACGAAGTTTCCTGGCCTCTACCCTTCAACATTGTCTTAGTACTTGGAGTTTGCCTCTTCATTCTCTACCTTCTCAGCCCGTCTCACGACTAAGCGCTCTCCCTCTATGAGAGCAAGGGATCAATGAGTCCATGGAAGTCCCGCCACTACGGTACCATGGCAATGTCATGCCCATGACACTACTATCTGTTGTCTCGCATCTGTGTCCTTTCTTCGCAATCGGTAGATCCGCCTCTACGGCACTCCTTTAAGTCCACCTTCATTCTAATCGATGCTTGATTTCAGGTAACTGAGTTCCTCTGTAATCGTCATTGCTTCCTCTCCCTTTTTCGACCATTTACTTCAACACCTTTATGTTCTTTGAGCAGTTCCTCTTGCCGATGGAAAGATAGACTGCAACTCCCATGCATGGTCTCCGCCATTATATCGCAGGGCTTGCACTACTTTTGTTCTCTTTAGCTTCATTGATCGCAATGTTCACTTACTCGACCTTGTCCTCTGATTTGTTGGGCTCTTTAAGCGAATGTGAGCTCTGAAGTAGTCCAACTCTTCAGCCGCTTCGATCATACTTCTGCATGATCCAATCCCCCCCATATGACTCACTAGTACTTACATCTGAACTTCTCTCTAGATGGTGTATGACCCATAAAAGCTGATACCCAAGGCTTTCATTCAATACAATATTCGATACATGCACGGAAGACCCACCTTTGCGGTACCATGACATTCCCTCCTTGAATCCATAGCCCTTCTCGTCGTCATGTTGCTTACCGAAGTAGAGCTTGTTGAATCTCGAATTTTGATAATGAAACTAATTGATTGTGGTTTATTGTTTAACTACGTTTTGAGTTATGCAAGTCTACTATCAATCAAGATTAAACATTTGATGTTGGAGGAATTGGCGTTGCGTCGGGTGATCACATCAGGATATTGGATGTCGAGCTGGAGGTTCGGTCGACAATCGGCAGAAGGCTTCGTACGTCGGGCATCGGGCCAAGAAGAGCGTGTTGCACCAAGGATATTGGGGTTGCGGAGGTCAACCGTCGATTGGGCAACGGATCGTAAGAGAGGGTGATGCGCCGAAGAATCGGACGAAGCGCCGACCAATGGCGTGCCAGGCAACTGAATGTCAATTCGCGTCATAATAATTGTCTAGTTCGAAGTAGAGTCTTTGGTTGTGTGTGTGCAGGATTAACTATGATGACGATAAAGACGTAAAGCAAAATAAAGTGCCGGAAGACAAGTGTGATGGATCGTTGGGAGTTCGAGAGTTCGACGGAAATCCGAAGATTCGTTGGGAGTACTGCCGGAACCGGCCAAGAACGAGTAGGGAGCTTGCCGAAGGATTTCGAAAGTTCACTGGAAAGTTCATCGGAAGGTTCGTCGGAAGTTCACGGAGCTTGCCAAGAAAGATTAGAGCTTGCCAATGAAGCTCGTTGGAACTCGCCAAGATCATCGTGAAGTCCGGGAGCTTGTCGGGAGCCCGCAGAATGGTTTTCGAGGGTTCGTCGAAAGACCACCGGAAGTTCGCCGGAAGCTCGCCGAAAGAAGTCTTGACTTGTTGGACTTTGTAATAGCTTAGGAAATGTCTTTAATTTCATAGGTAGCACGTTAATTTGGGTTAGGATTAGATGTTAATCCTATAGCTCAAGTAGGGGCTAATTGGGCCTTGTTTTGGACCGGTTTGAGCCGAGTTTAAGGCCCAAACTAGTGAGCTGAAAAAGGTTGGGTGGTGGCATTGCCCAGGACCAGAGAGCTGGGCGGTGGCACCACCCAGTACCATCAGAATGCCGAAAACCAAGATGATTCAAATTTGGGCTCCAAATTTGAATCATCTTGAGGCTTATAAATACCCCTATCATTCATGGATGAAAAGGGGTCGAGAACTAAAAAAAAGAAGAGGGAAACTCTCTTGAAAGTATGTCAAAATCTTCCCTCTAAGTCTTGAGTGTGTTCTAGTCCAAGAGAGGAGTGAGAGGCTTTGTAAGGGTTATCTCCTAAGCCCGTCAAAATGAGAGGTGTTGTAAGGGAGTTCATCCTCGCCTATTGGAAGGAGGATACCTAGTAGAAAGCCGGTGGCCTCAAGCAAGAGGAATCAAGAGTGGACGTAGGTCGGATGAACGAACCACTATAAAAATCTGGTTTGCATTTATATTATTGTTATTTACTTTGCTACAAACCCTTTCCACTTAATTTGATGCTCTACTTCTCGCAAATATCTTTAAGTTAGAGCTTTTCTTATATGATTTCACCGATACAACTTTCATAATACGAAACGAAGTTTTCACTGTACAAAGTTTCCGAAAGTTATTTTAAATCACCGAAAGTTTATCGTTCTTTACCGCTGCACTAATTCACCCCCCCCCCCACCCTCCCCCTCTTAGTGCCGCTCGATCCCTAACAGAGCTCCAAGTCGTGCACCCGATCTTTGTATGGCCTTGTCTCTCACAGGACAAAACTTATGTGTATCGTATTGCCTCGAACTATTCCACCACGATCCGCTGTACCATATCGTCTCCTAATGACATCTCCTTGCATTCTGATCCTTGTGGTATGAACTCAAACTGTGATCTTTCCATGTATGGCCTCCGCCAACACATCGTAGGGCCTTTGCCACATTTGATTATGTTCGCTCCTTTGACAATCGACCTTCGTCTACCTGCTCTCGGGTCACACTCGGACAAAGTATAGCTTTAGGACACTCCGTCACCTAGCAGCTCCTCTGAAGTCCCCTGACTTCACTGAAATTAGTGCATCATTATTTGGATCATGGGCCTCTACCCCTACCAGCATAATCTCCGTTGTTCACCACTTTCCTCATGGCAACTCGATTAGCAACACCGTGGCATATTTTTCAAGAGTGTTTGCCTTTGCGTCCTCTTGCCTCGTGTCAAGGCCTCATGACACCAACTTCACCTATACAAGTTATGCCACCTTAGTTCCTCTGTCAAATGTTTCATCGAGATAAGGTGCATGTGCCTCGAAGCTCTCTCCATCCTTGGCACCATGCAAGATGAGTCTGCTCCATCAGAATAAAGAACCCATGGAACGACATGATCCTACTCCTGCCTCTACAAGAGTCCATGTCCTTGACCTCTGTCTAAGGAAAGTACCAAGCCTCCGCTCCATGTTCCATCTTCTATACCAACTCCCTTCATGCAGCTTGGGTACATCACCAAGTTATCCTCAAGTTGTTCTGCTTCTCGATTTGTATTGAGTTAATGGTGGCCCTCACGCCCACCATTCGACAGGTCAGCTTTCTGTTGAGTCTGATCTTCCTATCAGCCCCAAGTGTACCTTCACTTTGTGTTGCCTTGGGTCGCTCCCCCACTTGATATCGTTATACATCCACCAACAAATTACCTCTTGTGAGATCATACGACGACTCCTCGCCACTTGCTCGCTTTGTTGAGCTTTGTCTTGAGGTACTACTCTTCAACATGTGCGGTCCGTTGCATATGATTCTCCCTCTTAAGAATCGGGACTTATCCCTCCTGAATATCTGCCCCATTGGATCAACTTCTCTCTTCGTATCTTTCCCTCTAGAAGTTTTAGAGACCACCATCCCCTTGAACTACTCTACCTTATTGAACAAACTATGCACTGTTCTGCCTCCGCAAATGCACCTGCTAGATTGTGACTCTTCGCCAATACAACTCCCATTGTACCCCTTTGGGTCCAGCAACATGCTAAACTTGCTGCACACTTTAGCCTCTTATGGACGTATCTTGCTCATGCCGAAGAGAAAGTTTCAATGCTCCATGACGCCGACCTTTGGTCACCTTGGGATGGCCACAGATAGTCTATCGTCCGCATACAAGCCCTTGCATGAGTATTGAATTCCTTGAGTTTGTAATTCCTCTCACCTCTGTGAGCTTTGCACAACTTTTTCGATCACTGAACAACCCACTCCACCTTGCACAGTCTCATCATTTACCAAGCGCCCCGCTTGCCTCGAGCATCGTCAAGGTTGGTTGCCAACGTTAAGCCATTGCTCGAACTCAACCATCCTAACTTTTGTGCACTACATTATTTTTTTTAGCTTATTTGTCCTCGTGGTGCCTCTTGCGCGAAGGGTTGGTCAGTCATCTGAATGTCATTCTCGGATGTCCGTTCCTCTGAACGACTCCTTTCCCTATAACACCATGTATGTTTCACCCAAACGGTCGAGCATGCTGGCTACCTTGAATACAACCCCGCTAGATCCCCCTTATTTGCATGCTAAATATTTCTGTGTGCTTGTCCCACTCTAATACCAACTATCACGAACTTAGCTTGTTTTACCTAAGTTGTGCGGCACCCTTGCATGTACGTTCGCAAAGGTCACCCTCCCCGAAACCTCATACAATCTCTTAGGACCTGCAAAAGAGAAGATGAGACAAAAAAACGCTTTACACGGGATCCACAAGCAACCATTTCAGTAAACACTTTATAGTCAATGCAAATTCCAACCATGGATAGCACAAGCTCAGAATGATTACACAACAAATGTATAAAATTGGTCCACTACAGATTAAAATCTAGAATAAGTGTCTACCTGACTTAAACTTTATGTATAAACCTATAATTATCGCTAAACTCAGTCAAATATGATCGTTAAATCTTTGGCTAGCCCTTTACAAGTTTTACAATGCTAAAACAAACCGAAAAGTAACGAACTTGTATAAATATTACATCGAACAAGCCATTTACAATTTATCCCATTAAAATTTAATTGAATGATACGCGAATTTGATCAAATCATTGCAAGATGAAACTTATCATACATGCATCTTTTGGGTTTAGTTGAATCCGACTTAAGCAGGTCAAAAAAACCCGGTTTATAAAAACCGGACCGCCGGCCATCTCGACGGGCTTTTTCTGCTTGAACCGGATCCCATGATTCGAATGGCCTATTCTTCGACAACTGCGATCATTTCGTGCGTGAAATCGGCTGTTCCGAGTTGCCGATCCAGCACCGGAACCATCTTCCCAATAATACCTCTAAACATATGCAAGCCGTCACAGCACATGCGGCCACCTCCTCCGCTTGGCCAACATGTCCAAGTGCACACCCCCGTCCTTACTCGCCAAACCCGTCGCCTTTCACCGCACCAAACACCAAACCCACGCACTAGAAAGCCCCACATCAGCCAGCACGCCCTTAAGAGCACCTGCCTTTGCTTCGTTGGATACCGTAACGTCGCAGCAAGTGTGTGTACGGAGGTTTGGCTCAGACACCAGAACATGCACTTGCCAGGTTTGCTCCATCACCACGCCTCCAACAGGCAATTAAATACCAAAAAGCAATGGGGTGGATCGATTGCGCACTCAAGAGGCAGCCAAGTGCCAGTAAGCTTCTCCACCCTCTCTCTCTCTCTCTCTCTCTCTCTCTCTCTCTCTCTCTACCAAAAGGCTAAAAGAGGAAGTGATCAGGATGGGAGCAGAGGAGGAGGAAGCATGTGGGTCTGCCACTGCTGCAGTCACAGAGGGTGTGGTGGTGGAACCGATGGCCCTGTTGGACGAGTATTGGTTCTTCCACAACGCACTCGAGAGCGGAAGAAGACCACCGTCGCCGATCCTCCCCCCAACTCCTCCTCCCTCGAAAGCCAAGGAAGACGTTGGCAGCTCAATTTCGCATCATGAGGGTTCCATTACGAGGAGACCGTCCGGATTTGATGGAAAGCCTGCTCGCAAGCTGCTCCGGGCGCCGTCGATGCCGTCGTATCGCACCCGACAGGAGGAATCGAGTGACATGGCCTGTCCCCGGAGGAAAGTAGCAGATGGCGGTAACGCGCTGGTTCGGGCTCCGTCTCTGCCGGCGTACTGTGACGACCGTGACGACGCCACCCCACGAGACGTGAGAGATCGTTCGAGGACGAGGAGGAGCTCAAAGCTTCAACATTGTTTGAGTTCCTGCGACGATCAACGACGTCCACAGCCTGCCTCCGGGGTAATCGACGTGCCACCAAGATATAGCATATGCCCATGTCATTGTTGCAGCATCGGATTCGATGCCTTGATCGTGTCATCTGCTCGACTTTGTTGCCCTTCTCCTCTTAATCTCTTCTCCGTGACCTCCGCTTTTGGTTCGTTCAGTGCGCCACGACACCTAATCCGGGCATTCCAAGATTCCGACCGCCAAGAGACTGGAAGGAGGAAGCCAGCAATTACAAGCATTTCGCCAGCCAAACACGCCTCTTCGGTGACGCGAGCTGCATGAGATCTATCCAAGCGAAGAAATGGAGAAGCTACAGCGACCTGGAGTCCTTCGAGGTCCAAGGATTCAAGGACCTGGGCTTCGCCTTCGACAAGGACGCATCGGACGCGGGCCTCGCCGACGTGATTCCCGGCCTGCGAGACAGGCGGAACTCCGACGACGGCCATGGCCGCGTCCCTCGGCCGTATCTCTCAGAAGCATGGTTCGTGGAGAGATCAGCACCGCCGAGGCTGGAGTGGGCGGAGAAGAGGTCTGCTGCAGACATGAAGGAGCAGCTCAGGTTCTGGGCGAGGGCAGTGGCCTGCGACGCCAAGCAGGGGTGCTGACAGGTGACCTTACGGATCCAGCAATGCTCCGGTATACGTGACTGTGAGTGCAGTCAAGCACGTAACTCGAGCTCCATGGCCTAAAACGAAGAGGAAGCTATGGATGCAAGGGAGGGTGAAGGAAAGCCAAAGCAAGCTTAGCATACATAGGCGCAATAATTGTGTTGCAATCTCACACGGCATCATTTGAACTGTGCCTACAACTCTATATTTGCTGCGTTTCTGTGGTGGGAAACTGTTTTCTTAATTGGAAATTTTGTTTCTTTTCCAATGTTTGTGACGTAGGAAAAAAAGGGTAAATAATTATTAAAATGATTTCCGAAAATTATAGCGCCTTATTTTAATTTTTGTTGCCACAAAGCACTTCTGTTTTGTAAAATCTCAACATTAGCATCCTTTTGTTTTTCTCCCCCTTTCTGTTGGTCCGGTTCAATAAGTTGACCACTGATCCATCAAATTATACTGAATCAAATTAACAATACAAAATACAAATGATACTTAAAAATTTGAAATATCTTCTAAAAATTAGGGAAATATTCTGGAAGTCATAAGGTCCAACTCTTCATTTTTTTTATAAATAATTTATATATTTAAAAATATTTTATTTTTTACCCAATTTGAGTATTTGTTTTCTACTTACCATCACACAACCATCAAATTCGAGCCCAATTTGAGTTTGTGCCTTCGTTTCGGAGCCCAATACGAAAGAAGTATCCGAACCGGACTTAAACGAATTGGATGGACTCCGATATCAAAAAAACAGATCCGATCAGGTGCCATCACATCATCGATTTAACTTACGATTGGCTAACTCGGCGCACATCCAGTTAAAGTCGTCGCTTAAGGCGGTCCGTAGGGCATTTTCCTAATCCCATTAGGCACGAGAGAAGGTCCGTCTTCAACGGCCGCCGCGAGATCAAGGAAGAGCCGGCGGCGGTCCGCGACCCGAGGTCGGAGAATCCACGCGTCCCCCCCTTCCTGTCGGTCTGATTCCTCCCGAACACTTGCGGATCGAGTTGGGGCGCGTTAAGGGAGGGAGGGAGAGGATGATCCTGCCGGTGGTGAAACTCGGGACGTTGGTTCTGAAGACGGTCTGCAAGCCCATCGCCGGCAGGCTCAAGAAGGAGGCCGGCCTCCATCCCAAGTTCCGCCGATTGATCGTTAACGTCGCTCAGGTCTTCAAAATCTTATTCTTCCTCTACGTTTCGCCAATTCAAAATCTTCTTTTTCGGATGCTAGATTTAGCGTCATGTCCGACGAGGGTCATTTGAAATCTCACCGTATGTTGTCTACGATGTTTGTAATGTCGAATGAATCCGAAATATATGACTAAAACCCTTTGTTGATCTACCCAATGGTCCAACCTAGAAAGTTTGCTTAGAAATTGGCTTTTCGGTGTCACATTGCGAGAGACATGAACATCGATTTAAAAAAAAAATTTGTTGTAAAAAAAAAATCGGATGGCTCAATACACAAGACTCATGTACAATGGGGGGTCTGAGGAAGATCAATATACGCAGATTTACCTCTCTTTTGCAATTTGAATTGCAATTTGCATCCTGTTCATCTAGATTGCAAAAGAACAATGTTACTATGACCCCAAAACTCACCCCCAATTAATTTGCTATTATTGTGCTTCTGTATTATAAAACAAAAACATGCTTGGCATTAGTCTATTGAAGTACCTTGGGGTTTGTAGTTCATCGTTGGAAAACAATTCAAAAACTCTAGCAAAGAAGCTAGTTGGTTATATAGCTGAGGGAAATAAGAAGTCCTTTATGAAGTATTGAAGCTGAAATCATAGCCTTGGCAATTCTTCTGTGCACCTCATTCTAGAATATCTCCTTTCTCTTATGTTATATGTGGTTAAATGTTCCTTAATTCCTTTCATGGTGCATTTAATAGTTGATACACATTCTGATTCGTGATTATTGCTCTGCTTCTCAATCATTTAGTTTTTATGTTTATAATATGCAATGTGAACTTTAAAAATATATTGTTACGTGTAGCATAACAAAGTGACGCCATGTAAATTGTCTGTTACAGGCCAACCACAGAATCACAACGAACATACAAAGAAGAATTTATGGTCATTCAACCAATGTTGAGATCCGACCCTTGGATGAGGAGAAAGCTGTCCAAGCTGCTTCAGACCTTATTGGAGAGTTCTTTGTCTTTTCAGTATGTGCCTATCCAGGCTATATGCTTTAACCTCCAAGCAAGTTTGATATTTCCATTGAAGCTGATAACTTTATGTCACTTCTCATTGAAGCACAGCTTAATGTGCACACACTCTTTGGTCTTGTATCACGAAAATTGGTTTTGAAATTGGTGATGTGTTGGTGCTTTATAGAGATAAATAATGCATTTTCTTGTCTGCAAGAATAAGTATCAATAGAACTACTCTGGAGTGGATCTCGTGGTTTTGAAGTTCCTCTGGTTCTAAATCTAGATTGAGTAAACTACACTTGCTACTGTTTCACTATAGTCTTTGCCTCTTTGGTCTAGTAGGTTGCTGGAGTTGCTTTGATATTTGAGGTGCAAAGAAGTGCAAGATCAGAAGCTAGAAAGGAGGAAATCCGTAGGCAGGAAATTGAGGTAATAGTTAAAAGTCTCATTTGGAAGATATAATATCTTTTCTCATTTTCTGTTTCGACTTAGTGTGTTCATTCTTCCATTTTCTTCATTTGAAACTTCTGTTGCATTTAGTAAATTAATATGAACTTGGAAACTCTTTTCAATCCTTCATCTCATGTAGCTGCTATCATTAATTCCTTAAGCATTGGATACAAACAATAAAATATTAGATCTTTTCATGATTTAATAAGTTGGTTTTGATACAGTTATGCAATGAACTAGAAAAAACTGTTAATCAAAGGCAGCCAACAAACACTGAAGGATGAAGAAACATGGAGAAAAATTGAAAACGGGGAGAAAGGAAAAGGGGCAGAACTGCATCGCATACCACAAACAAGAAGAACTCGTTTAAAATACCATAATTTATAATCACTAGAGATCCAAACGCCAGCTTTATGTGGTAAGCCTCAGCAGAAAGATGACAGAGAGATATGGGGATAGGAAAGGACCAAAAACAGATTCAGTTTTTCATCTCATTTTGAGCCAATAAGAAATGCTTAATTAATTTACTATTTGACTTTACAGGTTGCCAGCCTAGAGAGGTAGACCAGCGGGGAAGGCATTTTCCCTTCCTAATTAACTCTGATGATATAAATTGCTTCCAAATTAGGAATTCCCTCTTCTATTCTTACACTAACTGAGTGGGGTGTGTGGTTGCGAAAGGAGCTGAAAACCAATTGATTACTGCTTAATATGCATTCCCTATATCTTCTTTTATCATTGTTCAACTCCTTGTTTATGCTAATTCTTTCTTTTTGTTGTGGTGGATTTCTGACCCTTCTCATCACGTCATCTTTCTCCTGAAGCATATAATGTCAATCTGAGTAAGTCATCTCAAATTTGAGTGGGGGATGCAGCCAATAACTGGATCTATGAATTCAAAGTTATGCCTCGATTTTCTTATTATTCAGTTTTACATCCAAGAAACTTGATATAGAACTATGAAGTTAATCCTGCTAAAACCACAGTTTAATTTAGGGTATTTCAATGCTGATGTAGCAATATTGGTGCCAGAATCATAGGTTTTTTTGTTTGGGCAGAGAAGCTGAATGACTGGGTTGAGTTTTCATTGCCTTTACATGAATGGATTTATCTGGTTACCTGTAAACTGTTCTTGGTTCTTAACCAGGCAAATTCTTAAGTCTTAACCATCATTCAGTGTTAATTTTTCCAGCTGTAGTCTGTGGCATGTGTCCAGATTAAATAATATTCTCTTGATCTTTCTGGGTTTAAGCCCTAAATCACCTGAACTCCTTATTTCAGTCTCAATTGTGGTTATATTTCCCAAGTTCAGCAATTGTTGCTCCCAATATTACCCTGTCATTCCCTTCAAATCATAGAATAGTAACGATGATGGTCTCAGTAGCTCTTATACAAACGAATTGAACTGAATTTTATAATAAATCATTTTCTTGTGAAAATTATTCTTTGAGTTGCCTGGTACTGTAGCTTTTAATTCAAGTGTTTGGCCTCTGCTAATGTGCATTATTTGCTCATTTCTGTTGGAACAACATTAAGAAATAGGAAGAGACAGTATTCCCTGCAAAAGCTTATCAAAATTTGATTACCATCAGTGATGACCTTTTGGTTGTTCATGTAAAGAACACATTTCTGTGTTGGTCGTTCATGTATGCCTTTCTTGGTTAGGATGTTCTGAGCTGATCATGTGTTTTATGTTATTCTGTCTGATAATCATTTAGAATGCAGCATTACTATTTTAAGTTAGATTGCCTCTTGCTATATTACAGAAACATGTTTCCTCTTCTTGAAGGCTATGAAACAGAAAGAGGAGGATCTGATGAGAGACTTAGAACAACTCAAGCAGAAGCTTAATGAGATAGAACACCTTGCCAAGGGACGAGGCCTTTCAGGCATCATCAGCTTTAGGCATGACCATGCACCTGAAAGCAGCAAATCGGCAAACCCTGCTTGAATTTATTTCCGGTCATCTTTTGTGGGCAAAAGTCACTTGAGCGGATTGTAGTTCCGGTGGCACTAAGATGGTCGTCGATGCTGCTTGATATTTGAGAGGTTGGGCATTTTGCCTAACCATTTTATTGTTCTTGATGTATCCATTTTATGTTACTGATTGGATTGTGGGAGGGTCATGCTCTATTTTCTCTCTCCTTTACCAAATCATCTCTGAGCCAGTGTAAAGAGTCTGGAGCTTTATTTCCTAACTGGGATTATAAATAAAGGATTTCTATCAGAGAAATGCTGTTGGTGCTGAAAATGAAGCACTAAACCAAATAAAGGTAACTCTGAATTTATTTTTTTTTTTTTGCGTGGATTGCATAGTCCACTTGTGTTTATGTCATTTGTGTTCATCTGTTCTCTAAATGCATCAATTTGACTCCTCCAAGGACAATTGTATTTGGATGGATTGCATATTGCTTAAATGTGTTTCTATCATTTGTATCTTGATCATCTGTTTCTTAAATGCATCATTTTGGGCACTTTAGATTACCTCCTCTGATTTCATTTATTTCTCACCATCCTCATGTGAGAAGGTTATTTTCATTTCTTAAATGCAGACAGTTTGTAAGTTAGAGTTGACATTTCATAGGAGAAAAAGGGTGATAGATTAGTCAATGTTTTTTTTCTTCGTCATTTTGATTTAACTAAATGATCCAATGTTGTACTTGGTGGCCAGTTTTTCTAAAAAAATATTCATGTTTTAGATATTTTTCAAGTGATACTTTTTTTAAAAAAAATTATTTATAAATGATTTAAATAAATTTTTATTCTTAATTAAATTAATTATTATACTAAAAAGTATTATAATGATTTATGAGTAATGATAATAAAAAAGGTACGATATAATATCATTTCTAATATTTTTTAATAATATTTAAAAGTATATTTAATACAACAATAAAATATTATAAACATTATTGAAAAATAATGTAAGCGAGTCAAATGAAAATACTATAACACTTGAAGGCGAAAAAAATTGATAAATTTTTTTTGAGGGGTATACTGGGTATTTTATAAATCAAGAGTATTATTTAAAAAAGAAGAAGATATATTTTCAAAATACTCGAATATTTTCTTGAAAAGTCATCCTTTATTGTATAAAATAAATGTGCACACGTATGTATATATATATATAACACATTAAAAATTTTATTATTTTTGTAATTTAAAATTACATCAGGAAAATAATGAAATCAATCAAATGTTGTCATCCGATAAAATTTCCATGAGTTTTATTTCTCTTTAATAAGCAATCTCCTTAGAAAAGAGAGTAATGATGGAAATCTCAGAGAAATATTTAAAAAAATGAGCTTAATAAATCAACAACGATTCGCAAACGACCGTCTTTCTTTGTATAAATATGAAATGCCACTTTTGTCCATACCGTTTCCCCACCTCCACTAGTCTCGGAGCCGTCGCTTCCAGTTCCGATTCCGACGCCGACGCCGCGGAGGTCGGGAAGCTCTACGAGCTCTGGGAACGTATCAAGGAGGCTAAGGACAAATCCCAGGTTTTCTTTTCTCTATCTCCCCTCGTTTTGCTTACCATTTTCCACTTCATCGCATTCCTGATCCTGTTCTGGTTCTAGGGTTTCGATTCTAAGCGATATTTTATTGATGGCGGGATTAATATGGATTTCTAATTGGGTTACCAGCCTCCCCAAAAGTTTGCACAGATACCCATTTATGGATCAATTTTCACAGTGGGTGAAACCTGAGATGTAGAGTCAGCAATTGACCTTTCTCTAGTTTACCCTAATACCAGATTTTTAGTTAGATTTCTACCACCAGAAAGCTTATTATTAGGAAAAGGGACCAACTTATATTAAGAGTCTGATGAGAGCTTTTTGATAGGTCACGTCTACTGTTGGTTCTCTGATAGCTTTAAGTTTACTCTTCCCAATTATATAAGAAAAAAAAAAACATGAACAATCACAAGTAAATTCCATTTCAAATTTAGTATTATGATCACCTTTCTTGCCGAAAAATTGAAGTAACAAATGATGAGCTATGGAGCTTCACTAAAAATGAACAATCTGAATGCAATTAGAGCTTTTGTGTCACCTAACTAAGGTAATAGAGATTGTTCACCATGTGCGCTGTTCTGGTTTATTGCTGTAGGTGCTGTACACAATTTATGATAAGGATGTCTTGTGCTGACTGTGTTTTTATTTAGACAAAAAGGGGTTCTACATATATATCTTTGCAAAGTTAAACAAACATTACAATTGACATTATGAATAATAACATAATATATGTTTGCTTACATACTAAAATCTTCCATATGTTGCCACACATAGTAATATTAATGACTTTAGTGACTTATATATATAGACACACACACACACACACACACAATTTTAAATTGAAAGGGAGAAGGAAAGGGTTTCTGGCAGGATGAGTTACATTGTTGATGGGCCAAATAGTTGAGTTTTTTGCCTTCGAATTGTTAAACTGGCCATAATTAAGACCAGCTCTTTGGAGGAATAGGCCTATTTCTTCCTTGGTACGCTGTAAAACTTTCAATTCTATGGTTTTCCATACACTGCTACAAATGCAGATTTTCCTTTTCTCTCCCCTTAATTTTAATGTAAAAAAGATTTTTGCTGTTACTTGATTATCTATTTCTTGCACTTTGTTCTTTAAAATGAAGGTTAACTTTTGATATTACAGTAAGGTTGATACCTTAAAATCTTGGTGGTCAAAGTTTGAAACGTGGGCATAGTTAGAGTAAGATAATGTAGATTGATCATCCTTAGATTCTAAAATGGATGCTTGGATATTAAAGAAGAAGTGATCTATATCTTGAACTGGCCAATGACCTGTCCCATCTCAACTTAGTTACTTAAGGCCAAACTTCGTTTTAGGGAAGCTTAGCTGCAAAACTTAACTATGACAATATGTTGATTCTTGTTCTTTCATCTAAATATCCAAAACTGAAGTTTCCTATGATGGATTGACAATTACAACTCAAATCTAACTACTTAAAATTTATAATCTATTGGTGAACTTCTGCACAACTGAGGTTAGACTTTCCTTTGGATGGATTTACCCAGACTGCCAACTTATTTCTGAGCTTAAGGCACATAGAGCATGTGTTATTGAGTTCACCAAAATAGGACAAATTGTATGATGACCATTACTCAGATTTCAATCTATAATCAGACCTGAAGGAAAAATGATTCTAACATAATTTACTGAGCAGTAGGCTATCTTTCTTAGGCACTGTGAAAAATCTATTCATCTTCTGAAATACCACTGAAAAATTTAGATTGTTGTAGACCTAGCAAAGGCTTCAAGCATCTAACTAATATAGTTATCCATAATAAAAATTAGATACAATATCATGAAGTTTAATCATAGACCATAATAGGGTATTTCTGCTGGTGATATATTAAGACATGAAATGTCATGAAATTTAGTCGTGGACCACAGTAGGTTATTTCTGATGCTTATTTATGAAAACTTGAAATGGTTTGGCTTACTTACAATTATGTACATAATTGGTTTTCCAATGTTGTGTCCCAAAGCATTTTAAGCCACCAACATCTCATGGGAGACAAACCATCTTGCAAGGAATGTAGTTCTTCCACTTTTCTTGAGAACATCACAGCATCACATGAAGACACATCCATGTGGTGACTCAAATCAACTTCCACTGGTTCAAAATCCAGAAAACCAATATAATAAGTAATATAAAATATGGGTTACAAGATTAAGAACACCAAAATCAAAGTTTCATGGGACAGAGATGCTTGTGTTTGGAAGCACTTGATGGCAGACATGGTTATACTTCGTTAGCAGTCAGTCAAATCAAGGACCTGATCTCCCTAGGAAGATGCAACTGACTACCCTAGAAAGAAACAGCAGCAGCAGCAGCAGCATGTTCAATGATTTATGAGTATGATATTTGTATTTCTTTAGTTGATTATGAACACCAATGTGTTGGGTGCCTCAACAAGATGGGGACATTCACAATTCTCTTTGTAAATTTAGGGAGGTGGAATGTGTTACTGTCATGCATGGTCCATTTACTTATTGTTTGTTAATCATGTGCCAGAAAACCATATAATATAGCAGAAGTGGTTTCATACAAGATGCTTGAGGAAATTAGTAAACCCTCAGCATGATTCATTGTGTAGCAAGTTGTTGGTGTTATTGGCATCAAGAAAAAGTATGAGAAACTTTGATGGTGGATGTCTCATTAAAGTAATCATGCTTGTGGCACCATATAAAGGACCAATTATTTTATTCACTGCTTTTTTAATCACTGCTTCCCTGTCTCCGCATAGTACAGATTTACCAATGCTTGGCACTTAAAGAATTTCTTTATGCAAGGAACAATTTCTACTTGCAGGTGTTTCACCAATAAACGTAAATAAATAACTGGTTTGATAACCATGACAAAATGATGTAGAATGTGAGGTTACCATGGATGGTTAGTTAGTCAGTGCAGGAACAAATCTTTTTAATGAGTGTTGGTTAAATTCAGATATCTTTTTTTTTTGTTATTTATAAATCTCCATTTCAATTTCGTCATCATGTGCAATGCATATTAGGGATCAAAATGACAACCCAATTTCAAATTGGTGTTTTACTTGTTAATGCCATTCTGTCGTGTGATTGTATTGTATTTTTTAGATCAATATTATAAGAAGGACAATTATTCAAGGAAGTTGAGTGAGCTTTTGAGTGCAACAATACTTGAAAGCATTGGAGGTTTGGTTAACATGTGTGGTTGGCTGTACACATGACAATTAATTGAAAGGAAGAAGAAATGCCTGATTGAAACAAGAACAAGAACAGAACAAAATAATTTGGTGATCAACCTTCCTTGCTTGGCTTGCTGGTGTGAAGCTAAATAGCAGTACTAGGTAGCAGCAAACTGGAGCTGAAACCGTGTCGGAACAAGAAGAATAGGAGGAATGGAAAAGCACAAGGGGACAGGCGCA
Organism: Musa beccarii; assembly: GCA_024322285.1. Lineage (NCBI taxonomy): Eukaryota > Viridiplantae > Streptophyta > Magnoliopsida > Zingiberales > Musaceae > Musa > Musa beccarii. Next base: position 12,351,966 of record CM044397.1, read on the forward strand.
GCCTTTTTCCAAGTCAAACTCCGTGTCTACTTTTCCAAAGAGGCATGTTCGACTTTAGGGTATATAAGCTTTTAGGTCTCAAACCCTTATGGATTTGGTGGTATCATCGAGAATAAGCAATCGACTGACCTTAGGAATCACGATTTCGGATGTGACCTGCGTTACGTTGATCGGATCCCGTTTGGATCGAGTCCATCAATCTTGATCGAGGAATAAGATGATCTCAATCAATTTGTTATAGTACATTTCGATTTATTAATTTAAAAATGCATGAAAATTTTTTGTATCTCGATCCTTTTGATATTTAAATCAATAAATAGTTTGAGACGATGAACGTGTCAATGGAGGTAATGAAGGAGTTAGGAACGTGGAAATGACGTGGTTGGTGGTCGCCGATAGGCTCAAAAGCATGGCCACCAACCGAAAACACGAGCCCCACGATCACATCACATCACATCACAGCTTGGATGAAGAATTTAGGTGTGGTCGTGTTTCGTGCCAATGTGTGTAATGCGATTCGTTGTTCGGCGAATGAGGGCATCATCCGGCGATGTCCGAAACAATGGATGATGTTGATATCAAATCACGAGATCGATCTCGTTGTTCCGATTCACATGCGGTCCAAACTCGATAGGATATCTACTGATGTTTTCCTGGGATTTTAATTTCGAAATTCGACATTTTTTTTTCTAAGTTAAAGAACATCTATCTCCATTATTGATGAGTTAATTTATCGGTTAACGTTGAGGTACTAAATCATGAACTGAATCCATATCCCAATCCGATTGGATCGGATCGGATCGGATCGGATCATTGACCGCTGGAGCCATCGGAGGACTTCCGTGTGTGGAATGGGGGAGAACGCGAGACGACAACGGAGGCCATCTTACGGCGGACACGAGTGAGAGATCCACAAGCGCTTGCTGCCTCGAAACTTGGACTCGCAGTTTCGAGTTCCGCCCTCGGTCGGCGTTTCGATGTCTCCCCTCCGCTGCTCTCTTTTCATTCCTCACGTCTTCCTTCTCGATTCGCTTCTCCCCGTTTGACCGCCGTGTTTTACCTTCAACCAATTGATATAGACCAGAAGAAGGAGAAGAAGAAGATGAGAAAGAAAGAAATAGAATTCTCGGTCGATCCCATTGGTGAGGGTCATATGAATTATATGTCTACCCAAAAGTTTGCGGTCTGAGTCCTCCCTCCGATTCCACCACCGTGACCTCAAAATCGCCTGTTCCAACACTGCTGCTTCCTCCCTCGTTCCTATTCAAACTTCGACGCTTCTTCGCAGTCGTAGAGGCGGAAGAAGAGAAGGAGAACACCGTATAAAACTCCTCCCTGCCTAACCCTTCTTCCTTGTTCATCTATCTTTCTCTTCCTTCTTCTCTATCGTCCCACTCTCATTGGCTTCATGCAGCTCTAACCATGAGGATGAGTTGGCTTTTCCTGTTCTGCTGTCTTCTCCAGGCCTTTTCCTCTTCAGCTTCTCTGTATAACTGGAGTTCTTCGGCGCTGCTCGGATCTCTGGTCCGGGGGATCGAATTACCCGCACACTTGAGCTTTGACGCCGTCACGCCCTCCGGCGAGCCCAGCTGCGATCACCACCTCGACGCCGCCGGCTCTTCCACCGGATCGCTGACCAAGGAGCATGGCGTGGCACGGGCTTTAAAGCTCCACTTGAAGCACCGGTCGACGAGGGACGCGGCGGCCGCTGAGACCTCGGCGAAGATGGAGTTTCTGGAGCGCTCCACCCATAGAGACATCCTCAGAATCCATACCCTCTTCAGAAGGGTCACCGAGCGCAAGAACCAAGACGGCTTCTCCCGCCTCGCCGCCGGTCGTCGCCCCGAGATGATCCAGAAGGCGGCTGTCGCGACGCCTCCGGAGCTCGCCGGGAGGATCATGGCCAAGGTCGAGTCCGGTGTCACCCTGGGCTCCGGTGAGTACTTCATCGACGTCTTCGTCGGCACGCCGCCGCGCCACTTCTCCCTCATCCTCGACACCGGCAGCGACCTGAATTGGATCCAGTGCCTCCCTTGCCACGACTGCTTCGAGCAGCACGGCCCCGTCTACGACCCCGCCGCCTCCTCCTCCTACCGCAACATCAGTTGCGCCGACCCACGCTGCGGCCTCGTCTCGTCCCCCGACCCACCCCGGCCCTGCGGCACCAGCGTCGCCGACGGCCATGGGGACGCGTGCCCCTACTACTACTGGTACGGGGACCGGTCCAATACGACCGGCGACCTCGCTCTCGAGACCTTCACCGTGAACCTCACCTCCCCGGATAGCGCCGGCGACGGGTTCCGCCGCGTGGACGACGTCATCTTCGGGTGCGGGCACTGGAACCGCGGGCTGTTCCATGGCGCTGCCGGGCTCCTGGGCCTCGGCAGAGGGCCGCTCTCCTTCTCCTCCCAGCTCGGTTCGTCCTACGGCCACACCTTCTCCTACTGCCTCGTCGACCGGAACAGTGACCTCAGCGTCAGCAGCAAGCTCATCTTCGGCGACGACGAGAGCCTGCTCCGCCACCCCGACCTGAACTATACCTCATTCGTCGCCGGGAAGGAGAACCCGGCCGACACCTTCTACTACATCCAGATTGAGTCGATCGTGGTGGGCGGCGAGGCGCTGCAGATACCACGGGAGACGTGGGAGCCGGCGAAGGACGGCAGCGGAGGGACCATCATCGACTCCGGCACGACGCTGAGCTATTTCACCGACCCGGCTTATCAGAAGATTAGAGAAGCCTTCGTCAAAAAGGTGACGAAGTACCCGGTGGTGGAAGACGTCCCGGTGCTGAGCCCCTGTTACAACGTGACCGGGGTGGCGAAGGTGGAGCTACCGACACTGGCGATCCGGTTCGGAGACGGGGCGGTGTGGAACTTCCCGGTGGAGAACTACTTCATCCGGCTGGAGCCGGACGAGATCATGTGCCTGGCCATCCTGCCGACCCCGCAGTCGTCCCTCTCCATTCTGGGCAATTACCAGCAGCAGAACTTCCACATCTCCTACGACACGAAGAACTCCCGGCTGGGATTTGCGCCGGCGAGGTGCGCCGAGATGTAAAGAACCTAATGGATGGGTTGTAGGGGTAGAGGATTCGCAAACTCTTCGTACCAAATTCTTCGGTTGCTCCACCACAAGTGTAAGAAACTAAATCCAAAGCCTGTGCCATTCTTTTGTTTTCTATTCTGTCATGTCAAGTCGACGCCACCTCGAACTGCTTGCGTTGACCTGACCCTTTCCGTTCTTCTCCTGGGCTGGTAATTCCCGACTCCTTTGACTTTTCTGAGTTGCTCGCCCGGTCAAATTAGAAATTTCAAGTCTACGATCATTCCAGACAAAGATAGTAACAAGTACGTTTAAAATTCAGAACTACATATATATATATATATATATATATATATATATATATATATATATATTCGTAATTTATGGTGTCCTCCCACAGCTCAAAAATCTAATAAAAAAGAATGACGAATCTAATAAACCACCCATCATAGTCATATTAGAGGAAATTTTGATGTTACGAGTTGGTCTCACAGAATGCATGGGATATGAAGGTGCCAAGCAAAATCTGAGAAGACACGGTTTAGGATCCCATGGAAGCCTTGGAAACTTACACAAAGCACTCTACACGCCCACATATTTAGAATCTGAGAAGACACGGTTTTCCTTTTTGCCTGCCTTTTGAGGTGCGGAGAGGGCGAGACCGGGAAGTTAATTGCCTTCTCGTTTGGAGACCATGGCGACATGGCCGACCATTATGAGATCACCTGCGCTTGGCAGCACATTTTTGACTGCATGCAATGGCAACGTTGTCCAAGGTCAGCTAACCAAACCCACTACTGCGTTTGTGGCGTCGAAGTTTTAGATCACCGATCGTGCACGCTGCTTGCACCCGCTCATCTCGGAAGAACGACCAAGTTTTGATAGCACAAGGATTAGGGATTAAAGACACATTCCCACGAGCAAAATCTTGAAAACGATGGCAAGAAGAGATCCCGAGAGCAGACATTTGCGCTTGTAGTGTTTCCATCATCTCAACAGAGTGATGGGTAGAAATTACAAAAGGATGAGAAGGCCACGAGGAGCGCAGATCCCACATCTTGCGGTGCATGGCGCAGTTCCATACACACCGTGAATGCTTAGCCCACCGCATCAGAAAAAAAGCTGTTCATCTACCACTGCACTGCTGCCCGCATCACAAGCACGAACGCTGTGCATGCGCTGGGCCATCAGACATTGCAGCATGACGCTGACCCAGCTCCGGTGGTGTTTCATCCCCAGCCGCTTCGCTTCGACTTGGAGAGATTTAAGGTATTTGACGGCTTCATCAAGAACAGCAGGAGTATCCATGCGATCGCCGCCAGCAGGTACGATTCCCTTGAGAGTCCTCACCATCTTCTTCGTCCTCTCCCCTCTGCCGCCGGAACCGCTTGTTCGTCGGATTGCCCCCCCATTTGGCCGCCGGACTCCTGACCACATCGTCGTCGTCGTCTTCTTCCTCCGAGCTCAGCAACGCATCGATGTCCTCGGCCTCCTCCTCCTCGTTGTCCGGGTACGGGATCTTCCCGGGCTCATGGGCGAGAGACATCGAAACTCGGAGAGCCGAACGTGCGGGCCACGGAAGAATGGAACGTGACCCGACTTCTGAGATGTGTCTGGTCGAAGATGACGAAGTTCTTGGGGCATGTTTCCGTCGGCTGGACCTCCATGTTGATCAGCGGAGCAGGGAAGTCATGATGATGCTCATGCTCTTGCGCAGGGGCAGCAAAGGCACCGGTAGTGGAGTCAAAAGCATTCGCAGGAGAAGCCTTTCAGCAAAATATGTTGGATTCCTTTGCATACTACTCTGTTGTTGTTGTCGCGGTTGATGATGTTAACGATCAACTCGCGAAAATCACAGTTCGGGAACGAAAGTGAGCAATCTATTGGAGAGTCGGGCTCTTCTTTCTCAACAACAGCTTGTTGTCAGATGAAAGAGAAAGCAGGTGAGAGATGGAGACGGCGGATTAAAATGCACTCAACCTACCACGTCTAACATAAAGCTCAAGAATCAACTTACTCTTTCAGTAATGTTTGATGAATTTGACACATAAAATTTTAATCATTTTATTATGTAAGCTAAATTTAATACTAGAATATAAGATTAAACAATAATAGATCAGGATTAAGATATGTATCTTTTGATATAATTCAAAATATCTTTATTTGAATCATAGAATATATTTCGTAGTTCTCGTAAAGAGAAGCATGCTCATCTTTTTCTCTCTTTTATAATGACTAATATATCTTATCTAATTAAGGAAAACTATATAATTTAATATTCTTCTACTTGATCTATTAATTAGTAAGATATAAAAAGAATTCAAAATTAAAATAAATAAAAATAAAAATTTTAAAAAAATAATTTTATCTAATTAAATTTTAAAATTTTGAAAAGCATTTTACATATGGTCATAAATTTTTAAACAAGTTAATCAATCAAGTAAATATAATAATATTTTATTAAACTTGACTAACAATGCGAGTAATAGTGATTATATGTGATAAATAAACATACTCCATTTTATATACCATAACACTATTAGTCTTTTCTAATATGGTTCATGATTTTTATAATTTGTTTTATCAAAATAATTATGTTATCACATTCAATAATAATATACATATACATAAATATAAAAAGGATAATAGAAATAAATAAATTTAATTAAGAAATAAAAAATATTAATAATAATATTTACTTAAACATGCATTGTCATATTTTTATGAGTTGCTCACAAACCTTATTCTAAGAACATATTCTTTAAGCAATCATCAAACTGGTACTCAAGTTCTTAATTGATATTTGTTATTTTTGAGCACTTTGATCAGCAAATATTTTATCTTAGATATGCTTAGAACCACTAAGATACTTATCATTCACAGAAAGAAAACTACTCTATAGTTATTACAAAATATCTTTAGTGTCCTCATAATTGAGTCAACTACACTAAGCCTTGAGATGAAATTTCATAATCATAAAACTTGATTTATAATGTCAAAGCATATCACAAATTTAACTTCTATAATTGATGATGTAATAAGCGATTACCTTTCACTTTTCTATGAAATTGATTCTCCAACTAACATGAATATGAATCCTAAAGTGGACTTATTACTATTAAGTTAATTTACAAAATTAGTATTTAAATATCTCATCACTTTTAAGTTGATTTAATCTCCTATATGTAGACATGTAGTCTTTCATCTCCTATAGATATCACATCGCTTTCTTTGTAATTTTTTAATATTTCATTCCATAGTCGCTTTGGTATCTATCTAATATTATAAGTATAAAATTGATATCTAGTCTCGAACAGGTTTGAGTATATAATAATCTTTCAACTGCACATGTATAAAGAATATTTTTCATTTAATTTCTTTCTAAGTCGAATAATGATTTTGATTAAAATTTTCACCTCTGGTAATAGATATATTATTAGTTTGACAAAACTACATACTAAGTTTTTTTAAGACTCAATCAATATATTATTTCTAAGATAGTCATACCAATCCTTAAGATCTATCCCCGAATATTTTAATACTAATAACATAAATTATCTCATTCATATCAATTATTTTAAAATTTTTAATGAGAAATATCTTGATTTTGTGCAAGATCACTATTGGTAAATAAAATATCATCTACATAACTAATATAATAAACTTACTTCCATTGATCTTTAGATATATATACTAATCAACAATATTTTTCTTAAATCTAAATGAAATAATGATGTCATAAAACTTTATATACCGTTATCTATAAGCTTATTTAAAGTCATAAATGAATTTTTTAAGATTGCAAACCTAACTTTTCTTTCTCTTATCTGTGAATCCTTTATATTATTTAATGTATATGCTTTAATCTAGATTGTTATTTAAAAATATTATTTTTACATTTATTTGGTGTAGCTCAATATTATAATAAACTACTAAAGTCATGATGATCCTCAACGAGTCCTTTTTAGAAACTACAGAAAATATCTTACTATAATTGATATCTTTTTTTTTTGAAAAAAAAATCCTTTGTCATAATTATGGTTTTATATCATTTGATATTGTCCTTTAAGTTATTGTTTTGTTTTGAGAACCCATTTATAACTAATTTTTTTATAGTTATTAAATAATTCAATAAGTTTCTAGACACCATTCTAGTCCATCAATTTTGACTCTTCTTTCATTTCATCCGATCATCTTTTAGAATCGTTGCTTTCTGAGTCATGAAACAATAAAAATCATTACTTTCCATAGCTTATAAAAATAGTAAAGGGTCTTCTTTTATTTATATTTCATAATCTAATTCTTGTAAATATATCATATAATCATCAAAAGTGACATTTCTTCATTCCCTTTAAAATCTTATTAAAGCCATCGACTGTGATTGTTGTAGAAGATCGATGACATCAACATAATGTAGAAATTTATTAATATTATTTTATTATTCACTCTCATAAATTCATTCAATAATAAAGATGCATTAGTCTATATCTCCTTTATAACAAAATTAATCTTTTGAGATTTTTTTTATTTTTATTGATTTTATTATTTTAAGAATTTTGTATTATCATTATCTACTATTCTCGTACTATGATTAAGGCAATAAATAATTTTTTTCGTGTGAATTGAAGACACTTATCTCTATAGGACAATCTCAAATATGCAAATGTCTCAAACTTAATTTCCTATCGGTCTATGATTCAAACTAATTTGATAAAATTGATTTATTAGGAATTTTGTTTAAGATATACATAACTGTAATAAGAGTTTCACCCAACATCTACTTAAGTATAGAGGAATAACTCATCATGCTCTTGATCATGTCCATGAGGGTATGATTTCGTCATTCAAAAACATCTATCTATTGCAGTATATCTAGTAAGGTATACTGAGCATAAATATCTCGCTTTACATCATCAGTGTTTTGAGTTTCAAAAATATGATGAACTATTAATATTATTTATATTTTACTTTTGAATAAAATATTAATATATTTAATATTTACTCAAAATTATTGATCTAGGATTAATATCATCCTTATTAAATAGTATTACTACTTTTTGGTATATAATATTATCCTACCTCATCATATAATTATTTAAAATAAATTCTACTTTTAGATTATCTAAATATCTTAATTATGTATGTCATTATGAATATTATTTAGAAATAATTTTTTAATATAATTTTATAAATCATTAGTCTAGATCACTTTGGCAACTACGAGACTAATATAATAATATAAAATATAATTTAAAATATCTTATAAATAATAAAATATTTATTATAATTTACATTCCATAAGTCTACCAAAGATAGTTATTAGTTAGATAGAACTTAGGGATATAGATTACAAATAATATTCACTAAATTAATTTATGTAAAAAAATTAATAATAAATAATAATATTTAAATATTAATCAATATAAAATATAAATCATGCTTGTGTGTGAAAAATAAATATTATTTTATAATTTTAAACATATACATGTGAATAACTATATAAAAATCCGAAAATAATAATTAAAATTTAAGTATCACAAGAAAATTTTTTTTTACCAATATTTCATATGATAAATCTATAAAAGAAATTCATAACTTATATATATATTTTTAAGATGGCTAAAATTCAAAATTGCTCATTAATGATATAAGTAAGAAATATTTAATTGCTATAGGGTAAAGTTGAAATCTTTTTTATTAAGGGCAAAAGTTAAAATTAGTTGATTTCTGAAAGACAAAACTAGTAAAATAAACTATAGGACACAAATTGAGACTAACTAATTTTAGAAGGGAAAAATAGTCTTTTTATTTGGTGAAACCTAAACCCTAACTCCGTACCGTCGCTGCCACTATTGTGTTCCATCGCACCCACATACGTGCCCAATCATGCAAGTCCTTCTTGGTAGCGCATCTCATGATGGCATCATCTATTAAAGAGAGATAAAAATAAATCTATAATCTGATATAATATATTATCGTATTGAGTTCCTCGTACATCATGTCTATTTAAAGGAGAGTCTCACCTATTAACATCACCTTACGATGAATCCTATCATAAATAAATATATTGTTTATTAATCGATAATTATAATTAAAATCTAATTAAAATTATAATGTATCTTATTCCAAGATAACGGAATATAATTTAATATGAGTTACACAACGTGGAATGAGGCAACAGATGGGACATGGAATCTACCTGAGAATCTTGCAACAGTCGACAATAGACACTGATCCTATCATTCATTATGGTCGTGCGACCATTGGCTTGACGTGCATTCTCTCTCTCTCTCTCTCTCTCTCTCTCTCTCTCTCCATGCACTAAGCTTCGACCATGGTGACGTGGTTCACACCTTCATCTATTCTCCTTTTCTCTTTCCTTTCCATGATTTCTAAGGTATCGACCAATGTGCCTTGGTCTCGCTATCATGCCAAGTATTGGCATTTAGTAAGAAGAATAAGCTTGACAAATACCAATTATTGGGAACATTGTAGCTTTTTAAGGATAATCCTCGACAACACTGGCATTAAGCTTCCTAAAGAGCACTTCTTATTATATTTATGAGCCCATCAGGAACATCCAATACAATCTCTTTGTTAATAGAAGACCTAATAAGAACCCACGGGCTCATCTCCTCGAGGCACCCATGGTTGGATCTCAAAACATAAAAAGATTATATTGTAATCGATACAATATAATGGGATCAATATCTCTTATAATATAAAGCAATCGATACCTTACGCGAGCCGCCTTACAGGCCCCAGGTCCAATGATAACATTGTGCCGCCACGGTCATCAGAACTCGATACATGAGTCTCCACAGTTATGCCTGGAAAGCAATATCCAGAATAGCACAAGACAGTTGCAAATGACCAACATAGCAATTACCACAGCATATTTATTCCTGATCTACAAATTCATATGCAATTCGGCTTCTATTACCTTCCAGATAACATGCATGACCAAAGGCGAAGTAAATGTAGTTCAGCTGCAGTACATCGGGGCTGCAGCAGGCTTATAAAGGAATGGTTTGACAGTGTGCGAGTGTCCTGATGGCAGGTTATATGAGAACTTGATTCCAGAGTGAGCGTCTCCCCTTCGCGTGCAATGTTCATGGAAGCTGCTTAATGGCCTTGCCAAGCATGACACCCAGCGATCGCTCTCGGGCATCGTCTCTGCCACCTTATAGACGCCTTTGGAGTTTGTGAATGCCTGATAATTGAAAACGTCGCCCGACTTTGTTATGCACAGAACAGCCACTTCGGCGCCTGCTAGAACACGCTATGCACCTTGTTAGATATCTCAAGTTCACAAACATTCCTAAACCAGTTTATATTTTCATATGACCCACCATAAAGCATGACACACCAATAAAATTCATGGTTGATACATCAAGAAATTAAGAAAATTCGTGTACCACATTGGAAGCAAAAGTCATGGGATGTTTATGTTGCATGGCAGGAACATGCGTGTGGTGGTTAGTTTGCTCGATAACATTCAACTGAAGAAACTTCAAAGCAAATTTTACAAAACATATGACATGCAACCATTTGACGCATGGTAAGTTCTGCTGCCAATCAAAGATGGGATACAAACATACGATTGAACCAAAAGATGTTCTTCGTGCCCTCGTGATGCTAATGAAAACCCCACAGAATAGCACTGTATCATCATGATGTCTTCCATGGTGTTCTGCAGACTCTCATGTGATCGATGATCAACAATCAGCTAGCCACGTTGATTGGTGATTTGTCAGGCCTTGAATGATCAATTGATGGCAGGCCAACCGCTGGTTGAAGACTTTTAGGCAGCAGTCCATCAAACACAGATGACTGATTGATGACTGCATACTTGTTATCCTGTCCAACAAGTAGATGACCTAATGTTGATCCAAACTGGATGGTTATTGATGAATGCCTCCTACCCACCCTCAACCTATCGATGATCATCACCAAGCCATCAACTCATCAGTGGCCGACACCAGAACGAGCAACTGATCAACATTTTGATTACTGCTGATCATCATCCAATAACAACCATCACCAAATGACCATGTCGCCAATTGGCTGACAACCAATGATCCTTGAACCACTAGTAGCCAGCCATCATATCCTCACCGGTGATTATTCCATCAATCAAACAATGATAGTTACACAAATGGTTGAAGTCATTATAATAAAAGTTTCCTTTGAACATTTTCTTGATCAACCAAACAATAAAAATGTGAAATATAGTAGGTTCGAATCATTAACTTTAGTCACTTGCTGGCAACCAAACATAAAACAGTTTTAGACTTTAAATACTTCATGCAACTTTAAAAGGGCCTTGATCAGCAAACTTATTAACCTCCAATGCACCTCACATAAAATACTACCAGAATCCTGAAAAAATTTTAGAGAAACAAACTCAGAGACAAGCCTACACTTTTTCAAACTAATCCAATCCAAAATCTTCCATCATGCTAGTCAAGCAAGCTAACCATTCATATAAATTGAGTTCAAATCTATTGTAATATTTAGGAGTTTATATAATATAAACTTGGTAAAATGTTACTTGTAGAGTCCAATGTAGAGTCCAACTAACACTGTGTTTACTATCATAACCTGGTTCAGACCTCTACCGAATGGAAATAACATCCGGCTTTCTAGGATTCCCAAAATAATTACATCTTGAGCCTGTGGTTTGCTTGCACAAGGGACCAAGTCAAATGTAATTATTTCGGGGGACCAAGGGAGCAGGACATTTTATTTTTCATAAGGAAGGTTCAAACAGTAATTTCACAAATTTGTAGGGTTCACACATGAAATTTCTCAAAAGCTTTTGATAGACATAAGTTCTGCAATTATAGTGGGTGAGATGACTCTAGTGTTACCTTTAGAGATTAGTTGAAGTCAGATTTTTCATAAAATGGCATATCGGAAAGGCTTTAGTCAGATGGTCATTAGTTTTCCCTCTTCCCTAGTCCTAATTCATATGGCTTAAAGTACAAACTTAAAAAGCAGTTATCTATTTATTTTTTGTATTTATTTATTTTCTGAGGAACAAATTAGAGAACAACAATCACAAGAATTTTTCTACTTGCTCACTTATTGCCAATCTAATTTTTCTCATCTATATGTCCTCTTTTGCTGTATGTGTTTTTTGTTTCTCTCATTGGCAATATATTTTAACTACAAAACATTTGTCAGACTGCAGCCATGTGTAAAATCTCTTTCCGTTCAAATCAGTTCTTATATAATTATTTCCAAAATCTAGTCTTTTAATGTTGATACAGTTGTCATTGTTAGTCCCTCTAATGACAACCACTAAAGAAGCTAACATTACCATCTGTTCTTGATTAAAGAAAATTAACATTTTACACTACCTACCAACCCTTTTTAATGGTCACTAGTGACGAGTCCCTACATTTTGTCATGTCATCTTCTTCCTCTTCTACCTTATTTTCTTCTCCCAATTTCCCACAGCACCACCACATCATTCTCCTCCCACCTCTTTTGCCTCCACCTCCTCATACTCCTCTTTGACATCCACCTCCTGACCTCTTCCTCCGCCTCTCCCTCCTCCTCCACGACCAGCTCCTCTGACGTGGATAAGGTGGAGGAAAAGGGAAAAAGAAGATGATTTAGCAATTTAGGACATAACGAGGCTAAAAAGGTTAACTTTTTTTACTCTTGTCTTTTTTATCATCAGTTGATGCATCTAATTAATGTTGAAAGACTTCTTTAGCAACCAACCTAACCAAAAATTTGTAGAACAGCTATTTTTACTAATTCAATTATAATAGGAGGATAATTTTCGCGATTAACCCTAAAAAGTCAGTAAGATCTAAAACCAAATAGCAAGGAACCTCACAGGCACTTTTCGTAGTCAAAATCAAAACAGCATCGGCACTCGTAAAGACAAATCATGGACGGAACATTTATGATAATAAATCTCAGTGTTTACTCCTGATTCTGCATAGATTCAAGAAAATTTCTTCTTCTTCTTCCATAGGACAATCGATGTGCGATTTCTTGCATCAAAATTGGTATACCCAATTAACAAATAGAGTGTTGCGAAACGAAAACAACACTACATTCGTCGATCATATGGAGCAAATTAAGAACTGCATACGCTTGATCCGAATGCATGTACTATTACGAACAGAGAATCCATAAATAAACGAAGACGAGGAGTCGACCTTGCAGGACGTGATCTTCGGGTCCGACGGAGGAATCCCCGCACACATCGCACACCACCCTCCCGCGGATCTCGCCGGTCCACGCCTCCGATGCGCCGCACAGCAGAAGCGCCATCACCACCACCGCCCGAGCGACTCTACCCGTTCTCATCGCCAACATCATCGATGAGCCGCTGCCTCCCCCTCCTCTCGACGTCGATGCGGCGGCTTCGGTACAACAACCACAACCGACATTGTCGCCATCGGCCCTCTTTATTGCCCTCCGTTTGTTTCCGTTGTCTTACTGGCGTTGGGCTGCCGCCAGATTTTGACGGCCCAACTGATGCCACTCAGCATGAATGCCATCTCCGCCACGTCGGATATTATCATTAAATGAATATCCAAAAATGATGAATTCAGCCTAACAAGTTGGAAATTATTGCTTTTTATTTCTTCGTTGTTTCTTTGCCTCGCTATCTGTCAAAATAAACAAGTAGATCAATGCATTGTATGCAAAAAAGAGTTATTATTGATTAGGCCAAACGCTTTAGATGAGGCTAATGGGTGCTTTAGTCCCATTAGATGCTTTCTTAGCAAAAGATTTTATACCATACACAAGGAAAAGGTGTTAATTGTGTCACATGCCCAAGTTTTGGTCAACCTCATATTCTCCCACATCGAATAAATTGCTGTCAGCATTTAGTCAACCTGATGCCCAAGTTTTGGCATATCCATGAACAAGATTTAGCGGTGTAAAACTAGCAATATTGATAAGAACACTCGGCAGCACCATCCTGTTTAAACAGCATCAAACACAGGTCGATGACCAGGTTAGAAGAGTGAAAACAAAAGCCAAATAACCAGAAAGCTAATAAATAGTACATTTGTTACACAAAAGCAACCAGTGTCATGGAAGCAGAACACTTGCAAGAAGCGACATAATGGAATAACACATCACTATCAGCTTTTACCCTGGCGTTGTCAACCTCTTCTTTTTTTTTATTTTTTAGAAATAAGCATTTTCTTGCTTCTCTCTCTCTCTCTCTCTCATCACATCATCTCTCATCGACTGCCTTGGAAGAGTAATGACAGAAATTACAACTGCATAACATATTTTTAGAACATAATCTTGCCATGCAAAATTGCTCGGCAATAAACACCCATATTAGCGGCAGCAGATCACATCATATGCAGGTTTTGGAGGCAGCACATGTTCATAGTCATTCTAATCCTCAGTTGAATCAACCAAGATGCAAAAGAGGCTTCTTGCATTCATAGCTACGCCAGATTGCATGGATCTATGTGGTGTCCATCAGGATCCTCTCTGCCTCTGCTGAATTCCTCCTTTCTGACCATGCTGGGTTGTCGGAGGCTCTGTGGAAACATTAGAAGGGACGGGCTGTGGTGGAAGGCCATGATTTCTTGCCAGCCTCCTTGGCACCTTAGGACCCACCGCTCTCCCATGTTTAGCTGAAATCGGAAAACCAGTATGGTTTGTCAATAAAGATTAAACAAAATAATTGACTTAAAGAAATAAATTATACTAGTTTGTTGATGAGGTATGTACCAAATGGAATTCCCTGAGGCAACTGTGAGGTGCTTGCTAAATTGACAGGCAAAGCTCCAATATGTTCAGGCTTTTCGGATGTATCATCTATGAATTGCCTCCTCTTGGATGATGCCCAAAACTCCTTTGGAGGAATGGCAGTAGAACACACCACGGTCGATCTACAAAAGCAAGGAAAAGTCACCAAAAGATTCAATATGATTTGTGATTGACACAACAACAGTATATGTGGGATCAGCAAAGCTGTCCAGCCAAAAATGTCAATTCCCTATTACCTTTATATGATTTTAAGATGGCAAAGCAAGGATCAAAGTTTGTGATAATCACAAACATTGATCGTAAAGGCTTGCACATGCCAAGTTTTGAAAATCAATTATGATCAGTATCAACTGATCTGGATCAGTATCAGACCTTCCTGTTCTCAAAAACTCAATTGTCAGATCAATTAACTCCAACAATAGGATGAGGCTGGTCATACCCCAACTGGTATCAAAGGAATATGTCAATCCAAACTGATTTCAATGAATTCAAGTTGAACCTAATTGGTTTCTGTTGATTTGGCTAAACACACTAGGAGCCTAGTATGAATGAAGGATATTAGTGGTAGGGATCTGGAGGTTGTATGCAATACCTAAAACTCAAAGGACTCAAGCTCTCCACTCCCCAGAACTTATACCTTAGATTTTTCTTAAAATACTTCCTAAAATTTTTTTAATTTATATTACCTGAATTCTTCAATTACTCTTTTTTTTTGCCAAAAATTTTCAATCTGACGGTTGCTCCAGTAGATCTGATGGTCGAATTCGGATGATCCAGAGATAGATCGGATTGCACCAAAATGACCTGATCATTCCTGGAATTAGGTTTTCTATTGATCCAGGAAGCAGTCCCCATGACTTCCAATATATGACGCTTACCAAGCACTCGTGAGGCTTGCAACCAGAAACCTACATGAGAGTGGCTTGTATGCAGGTATTTGATGGCATCTACTGACTGACTATAAATGTATAACAGTTAATTCGTAGCTTTTATACATCTAATCAGAGAGACCAAGACCTATGATTTATTTGATCACTTAGTTTGAAGATTTTATATCAACAATACATCTTATCAAAAGATCCATTTGTCATTATTAATATTCTTGATCTTAAAGGTAGAGCATGAACCTCTACAATTCGCTGATCATTTAACATTGATAGTGGCTGCACACAGACTAAAGTAACCATTTCTAAATTTTTGGAAATGGAAATGATTTAGTTCAGAACAGAAGTACCGTGAGAAAGAATGGGTTGCTTCAGAATACTTGATTTTCACTTTTTATTATTTAGTTGGCCCCCCCACAAAGAAAAAAGGAGGAAAACCTAACGAAATGCCTATCCTATCTATTTTTTACTGTTTAAAACTTTAAAGTACTAATAGAAGTATATAAGTGTCTAGTTAAGCCATTCAATACAAGTCATGTTGGAAAGAGAGAATGTAAATATACTGGGTGCAAACAAATTTTTTGATTGGCAAGGATCTACAACTTTCGTACCTTTTCTCTTAAATTGCCTTTATTCAACATCTACTTGATGCTTCAATACCTTTTCAAGCTGTTGTACCAATATAATCTATCTGAAATCGACCATTTTAACTCGAAACCAACAAAATTCTGTGCATCCTCTGCACAATGGGATCAGATTCAGGTCTAGAAAACACCTTAGTACTCAAATATTCTTCCTATCTTGTCCTTCGAATAAAATGGTAGGATCGTCAGTCCTTTTGCATCATTATGCATGCATGCACAATTTTTACACAAATTACATAAGAAACTTAGGTTCACATCAAAAACATTCATCTAGGTCTTATAACAAAGAAGATGCATTAAAAACCTAAAAAGATGATAGATGACTTACCGTGGGAGAGAAACATGCTTCCTTTCAAATGGAAATACTGGTTTGCTTTTACCACCATTTTCCTCAAGGTGGGCAAATTGCTCCCTTATTTGATCAACAGCACTGCACAATAGAGGTGATGCAGAAAGTTGCACAATATGCATGAGAAAAGTATAAATATGGAATATAAGTTAGTACCTTGGATAATGGAAGTTTACTCCTTCAGTTTCATTGATATACTCTTTGAGAAGCTGCGGATGATATTCCAATATTTCTTGAAAGATTAGTTCCCTAATGTCCTCCTTTGACACTTTGCGCCGCTCAAAATCAAACTCCATCTTTGAGATTGGCTGACATGAGGGTTCTCTTTCCAATTTAGCCAGGCCTTTAAAATAAGGGTCAGCTAATGCCTGACAAATTAAATGCAGAATTTTAAACTCATTAGGTAACTGATATTCAGGATATCCATAAAGAATAAGTTTCATTGTAATAAATTTGAAGTTGACCAAAAGAACAAAAAAAAGAAAATTAGGGTCTGACAGCATATGTATAACAACTCAATGGACATACCTCCTCAGCTGATGGCCTATCCTTTGGGTCGAATGCCAAAAGCCTTTCTAACAATTTAAGAGCTAAAGGGTCAGCATTTAGAAACTTTTGTGAAAAGGGCACTGGTTGTTTTTTTCTCATACTGCTTAAATATCTCCTTGCCTTCTCATTACGCACCTGGAATCAGCAAGAACCAAATGAATGCATAACTGCATTGTTCACTTAAACATAATAATGACAGTTTTTCATACAAATTCATATAATGGATAACCATACCCGAGAAATGGTATCAAAAGAAGGCGTCCCTAGAAGATCAGTCATCAAATCCAGCTGGTGAACCACATTTTTACCAGGGAAAAGTGGTTTTCCAGTCAGGAGCTCAGCAAAAATGCATCCGATGCTCCATATATCAATAGCTGGGGTATACTGCAAAACCATAAAAACTGTGATATACTATACCTAGATGATAAAAGCAGTACCAATGTAAATAAAATGTTGCCCATAGCACAGTTAAGTATCTGAAAGCTAAGCTATGTCACCTACAGAAGGGTACAAAATTACAGATATCGTTCCTGAACAAAAATTCTGTTTCTAATTACTAGAAACTATTAAACTTGTAGTTACAGAAAATAATTTATAAAAATAAAGTCAATGGTCACCAGACCGAAGTTAAAGCTATAATTATAACAATGAAAATTACAATAAGGTATTAAAAATATTCCTCAAGGTACTACAAATATTTTTTAATATGATTCAGGCTTCAGCTGACTTGAATGAGGAAATCTTAGATCCTACAACCGATCGCAATTTTAGGAAGATTGGTCTCATCCAA
Source organism: Musa beccarii (assembly GCA_024322285.1). Taxonomy (NCBI): domain Eukaryota; kingdom Viridiplantae; phylum Streptophyta; class Magnoliopsida; order Zingiberales; family Musaceae; genus Musa; species Musa beccarii. The sequence continues at coordinate 12,369,993 of CM044397.1, forward strand.
TATAATCGCTGCACTTAAAACATTTCTAAATTAGAATTCAATGGGTAATGCAGCTTTTTAGATTTGGAGCGTAACATATATTTTGTTGTTAAATTAAAAATTGTGCAATTGTTCTCAACCAATTTATCAGTAAAGGTCCTCTTTGACAAACCTTTTTTTTCAGCTATAGTGTTCTGAAACAGTATAACTCATGATGATAAGTATCAATTATCTAATTACATGAGACCTTGATTACTCTGAATGATACATTTGCATACAAAACCTCGTTCATATATAATTTTTACAATCATGTTTTTATAAATATATGTATATGTCTATGTGCATGCACATAATTATGTGTGAATGTATATGCAGTACTGTATATTAACTACACAAAGATAAATGTATGAATAAATGGTAAATTTTCTTCTTCAATATTCATTAGTTTGTCATGTCCAACTAATGTACATACTAATCATAATACTGAAAACATGTGGTGTACGACATGAATAAGAATACGCTAGAACTTTAGAGGTAAACTATTTTATTAAGAATGCATTTTTAAATAAAGGAAACAGTGTAATAAGCAACATAGTCTACAAAAAAAAACAATACCTTGGAATAAAATGATCCACATAGCTCAGGAGCTCTGTACCATCTGGTTGCAACATAATCCTGCAAAAAATGTTGGTACCTTTTGAGATTAATTATCATGAAACATTATAAAAATATACAATCCTTTCAATTTTGAACCTCATAGAAAGACAAGTTTATGAGATGGAGAATTCCTTAGCTTTCTTGACATACCGTCCAGAATAAAGTCGTTGGTGTGTCATTGAATGCAACTCTTGCTAAACCAAAATCACATATTTTGAGTTTGCAGTTTGCATTTGCCAGTATGTTCTTTGGTTTAAGATCTCGGTGATAAACATTAGCTGCAATCATAAAATTACCCAGGCATCATCAGATAAGGCAAATATCTGAAATTCATGACTGCATTCTATGTTGAATAGCATATGATTAATATGAATGAATGATAACAATGAATTCGAGGTTTCAAGAAACTCTCAAGGATTTTAAGGAACTTTTCTTTTTCAGAAGATTCATGTTTATCATAGGTAATTTGATATATTATAAAAAAGAAACAGAACAGTTATAAAAAGACATAATATCATATGGCACGAAATAAGCTGTGCAACAACCCTATAGAAACAAAATCCTTAAAAAAAACACAAACAAAGAAATAGACATAGAAATTTCAGGGTTTTCCTACATTGCTGCCACCGTATACTGGGAACTGGTTCAACAAGATTTCATCATCAGCTTAGGACTAACATGAAATAGTCCAGAGATCATTGTAACTTATGTTATAACCATATAACTCTTACTGTGCAACACATGAAGAAATTATTGTATAATCCAAATTCATCATTCTAATAAAAGATATCCTTTGACAAATTCCAGTATTACAGAAGTGTCTCGGAGCTTCTAATTTTACTTAAGTTGCAAGCTTCCACATAATTATGCTTTTATTTATTTCCATATTACTACTATCAAACTTTAACTGACATATTTAACTGCCTAAACAATATCATACATACTACAGCACTCATCACCAGTATTGTGTTCTGAGCTCTTCTATCAAATAGGGATAGATATATAGCAAAATCTAACTAATAAAGGCCACACAAAAGAAAATATGCAAAACCATCAACTGGATATCAGTCCCATTAAACACAGCTTAGTTTCTAAAGAAATAAAACTAAGCAAAGAAATAATCTTGCCGCAAACCAAGAAAGCTAATCACAATATTGATGTTCAATTTAGTGGTAATAGTCAACCAAATGGCCGACCACCTATGGGTGGATTATAGGGGTATTGGTTGTCGGCTTAAATGTCAACCAAACAAGAACCTGACATGATATTAGCGTCTTTAGGCTAGGTCTACTTGGTACAGATCATACATGGATTAACACAACTAATCCCATTAGTGAATGGGTTGATAACGGAAGCAAGAATCTGGTACTTTTTTCTTTTAGTTAGATTTGGTCTGACCTTCTTCTAGATTTGTTTTTTTCCATCTTAAGTATTATTTGAAGTAGCTGCTCATTTCTAGCCATGGCCGACATTTGTTGTATTTGGACTGTTTTGGTGCAAATCTGAGTCTTTCTTTTAAGTGAGGTTTTGAGAAACAAGACCTGTACTTCTTATATGTCGATGCTCAGGCTCAGCTAGTAACAAAGTTTTGACATAACATGCCTCCAAGGGTCCAAATCAGGACATGAGAAGGAGCAGCAAATCAGTCATTCTATCACAGCAGGCATTTGTTTTGATCAGAAACCTCAGCCAAGTAAATCAACAAAAACTAAATCATGCTTATAGCCTTCAGATAAATGCTAACAGGGAAGGTTGTTGGGCATAGAAAAGCAACACAAATAAAAATTTGATTTTCCAGAACAGATTTGCAAAATCTTCAATTGAATGATCCAAAGATATTAAAAAAACAAAACTTATTTAGGCCCTTTCTGTTTGAGGACTTCCACAGAAGTAGATGGATCTATGAAAAGTTTGAAGTTTAAGATTTACGGCCTTGCTATCCTCCTTTCTTCCCTGAGTCTTTCTTCTCATCTCCTGTTCTTCTTTGTATCTTTCCAACTACACCAGTTTTATTAGGATTCATGAATTGACATGAACGACCCAAATTTAGCTAATTAAGAAAAAGAAAGTTCCCAAAAAAAGTCTATGCAAGTATCTGTATCTTAAAAGTATATAATATTTTAGTTATTATCTAAAATATGAGATAAAACAACTACCGATGAATCCAACACATGTTCAATTATGGAAAATACTTCAAACTTCAAAGTATTTGTATTTTACAAACTAGAAATTGAAAAACAAAATGAACCTAGAAGCACATACTTCTTAATAAGGTGAATAAATTTTAACAATGGCCTGGCTTGAATTTTCTATATGAAATGATTCACTACATAAATCCCTCCTCATAAGACTATCTTGAAGATCCCAATTTTCACTATGAAGTTCTTCTTAATAAGGGTCAAGAGCACTGGTGAACAATGTCAAACAAGCATGAACATTTCTAGATCAGTACATAATTTAAGATAAGAAAATTATACCAGAAAAGCATACCAAAAGTTGTAATGAATTAATTCATGCAATAGGAATTACCAGTGTGGATATATTTGAGTGCACGAAGCAGTTGATAAAGAAAAAATTTGTAGTGCTCCCACGTTAAGTCATCATTGACCTTTATGACTTGGTGAAGATCTGACTCCATCAGCTCAAAGACGACATAAATGTCTTTGAAGTCCTTTCTTGATGGAGGCAACATGATGTGTTTGATGTCCACAATGTCAGGATGTCTTAGAAGCCTAACAAGCTTAATCTCACGAAGAATCCTAGCAGCATCAGAAATGTGGTCAAAGATATCATGGATCTTCTTGATGGCAACTTTTTCACCATTATGTGTATCAACGGCAGAACACACAAGTCCATAACTCCCTTTACCTATGACCTCCTGAACTATGTACCTGTTGAAATCCCCATAGTCCGGAAGGAAGTCCATCTCTAATTTATTCTGTAGAGTGATAATTGCAATAAGAGGGGGTCAAGGACATGGTCAACAAGGTTTCACCACCAGACATATATTTGACTCATTACAAACCTAAGTGAAGCTATAGCTGAATCATGCATAATTGGTCAATGGTGGATTTTGTTTGCAGTTAATTTCTTGATGCTAGCTTGATAAAATCTAGATTCCTGGAAACTACAACAGAATGGGAAAAAAAATTATTCAACAATAAATATTCTAAATTAGAACCATGATCATCTCAAAAGCCACATGAGCACCAATTTACAGTACATGTACACAAGAACAATGCTCACAACATGCAAATTATGTACAAATCTTAGATAATCTTCTGGCAAAATCCAAATATAGTCTATCATCCTTGGATCCATATCTCAGACCAACTTTTCACTATCCCTATGGAAATCAAGTGAAATACCCAAGTTTATTGTCTTATATTTGTAAATATGATTGCCTTTAGATCATGTATTGACTATGGACACTATAATGATAGCATGTTAAGGTTTTCTTAAGTTGCCTTAACCAGATTTATAGGATTCTTAAAGAATATTTCCCAATACCTTTAATAATGTATAATTGAATATAACAAAAGGGTATGAATCCAATCTTTTTTCCTTAAGACTGATAGAAAGAATGAAATATTTCAAGATCAGAAGATATTTTTCTTCATTTTTGAGAAAAACAACACGTGATGGAAGGTCATATATTTGGATTAATCAAACTTCCTTAATGAACTTCAATAGGCTATATCTGAAAATTTACCATTTCTAAGATGAGCAGACAGTGTCACTAGGCACAAACATGTTTCTTGGAGACAATTTTATGTTTCCTTGTGTTCACTAATACCATTTCACAATCAACAAGGCGACTGCTAAGTTATATCAAAAGCAATCACTAATGATCATGCGAAAAGAAGTAACAATGTTAAACAAATGAGAAATTTCTTAGTACAAATAATTCTCAAAGATAATAGCTAACAAGAAAACAATAATTAATCCCCAGAACCAACAAAGTCAAAACCATTTATTCATCCAGTTAAAAGCTAGAAATTAAGATAAAAGTGAATAATATAGCATAAGTTGCTAGGAATGACAGAATGTTTGGAACAAACACCGATAGTACAATCATTAATAACCACAATACCTCACATATTCCTGTTATAAAATTTAAAAAAAAATCTGAGGAAACAGAAACACGTTTTTTAAAAAGCAAATGAGTAATAAAAGTGGCACCATCATGATGCTAAAAAGCTTCTTTTTTTTTTGTTTAAGCAATTTTATTCAACAAGAAAGTTAAAGACATTAAAGTAGAAGAAAATTAACCAGGATAGATGTACCCTGGCCTCCACTGTTGAGCTCTCAACTCTATTTTTCAATGAAAACAGGCAAAAAGAAAAGGTGCAAAATTCAATAGCAAGATAGATATTTTGCTGAAACAAATAAAAAAAAATGTCATCGGCTTGCATAGGAGCTAAATCATGTCGAATCAGAAGTGCAGATGAGAAACATGAGGAAAAGATTACACGGTGAAGGAAGCTTGCGGGGTGGAAACAACATAACGTTCCAAGTTATTTACTAAAGAAAGTCTCCATGTCTTATTCAGAAAACACAAAATAACGCAACAGAGAAATCGAGAGATGCATTTGACGTTGCTATCGAAGCGCAGAGATATTTTGCCATCTCACAAGCAGCAGGATGAAACGATTGGAACGATGCGAAAGCAAGGAGAAGACATGCGTATGACTTAGACAACCACTAAGATTGTAACCATTTCTAAATCACAAACCTACGAACTCAAATTTGTTTGTTAAATTTAAGTATACAGTGAAGATTAAGAAAGCTTGACCTTCCCGTGCTGTTCCTACTGCAACTTCTGGTGTCCCAAATCCTTTTACTACTGTCGGATCTTCTTTTCCCTTCCGCAACGATTCTCTTTCCCTTCTCCTTCCGACGCCGCACCCAGATTAAAGGCGAGTTCAGAAACAAATCGGCCAAATCCCTCGTGCACTCCGCCTCACCCACCTGCTCCTCCACGGCTCACCGAGCCCTCGACTGGACGGCAACGGCGTTTGCGGCCGGCACGATCATACACCAGGGAAGCACAGCCGCCCGCTCGGATTCGGCGGCACCGCGGCGACCAGAGCAAGTACGCCGCCACGGTCAGGTCCCTTCCTGGCGAGAGAAACAGAGAGGGATTCGCCCAGAGGAAGAGGAAGAACACGAAGCGGCCTCGACGGTGACCAGAGCCGCGCAGAGGCGTACAGGGACGCCGACAGAGAGAAGGAACCGGACGCTGCAACTCATGTCCCGCCGTGGGCGCTGCCCGCCTTCGTCGAATCTTATCAGCCGGTGATTGGACTGGGATCCACGCGGACTCCTCTCGTTCAGCCAATCATCAGGCGGGTAGGGTACGGGAACATGGCAACGGGTTTCAAAAGCGTGATTAAATAAAGCGAAGTTGCGGTAAAGATACGCGAACGTGGTCCGATTACACTAACCCAGACCCGTAAGAGGAGGTTTCGCGGGGAAGACCGGTGGGTGTGGAACGGGTATACGTGGGAGTGAGCGCACAGCATTTCGGCAATAAATTAATGTGGAAGCTGACGGATGTTGATTGGAGAGGAAGATGGGCTCCACCGCTACATCCAATCCGTGCAGTGTAAGTCAGTCGGGTGCGCAAAATCGACGGTATGGATAAACAATAGATATGTGTTATGCGCCGACAGGGAGCGCGCTATTATTGTCGATGAAGGTGGGTCCCACATGTCTTGCGAGTGGGACCCACCTTTCATGGCTCCTCGTAGCCCACCGGGTCGGCGGTACGTGCGACGGCTAATCCACTTTAGGAAAAGGAAGAAGAGGCTATTCTGCGGTGCGGTGTATATAAAGACACGCACTCACCCGGTCGTCGTAAACTGTTAGGTCGCAGAGAGAGAGAGAGAGAGAGAGAGAGAGAGAGGGGAGGGGACGGAGTGAGGCCTACGGACTCGCCGAGTTTGGCCGCGACGGAGAAGGCGAGGGCGAAAAGAGGTGGCGATGGGTTCGAGGGGGTCATGCGAGGGTGTCTTCCCATTAAATGAATCCTTCCCGACGCGAAAAAGGATTCGAGCTTTTCAAGGTGGACACCCCTCGTTTTCCACTTCCGAAAGGGGTGGCTCGCGTGAACAGTGCACAGCTCGACTTATGTCAGCTCCAAGCTTAACGACGAAGTCTCCTCTCTCTCTCTCTCTCTCTCTCTCTCTCTCTCTCTCTCTCTTGTGGAGTTGGTGATGCGTGTATATACAACGTTATCAACCATGCACAGCTCGAACTTATGTCAGCTCCAAGCTTAACGGCGAAGTCTCTCTCTCTCTCTCTCTCTCTCTCTCTTGTGGAGTTGGTGATGCGTGTATATACAGCGTTATCAACCATGTCCATGTCTAACCATCTCCTCCCACCAAAAGCTAACTTCGTCTGTCATTCGACTGAGACCATTTTAGGCAGCAATGGTTTATTTGATCCAAATTATTACAAAGGATTAAATAGAGGGGAAGAGGAGGCTTTCGGGAATGTTTGGAGTCTCTCTGATTCTTTAGAGCTCATTAGCATCAGCGAAAATAAGATCTTTCATATTTCGATACATCTTAATAATTTGCATATTTAATAAAAAAATCGATTCCCAAATTAGTATTAATATTGCATATTTGTTAGATTTCAAACTCGACAGTTCCAAATGAATTATATATACTATTATGATAAGAGTTACGTATGATGAGCAGCAATGAGTTTTTTTTATAGTATACTAATAGAAAGAGAGAAGAAAAATGTAATGATAATAGAGAAGAAAAATGTAATGCTTTCACAATTTGCAAAGGTTCACATGAGAATTAGGGTAATAATTATTTTTCGGAGCCGATCTGACTTGACCCGATCCAAGTAAATATATGTTCCAAAAAGTTTTACAAAAAAAATATATATATGAATAAGCACTTGAATTAAGGAATTCAAGCAAACCAGGTTTGAGTTATTGTGCTAAATACTAAACAATTAAACCGGGTCGGATGTAGTCAGATTCAGAAACATACAATTTTCATGTTGTTTTACGCTACTTTTCGTGTGAAAGTGTAGAGTGAAAAATATACTAATGCTTTGTGATCTTATTTCATATTCTCAGATATCATTTATCTTGATTCTGTTTTGTGATTATTATAAAAAAGGTTGAAGCTCGTAAAGATTATCTCCTAAATCTGTGGAAAAAAAAAAAGCATTGTTAAATGGTAGTTGATCTTCGCTCATTGAAAGAAAATTGATAGTGGAAGCTAGTGACCTCGACGGAGGAGGAATCGGGAGTAGACGTAGGTCATGACGACTGAACCACTATAAATTTGGTGTGATCTATTCTTTGCTGCTTTTCTTTATATTGCTCACTGATTTAGCTGCTCACTCCACTTCATGCTTTCTCTAAGTTTAAATACTTTTTTGATACAAGTTTTATTGAATGAAGTTTTTTGAATCGACGTAATTTTTACGAAAACACTAATTCACTCACCCCCCTCTTAGTGTCGATCTCGATCCTAACAAATTTAACTTAATAAGATAGATAATATTTTAATTTGATAGTTAGTAAGAATATTTAGTCCTACATTAGTTGAGGAATAAGGAAACCAAAGGCTTATAAGCCCATCGGGTCACTCTTTTCTTCAGAGATACCTTTTGGGACTCATGAGCTCCGAAAGGGCAAAATTGTATAGGCACATCTAAAACGAATAATTTCTCATAAGCCTATGAGGTCGCACCAATGTTGATAAAAATATTATTTATCTCTCAACTCCCCTAAGGGAGAGCACTGATAAAGACATTTAATCCTATATTGATTAAGGAGTTTGAGAACTAAAGACTTATAAGTCCATCGAGTTGCCCTTTCCCTCGAAAGATAATTCCTCGTAAGTCTGGGATCACACACCAATATTATACACATATTATAATCTTATTTATAATATAGAAGATAATTAATTCAAATCTTATGACCTCGTCGATGATCGAGATCATAGGAGTTGATGGATAAAATAAAGATCCATTGCCCTTAACAAGATGAGCCAAGTGGAGGAAAAGAGTCAAGGGCAACAACAAGGACGGTAGTGAGCAGAAGGATGTGAAAAATATATTGAAGAGGGTGAAATGATAATAAGAGGAATTTGATTACTACAAGCATAATCATGGCGAATACTTTTGGTCGTTAATTGGTAAGACAACAAGGTTAGAAATTTACTCCGAGGATTTGATCCTTAATATGTAAGGCGATGATTGAAAATTATAATGGAGGTAAAAGAATTAAAAAAAAACTTTACTATTGTGCTTGATGAAGAAGGGCTTAGAGTGATGTCCGTGATATAAATGTAAAATGTAAAATTGAAAGTATAGAAAAAAAAACTTATTTTTTATTGATGCATTTTGTTATATGTATCATGATCTTATTTACAGGGTGAAAAACTATCAAATCAATTCAAATCAATCCCATAAATAAAGAAATTTGTAACAAATGAAGGGACACGAGATCCCTTTACATAGTAACTTTGACCAATAGATTAAAAGATTGATCTCAAATTTCAATTTAGGATCAATGTTTGAAGCAGCTTATCAAACTACGATCCCCATGACAATAAATTCATTTATTAATATTTTTTTAATAAAAAAATATTTAATAAAAAAATTGATGCATCAGATCTACCAATTAACTATTAAATGTTCGAAGTGTCTTTATCACATCACAGCAGGATCCAGAGATTAAAACTCACCGTAATCAACCCACACCTAAATTGGACCGCACGCCTATCGTCCGGCCCGTTCGAACCGGTGCCGCTCAACCATTTACAGCAAACTCAATTATCACCATCATTAACACATAATAATAATAATAATATTATTATTATTGATAGAATTATTAGATCGGGATAACGACACTGCCTCGTCCACAGCCGATGTGTCACAAAGCAGGAAACACCGACCCGACTCAGACATCGTTGATCAGGGGATTCCGGACACTCTCCGCCCTGTTTACGCTATTCATCACATCGAGCCCACACAGGATAAGGCCAAGCGAAAGGTTTCGGCGGCGTCGACGGACGCCAAATCCCATTCGAATACAGTTGAATCCCTAAACAATAGAAACTGACGAATACGAACGCAATACTCCTCGCGATCCTTCTCCAATCATCGCGCCATCTTCCTCTTTTGTGTGCCCGAAGGAGACAGAGAGGGTCGAGAAGGCGTACCTGGCACCGAGCGGCATTGGAGTTAGAAGGTGAGGGACGATCGGCTCTCTTTCTTGGATTGTGCTCGTGATTTCGGCCGCTCTGGTCGGGTCGTCGTGGGTCCTCGAGTGATTTTGTTGGGTAATCCGGTTCGAGTTCGGCGGGAGTGCACTGCGGGCGTTGGTTCTTGTCTCCGGGGAGTTTAGGGCGTCCCCGATGCGAATCTGAGTTGTTTCGCTTGGTAAGGGGCTGTTCTGTGTTCGTTCCGTGATGGAAACATCTTTTTCTTGGATTGTTGGTCGTGATACGGTGGAAAGTTGAATCTTTTGTTGCTTGAGTGCTGAAATAGGTAGACATTAGGGCATTTTTACGGATTTTTCTTTTGTTATTTGCTGCATATTTGTGTCGCTATGTACAACTTAGTTTTATTTGAACTGTCCTCTTTCAGCTTATCCACGTTTCTTAGATGAATCTTCTTACTTGTTTCTGATCGAATGAATAAGATCGTTCTATGATTTTTGGGGTCCATGAATGAGAAATGCTGGGGTAGATTGTCAACATATGTTCTGTTTTCTCTGCACCTTCATCTACTCTGTTTATCTGCCGGATTTGGTCTTTTTTCATCGTCATAGTTCATTGCCATTGCTCTTTGCGGGACGTTGGAATTTCAATTTGTGGTACCTGGGTCTGTGGAGTTAGAGAAATAGTCACATGATGTCAGGTGTGGACAATTATTTGGTGGCGTTGCATTTGTTAGTCAGTGTATTGTTTCAAGTTTATTGGAACTCTTATATCAGAAGGATCTTATAAGCCTTTCATGAAAGAACAATGAAATATCCATCTGTTGAAGGAAACCATCAGAAGTCGGTTGTTTTTTCATTGTCCCTTAATTGTTCTATATGTACCATAAGAGCTGTGCCACATCATTCTCTCTTCTCTTCCCTGTCTGCAGTGCAAACCTTTTCCCTTTATGTTCTGCTTCTCGTACAACCTGCCTTTCTTTATGATATTGTAGAGGAAGTACAATGGAGCAAACTTTGGAGAATCCAGTTCCAATACGTAAGTTGTAATGAACACCATCTTGCCCAACTTGGTGCGAGTAATTTATTTCATCGGAAATCGTTTGTATACTTAAGTCTGACCCTAATCACAGGTTCTTCAAATATCCAATTAGTGAAAAACCTAAAGAAGGCCGATGATGCTTGGGAAATTCATTCCATCGTGCTTTATGGATCAAGTGATGCTAGCCTCTTTTCTAGCTCATTGCCGGTTCTTCGACATGATAAATGTATGCTTCTGTATTTGATGGTCGATAACTAGCTGCCAGTCTGTTAAGTTGACTATTTGTCTTTATGAATGCTGTATGTCATTCAGTGAACTTTGCAGATGCATTGGGTGGTGTTCAATCCACAGTTGATGCATCTTTTAAATCGAAAAAGCCAAGCAACGATGTCGAAGGTAAGGTCTATGTGGATGATCTCAACATTCAAGGAACTGGGCTTTTGTTACCTGATGATGAAGAAGCACTTTTGTCTGGCATAATGAATGATTTTGACGTCAGTGGATTGCCTAGTCAAGTTGATGAGTTGGAAGAGTATGACCTTTTTGGCAGTTTAGGGGGTATGGAATTGGATTCTGATTCTACGGAGAGCATCACAGTTGGTATAGCAAAGGCAAGCATCTCTGATGGTTTTTTAGGCAACGAGATTAATCAGCACAGTCTTCACAATGGTGTTGGGCCTCTTTCAGGAGAGCACCCATATGGAGAGCATCCTTCAAGAACTTTGTTTGTGCGGAATATCAACAGCAATGTTGAAGATTCTGAACTGCGGTCACTCTTTGAGGTAGTTTTATACTATAATTATGTTACTTTTTTTCTGCTTAAGCCTAGACGTATGTTAATGCTGAGCTGCAAGCACCGGTAAATTGCATTTGATGAATATCATGCACAATGTTAAGAAAAATGTTCTTATTTATAATTTTACTAAATAAGTTTCCTGATTGTTCTAGTGGGACCCATCTGGAAACACTTTTTTGTGTGTCAGCAACACTTCAGCTATACTGATTTTCCATATTGATATACTTGAACATAATAAAAGATAAATTGTTGGTCTTATAATATTTTAGGTTTCTTAGCATCGCCGTCGAAGTTTTTCTTTTGGGATATTGGGGTTGGTTGGTAGAAATTATCACAGAGAATCATCAAACAAAGTAGCTCATTGGTTGGATATTTTGTTTTTGTGGAATATTTGTTTACTCTATCTTCTTAGTAGCTGCTTCATTGTCTCATAGGCCTTTGGTACATTGTTGAATATCATCACCAGTGCTACTGAACTTCTCTGATATTAGAGGAGTTCCCTGTTCTGGTTATCCATGCCGACAGAGACTTACCAATACTGAAATGTTCATTATCTTTGTGCAAGCAAATGTATCAATAAAATGATAAGTATATATGTCCGAGTCCAACAGAATTAAATGATTGGAAGAAAATATTTTTCCCCTTGTATCTGATTTTTCATTGTAAAGGCTATATTTCTTGTCCATATCCTTGTAGCTATTTCTAATAACTGTGGGCGGTTTCTGAAGAAAAGCTTGATTGTTGAAATGCAGTGACAAACCTTGATAATCACATATAGAAATTAATTTTGTTGGCATGGTGTGAAGTCAATTCATGATTTCCTGTGTGAAATATGTATACCTTACGTATTAAACAAATCATGTTAAAACTAGTTATGATCTATTATATGACAACATACATTTTTTCCTTTTTTGGAGTATAATTATGGCTAATGTTGATTTTGATCTTCACATTGATTGATCGGATAATACTTATTCTTCTACCTTTTCAGCTGAACCTTCTTTAAGATGAAGTTGGAATTCTTTAGGGACTCTTTTCAATGTGATTTAGGGGCTGCGGAAGAGATAAGGATTCCTAATAAGCTCTTTTTTGGAAAAAGAAAAGACAAAGGTTCTGAAATTGAAAATATTGAGCAAAAGAAATGTAGTAGAGAATGGATATATGGGTTTACTCCATTAAAGTCTCATGCCTCGATAGTTGATAACACCTCACATGCTGGTGAAGGAAGAAAACCTCTGAAAACTAAAATGTTAAGCCTATCTAACCTATATGTGAGTGTAACTCTATCTAACCTATGTGTGAGTGTAACTCAGTTGGAGATTCCTTGAATGATACCAGAAATTCATTGAGACAATTTGGAAGCTTACAAATCTTAGTGCTTGATCCATAAATCCATACTTTGATGTTAGTAATGGCCACAATAGTTTTATGAGCTGTGTGGCCTTTCATCCAAAGGTGCTGTGAGTAGGACTCTGCCAGAGCTTCTACTGACTGTTGGAAGCATCAGTGACAGAAACAAACGAACTTTATTTAGGTAAACATATTGTATCAATAGAAGATAGGAAGACAAATCAGAGAGCTTTAAGTTTAGGTTGAAGTGCAGTGTAGTGTTTTATGTCACTATGTGGTCTGAAGGATGACCTTATCTAAGAAAGGCAGTTTTCTCTCTTCCGCCCATGTTTGCATAACTAATTGAAGAATTCTGTAACATAGTGCATTGTTTGAAAGGATCAGAAGTCATGTACCCTCCTATGCTGTTGGATGCCAGATTTTTTGTCTATCATGCAGATGTATTGGGTACTCCTTACACTTAGAACAGCTGGCATGATGTAGTTTACCTGTTGATTTATTATTTTTGCAGTTGTCAGCATTATCATCTTCAAGCTTTTTCTTGCCAGTGATTGGTTCCACTACAGAGCATAACTCAAGATTGAGAAAGCTTCATAAAGCATTTAAACAGAAATTTATGACTTGCTTTCAAGCTGGCATCAACCTTATAAATTAACATGTCAAATTCATATACAAGGAATATCTAGTCTAAGATGATTTATCATAACACCTAAGAGGAATTGTACATAGTAGAATTTGTTAGAAAACTATATATGATTTTGTTATGACACAATGCACTCATTAAGCTAGGATGAATTACTAGGTTTTAAATTATGATAAAATAAATTTTATATAAATTTCTATTTTAGTCATGATATGTAACAATGGGAAAACTAGTGTCCACTACCTTTTTTTCTTCTCAACTGACAACTATCTGCAATGCGATACTACTGTTTGCTTTCATGCACAATGCCAGTTATTTGGCCGATTTTGTGAGTATGCTAGTTTTATTGCCTTGTATGAAATATTGAAATATTCTTCTAAATATAAAATTTTTCTTGCCTATTAATTTCTTTTAATTTTTTCTGGTCATTTTTCTGACTCATACTGTTTTTGTCTCATTTAAGCAATATGGGGCCATCCGAAGTCTTTATACTGCTTGCAAACACAGGGGATTTGTGATGATATCTTACTATGATATTCGATCTGCTCGAACTGCCATGCGTGCTTTACAGAACAAGCCCTTGAGATGTAGAAAGCTTGACATCCATTTTTCTATTCCAAAGGTCTGATTACAGATACTTTCTCAATTTTATTTTAATATCTGTAACACTTTTTATTTTCCAGTACTCGTTTGTTGTCTCTTTAATTTTCAGGATAACCCAACAGAAAAAGATTTGAACCAAGGAACTCTTGTGATATTTAATTTGGATTCTTCAGTTTCTAATGATGATCTTAGGCAAATTTTTGGGGCATATGGGGAAGTTAAAGAGGTGGGAGATTTTTTCTTACGAATTTTTTACCAGAAATTAATTTTCCCATAAGGTTACTAGCCTCTGAGTCCTGTGCAAATATGTTGGTTACCGTGAGGCAGATAAGGGAAACTCCTCACAAGCGGCACCACAAATTTATTGAGTTCTATGATGTCAGAGGAGCAGAAGCTGCCCTTCGGTCATTGAACAAGAGTGACATTGCTGGCAAACGAATAAAGCTAGAACGTAGCCTCCCTGGGGGAGCTCGTAGGAAGTATGTACATGATTTTAATTTTTGTATATATTTTACCTTGGAAGAGAAATACTGTTACAGTCTATAGCTGCTCTTTCTTTAATAGCACTAGTAGCTTAAAATCTTTAGTTTATATAAGTTCTACGAACCTCTAGTCTCATGCTTTTAACTTAAAAGCTTGACATGCATGGGGAAACACAGTCTCAATCGTGGTTTTCTGTTAATGCTATGCCAATCTTTTTTGTGGTTGCTCCTTATTAAAGATCATATGTTCTGAATCTTTATGTTTGACACTCTGAGTCAGAGGGTAAGCCTCTTTGTGACTTGGTGACTAGGGTTTGGGTCATAAGAACAGGCTGTTTGCTTGCAAAGATAACATTGTGTATTGACCCTTCCTAAATTCCATATTAACAATATCCTTGTGCACTAGGATTGTCTTTTCATTTGGAAAGAAGCTTTGAAACATCGGTTATTTTCTAATTTTCTTAATGTGGTCTGTAACTAAGCAACAATATGTTTGAGTTTTCTGGGAACGGTAAAAGCACTGTGCTTTTTCTTGTTTAGAGAAGTCATCTTTGTAATTGGTATACTTCTTCAAGTGGTGATGAATTTCTGGACTGATTTAGGTGTTCTATGATATACAAATCTATCAGCGTTATGTACTATAAATGACCATTCTTGTATTTTTAAAGATGAGCATGTATGGAGGTATTTGTAGCCTACTTGAACTGCTAAATAATCCAGATTAGCTATCATGCAACTGAGTTCAATGTATGGTCTTTGTAATTAATCAAAGAATAATCAAGTATTTTAGATTTATAGTTTAGAATTTCTTTATCTTACTTTTCATCCTAATGTTTTGGACAAATAGGGACCATGGAGTTAAGCTTGTCTTTTGCTTAATGATGTATGTTTGTATATAAGTAAGAATTCAATTCTCAATCATACCAATCGTTATGGACTGTTATTTTCCTATTTGACAGAGTATCATTATTGAAAGTTGAAACATATAGCTTGATACCAGTTCAGTCATCATTTTTATTTTTTATAATTTTATTTAATGCTACCAGATGGATGAGTTGGCATACTGTGTAACATGCTGGTACTGTACCAATCCAGTAGTATCAAAACTGGTATCGACAAAGGTTTGAATCATTGAGCATATATATGTAAATAGTTTTTATTGTGTAACAAAAACTTCAACAATGTAAAACTAGATTTTGTTCGCAGGATGACATGTGATGGGCCTGAATTAAAAACCTGTAGTTCCAGTAGAGAAGACCCATTCCGCTAGCCAAGTGGTTGAGGCTGGAAGCTACCCAGACTTACATATGTACATCTAATGAGTCTCAATCAATTTGGCATAATATTATACTGTGAATCGCATGAGCTGCACTTGTTGCACTCTGGATGGTCACTGCATGCCTGCTATCTGATGGTGATTAGATGTTCTAGGGACATGAATACCACAAATTATTTCTTTGAATTGAATTGCATTTGTGGTGGTTGCACGATGGAGATAAGTTGAGATATTCAAATAGACCTGATCACAAACTTGATATTTTCCAAAATTTGGTTCAGAATGAAGCACCAATTGTTAGCTAATATTTATTAATTCAACTGTTATCATGACATGGTACCTCTAGTACAAGAATTTAGAACACCATTAATGTTCTGAGCATCTGGATAAATAAAAGCAATGACAGAATAAATATCCGCCATCATGGTAATTAGGTAGTGTATTGCCTAAATCTTCATCAACTTTGTTCAATAGGAATTATTTTCAAGTACCCATTTGGTGCATGGTAAAGCTATTTTGCCCTTTGACCATAGCAATCTTGGAGTAGTTCAAAATGTTGGTTTGATGTGGATCTTCACATCATGAGTGGGTGACTTTCACCTTGGGACTCTATGAAGTTTGCTTCTCTCAGTTTATCAGAAATATTCTCTCATTAAAACTAGAGTCAGAGAAGCTGTGTGCTGTCATGAACGAGTTAGTTTACCACTTAAATTTGATGTCCTGAATGGACCCTGGTCTGATATTTATATTCCTCTTTATTTGAGCATGAAAATAACTCAGAGCCATCATTATACATAAAAAAAGTTTGGCTCTTTTGTGCTTCTAGAAAGCTACAGGATTATATTCTTGGTAATATATGGACATGGAAGAAAGTGGAGAGTTCTGTTCTATTAAAGATTCTGATTTTGTCTAGGCTGGGTTATCTTCTGATTACATTTACTCACAATATCGCTAGTTGTACTAAGAAGCACTGACAAAGCATATGGCCATATACCATTATTTCCTATGTGCAAATAGTTTACACACTTGTAAATCTTTTGGTGACAAGTTACTCTAGACAAATCAGTTTAACTTCTGATGGTCATATCATTTGAAGTTTGACAACAAAATTTGTCTTCTACCTCAAGTTGATAGTTTGGGTTATTTTCTATTTGCCTATTGTGATGAATGGGTTTTACAGTCAAAATTCTCTTTGGAATTCTTATTCTTCTACTGAAATGCTCAAAGCTCAATCTTCTAAACAGCTTAATGCAACAATTGACTCATGAATTAGAACAAGATGAAAGTAGAGCTTATTGGCATCATGGGGGTTCACCTGTTACCAATTCACCTCCAGGTATAGTTGCTAGTATGCACCGTTGATATCTGTCAGTGTTATCGTTATTTCTCTTTAGAACTCTTAGCCTGTATTTGTAATTTGTCCTTTTTATGAGTTGAATTGGATGCCTCGTTGAATGACAGGTCCATGGGCACAATATGGTAGCGCAAATGATAACAGTCCACTACAGGTTCTCAGTAAGTCCCCCAGTGGGTTAGCAAGTAGCCCTATTGGGATTAATCATTTGACTGGATCGGGTTCTGTACTTCCTTCGATGATATCATCTGCCAAGATTGCACCTATTGGCAAGGACCAAAATAGGGTCACTCATGCTGACCATGTAATCTCTAGTAGCAGTCTATTACATGGTGGGTATCAGCATTCCCATTCCTTCCCAGATTATAGCTGTGGAATGGTGACCATGGCTCCTGGAAATTTAACTTCTTTTGGTCCTACTACTACAAAGTCTTCTGGTGTTGGGACTCTGACTGGCCCACAATTTCTCTGGGGTAATTCAGCTTCGTACATGGAAAAACCAGAGTCTTTCACCAGGCAGTCAGGAGCTACAGGAATTTCATTCAAGTCAAATGGACAAGGGCAAGGGAAAGGCTTTCTCTGCTCAAGCTACCGTGGCTCATTCATGGGATTATCTCACAATCAGCATCCCCATCATGTTGGGTCAGCTCCATCTGTTGTTCCTTTTGAGAGGCAGTATGGGTATTTTCCCGAGTCACCAGAGATTTCCCTCGTGAACAAGTTTGCTTTTGGAAATATTCGATCTAATGGAAATGATGGGACTTCAGTTATGAATATGACTTCTCTGTTCACAGTGAATCAAGGCATCTTATCAGGAAGCATGCCAGCTAATAATGCAACCAATATGAGGATGATGCCTGCTCCAAGATTTGGGCCTATGCTCTTTGGCAATGCTCCATATCCTAGACTAAGTTCCATAGGCGTTGATAGTCTAGCTGATCAGTACCATAGTCGGCAAGTTGATAACCACGGGAATCTAACAGATAACAAACAGCAATATCAGCTTGATCTGGATAAAATTATTAAGGGGGAAGACACTCGGACGACGATAATGATAAAAAACATTCCAAATAAGTATATTTTCAAAAATATTAGAATACTGTGCTTTCTATCATACATTCAGAATCATAAACTAAATTGGGCTTTTAATTATTCCTTAGGTACACCTCAGAGATGCTTTTAGCTGCAATAGATGAATCTCACAAAGGCACTTATGACTTTCTGTACTTGCCAATTGATTTCAAGGTGATTTGCACAAAATTTAATGCAGTGGTTTTGATAATAGCGCCTTCTTAAACTAAACTAAATGTTGACTCTGTCTGCAGAATAAATGCAATGTGGGTTATGCATTTATAAACATGGTGTCTCCGTCACACATAATCTCCTTTTACAAGGTTGCATTCTTTTCCCTATTTGCTGGCACACTTCTAGTTAGGACTACTATCTAAAATGCTTATAGGTTGCGGTGGAAGTATATGGAAAGTGTAAAGTAGGCTTACTAAATATCCAAAGTTACATAAGTTGGATATCTTCAATAATCTTCTGAATACATGTTCAGGCTTTCAATGGAAAGAAGTGGGAGAAGTTTAACAGTGAGAAGGTTGCTTCTCTGGCATATGCACGAATCCAGGGTAGATCAGCACTCGTTACCCACTTCCAGAACTCAACTTTGATGAATGAGGATAAGAGATGCCGACCTATTCTTTTTTATTTTGAGGGAGCAGAGGCTGGTGATCAGGTAAAAGACGAAACAATTCCTGAGAGTTACATGGGAAAGTAGTCTAACATGCTGGATGTATAAAATCTGGCATTGAAAATGGTTTGGTAGGCATTTCAGATTTGTTATCTCTGCCGGTGAAGGTTAAATGCCACTATTTAATAATTCTTATGTTAGCATACGAGATTGTTAGGGCTCACCATAATCTTTTTCATGAATTAAAGTTGATGTTCTGGACCGTAATACCAAATGTGCCTTTTTGTGTTTATTTTTTTGCAAGCAATATATCGTGCTGAATACACAGCAAATTGTACGATTGTGATAATCTGCAAGATACATGATTGTGCACATGCAAAGGCTAAAGTTAATGCTTTGCTTTTAACTGCATACGAATTGTTTGCACCATAAGTCTTCAGATATAGTTGTTGTACGCATATTTATGCAGGCAAGAATGGAATCTCATGGTTCTAATCTCTTATCTTTTTTGACGTTTCTGTAGTTTTCTTATTCACTGAATCTCATGGTTAATGGCTGAAATGACCAGATAAGTAAGATGATTTCAAATGGTTCTAATTTCTAAACGTGATTAAATCTTTCATTGTATTTCTTGAGCTTGGGATCAAGTTTCTGACATTGATTTTTTTGAAGGATGAATGATGTATCGTGAGGTTTGCTCCTTTTATGTTCTAGGTGACCAGGGTTCGAAATGTGGAAACAACAGCTCTGGTTAGTTGTATAGACCAATCTCAGATCTTGCATTGGTGGAAACCTATTTATTAGACCACCCATTTTTATGGCTTCTAATTTCTTTCATTCCACTACTATCATTGCAAGTCTTGTGTTCATTTTATGTGGATTATGGAATTCACTAATTATTCAGTTTTTTAGTATCAGTATTTACAAAGCAGACTTCCATTGTGATATCTGTGGCCTTGTGTGTGCATACACTAATTCTCTGTCCTAGACCGTGTGAGATACGTTGAAAAATGCATATTCTCTGCTCCAGTCTCTTTGTTGAGTATTTTTATCTATTATTATGGAAATAATTGCTAATAGAAGTGAAGGTTTTGCAGGAACATGTTCCATTGCGCAGCATGCATGTACGACAAGAAGTTTTGGTGGTGAACTCACCTGAAAGCCTACAAGGAAGCATTCCGAATGGAAAGCCAGAGAAAAGCGCCTTCCCTGGAACAAGCTTGGAAGGGTAGTGTTCTTTGCAGCGACCACCACGCTTCCGTTAATACTTGTTCTTAGGCACCAGGTGTAAGATATGGTGAGGGGGAAAACTGAACTGCGGGGGCAATTGCATCAAAGGGTGTCTCCACTTTTGAAGCCATGGATCAACCAAAGCACCATCTCGCTCTTGGTGGAAACAGAGACCGATGAGATCCTGCTTCTTGTACAGAATTAGAGTCAGAAAATGATGTAAAGGAATAATGTCGAAGTGTGTAGCCAAGATCAAGGTCAATCAATCCGCTGCTAACACATTGCTAGCCAAAGTGGTGTATGGTTTTTGGGCACATCCTTATCTCTCTTCTTCCGGGACTAAGTTATTGTTGTTTTAGGGTCCAAAGGTCCGGAGATGGATGCATCTTAGCACTTCTTCCAACTGTAAATAAGGGCACAAAAATTGTTTTCCAATTTAGCTTGTCAAATTTTTTTTTAAAAGCTATTTTTATTAATGACATTATGTCTAAAAAGCTTCAGCTAGTAGATGGTAAATCATTTATATTTTTTGTGTTTCTAATTGTATATTGATTGCATGTTTAACAATTTATTTAAAATTAAAATTGAAATTATATTGAAAAATCAAGTATGAAAAAAAATATATATTAGATCGAATCATTAAAATAACTAATATAATCGGGTTTTCATGCTTCTATCCTTACAATAAATTCATTTAAATTATTTGAAAGAAATAAATATCTTTGATAATAAATAAAAAAAAGTTTTAATTCAAATGAGCAAGTTATTACAGCTTCATACGACGGCGTCAACTTATGCTAATACTCATGGAAGCAGAAGTAAAAGAAGAAGAGCATCATTTATCCCTCGATAATTGTAGGCCGGATGTGATGTGGGTGGCCGACTCGACGACACCGCCCTCCATCATCACGACCTGCTCTTTCGTCGCCACCTCCTTGGATAATGCACCTCCGCCTCCATCGCCGGCGCTTCGTGGAGGGCGATTTGGGCGTCGGATCATTATCCCTGCATCGACATGATTAACACGTCTTGTCCGTGACTCCATGGCGGACCTGGAAACATTTACGAGCTCCGGCCCCACCGTCCATCTCCAGGACGAGCCATCGATCGCTCCCGCTGCCTCCGCCGACGCCTCCGGCAACCTTACGTACGAGGTTTGCAATTTCTAAATTAACCCCCATATATTTTTAATATGATATCTACATTCATTCGAATAATCTCGGGCTAATCACTATGGTGACAAGAGATATGTTTAGTAAGAGTTGGAGTGCCTGAACTCAAGCCAATGGTGACTTTTTTAAGTTCTACGGGATATATTTACACGCATATACATCGAATGATAAATAAATAAAACATAAAATTACTATTTTATTGAAGAAATATTAATGTAAAAAATCATTATGATAATACATTTACATTGGCATATTCTGTAGTTTCGAGTTTGATGGGGGTGTATATGTCAATTTGAGCACACAAACTAAAACCTAGAAGGGTAAATAGAGAAATGAGTAGATTTGAAGGGATATATATGAAATTTTGCGTTCTCTATATTACTTGTTTCGTCGATCGTACGTCGATGATTCGAAACTCGCACGATGAAGGCGGGCACAGCTTTTCCGGCACGCCTTCTTCTTCTCCTTGTGGTCAGCTCGCTGGGCTTCGCCGTCTCGGCCGACGGCCTCGTCAGGATCGGGCTGAAGAAGAGGCCGCTGGACCAGAACGGCCGGCTCGCGTCGCGGCTGTCTCGTGCCGAGGGGCTCCTTGCCCCAGGCGCCCGTGAGTATGGCCTCCCCCTCCACCGAGACGGTCTCCGCCTCGATCCCGGCCTGGACGGATCCGCGGGGCCCGATGGCGTCGACATCGTCGCCCTCAAGAACTACATGAATGCTCAGTACTTCGGGGAGATCGGGATCGGCTCTCCGCCGCAGAACTTCACGGTGGTCTTCGACACCGGCAGCTCCAATTTGTGGGTTCCGTCCTCCAAGTGCTACTTCTCGGTAAGCCATCAGTTTAATCTTCTCTTTTCTTGAAGAGAAACATGGAAAAGGCGAGAGTTTGCTCACTTTGGTTGCGCAGGTGGCCTGCTATTTCCATCCCAAGTACAAGTCGAGCCAGTCGAGCACGTATCAGAAGAATGGTTCGTCGTTCTTCCCCTTTTTCTTTCGGTAGCAGAATTTGGTGGCATGTTAAACCCACTTGTAATCTCGCCAAATAGTCCTTTTTCCCCCCAAAAATTTGGGATCGCCTACATAAATTCTTTTCAGCTGCTTATTTCTTTTGCAAGTAACTATCCTTCGTTCAGAAGAGAAAAATCGTCAAATATTTTCTCATTATTTAATCATCCCTTTTCAGTTTTTGTCTCACATCCAAATTAACTTACCTCATTTTCAATTCCTAGATATGTATCATTAGAACAGGGAGGAGTCAAAAAAATTGTACTTAAGTTGGTGCTACAATGTTTTTTGATAAAAGTATAAATGCAAAATAGGAATGGGCTTAGTCCAAAATAATGTCTTACAGCAAATTAGTAGTGCACATGCCATAGAATTTATATACCAGTTTAGTGAACGTGCAAACTATGGATTCAAGCATTTAAAACTCATAAGTCAGAACCAATAAAAAAAAAGAAGAATTTGATAGAATTAAAAATCTCAACAAAGATCTAATTGGTATAATATAGAGGGGGCACTCCTGAAGGAGAAAGAGGAATGATGTATATAATCCATGAGAAAGTAATATCTACTGCTTGATAGAAGAAATAAAACACAATAGGTCCTCTAAAGTTATATAGGAGAGGTACGTGAAACAATATTCAAATCCTGATTATAAGGCTTTGATTAGAAGTTGGTATGGTAAAAGAATTAAAAGAATAATATGATTTTTCGAGAGAAAAAGAAAGAAGAGTATCACCTTGTTTCTTTGCCTTCTATATCTATCACTCCTCTGATATGAGATTGGCCGTGTCTTGATAATTTTTTATACTATGAAGTTTGAACTCTTCACATAGATCATAGTGCCCAATTCAATGATATTATTGGATATTTTTTAAAACTATTGACCATTTTCTTCTACTTTAGTAGTGATCTATATTCTTTTTAAGAAAAATATTATGTATAAGAATTGATTGCGTTCATTAACATTTTCCGGGATGTTTAATGGTCAGTTTCCATTCTATACAATATTTGGAACTAATTGTGTTTTGTGTTGTTACCAGGGAAGTCTGCAGATATTCACTATGGGACTGGATCAATATCAGGTTTCTGCAGTCAAGATTATGTCACAATTGGTGACATTGTTATAAAGGATCAGGTCTGGAGCCTATGGAATTTCAATTCAATGCTATTGTGTATGACATTGTTATTTAGGATCAGATTTGGAGCTTCATTATCTGATGCATTTTACTTTATGTAAGGAATGATACAAACTAATAATCCTTGTCATTCAGGTCTTTGTTGAAGCCACTAGGGAGCCAAGTATAACCTTTTTGGCTGCAAAATTTGATGGAATTCTTGGACTTGGATTTGAAGAAATCTCAGTTGGCAATGTGACACCTATATGGTACTCAACATGTTAGCTAATGTTACTCTGATTATTGTGTAAATGATGTTATTTTCATTGTAACAAAAAAGTTTGGAAGTCATTTCTTTATATTTGAGCTTATATAAGTTGGCATCTCTCTTATTAGCATAAGCTTTTAGGAGAAGTGACCCACCTCTGCGTATAATTGTGGTACTTAAGTGTGTCATGGGTTTAGATCCTGACGCTCCATTATATCTTTTCCTTTGATCTATCCCTGGATCCTCTTTGTATTCATCACTTTTCTTTTAATTTTTCCAGTGTTGTCTACCCATATATAGGTCCTTCTGCAAAATCTGTAGACTTTTTTTGGCTTGCATGTTTGTCTTGCAGTTGGGATCATTTCCAGCATGTTTTGCCCAGATGCACACCATTTGTAAAGCTCATCACTGTTTGGCTTGCACTTGGGTCCCTGACTTAAATGTGAGGGGGATACCCTTTCTTTAATCTTTCCCAGCATGTTTTACGCATATATGGGTTTATTTCCAAGTCTATTAACTTTTGGCATGCACTCATATGTTGCACTTTAGTCTTCTTTGGCTTGTGTTTTAGGAGGGATGTTAAGTTCATATTTGTCACTTTATTTGTCCTTTATGACTAATAATTAACAAAACCATCCAAGAGCAAGGATATATCACCATTACATTATCTATCAAGGTGGAAAAACCCCTATGAGTTATAAAACCAATAACCATTATCACACAAAGCTAATATTTCATTTACTGAATTATGGTAATATTTCATTTGATGTTCCAAATGGTCTTAAGAGTTAAGATAGTATATCTACTGATAATAACAGATGAGTAGTTAAAAATTGTGCGTTGAGGCCTAATAATATCATAGGCAATTTCTTTAGCTTGTGTTTCTTGTAATATATAGCTCGATACCGGCATAATACCATTTATTTTTATATTATTTTATTTGATGTTATCAGGCAATACCTGTACAGTGTTTAGCACTTATAATCATGTCATCATTAGACTCTTTTGTAATGACTTTTAAAATTTATTTTATGACTCAAGTATTTAAGTTTGAACCGGCCTGCGTGTCTTCGTGTAAATCGTGCCATGGCAGTTCTGACTATTTTACAGTATAATCTGGTCAATTTTTTTGCTTATTTTGATTGACCCAGGGAGCACACTGAGCCATATCATGCCGATAACATGCAGAAACACATTGCATCAGATATTAAGAACACTATCATGCATGATTTTAAAGTTTTGAACTCTCACTCATTAAACATTAGGCTGTCATCTCTTGCAAGGGTTATCTTAATTGTCATGTTCTCCAATTATCATGGTTCTGGTTGATTCTGTGTAAAAATGCTGGAACAATGAAAGTAAATTAGCTTTATTTTTTTGTTAAACAGGTACAACATTGTCAATCAAAGTCTCGTTAAAGAGCCTATTTTCTCTTTCTGGCTCAACCGGAATGCAAATGAAGGGGCAGGAGGTGAAATTGTTTTTGGAGGGGCTGACTCACAGCATTACAAGGGTGAACACATTTATGTACCTGTAACTCAGAAAGGTTATTGGCAGGTTGGCTTTGCATATCTATATTTGATGACACCCGTTTTTTTTTCCCTGTATCTTCTATCTGATCCCGAAGTTTTCACTTGTAGTTTAACATGGAAGATGTCCTTGTTGATGGTCAAACAACTGGTAGTGCAAATGAGTTCTCTGTTTTCTGTTTTTTTTATAATCTATTTTAATACAGAAAGAAGTCTTTCTTTTAACTTTTTTGACTTTATATCTTATTTGATTTCAGGATTTTGTTCTGGAGGTTGTTCAGCAATTGCAGATTCTGGAACTTCATTGATTGCTGGGCCAACAGTAAGTACCGAAAGAATTACATGTATATCCAAAATTTCGCTTTTCTATTTTTAAATTTTGTTTTTCATGTATCCCATAGTTATATCACATCTTCCTGATAGAGCATGCAAGAACTGTTGCTCTTCCAGGAAGCTGTCCCCCAAGCCTTTCGAATTTTGTAGGCACATTGTTTTTGCAAACACTTCATATGCATCCCTTGAGACATTTCATTAATTCATGAAAAAGAAAATTGTGTCACATATGCCTTTCTTACTGTGATACTTAAAAAGTTACATTTACCAAATAGACCTTTTAGGAAAGATATTCCAAAATCTTGCTTTTAAGGAACATAAATGCAGCTTGCAGTTTTCCACGGGCATAAATACATTTGATGGAAGGATGTAAGTCTGGACCTTATTATAGTTTGTATGTACAATTTCTCCTATAACTTTTGATCCATGCACATCCCATCTAGTGTTTCTGTAATTTAATGTAGTGTCTTTTTCTTAAATGACCTTTGTTACTTAAGTTCTATCACTGATTCTTTAGACTTGTAGTATTCGAGAGATGATAGTTCTATCATGTAATTGGCACTTTAAAATGACTTGTCTGTTGAGATGCAATGTAATATGTGCCAGGCTGGTTGAGGCCAAGTTATGAGATGACCTGGTACTATACTGTAGCAGGCCATTCGAAGCTCATCTCATATTTTATTATTGCATTCTGTACTTAACCTAAAATTTCAAACCTTTAGCCTATTACCATCCATGGCCCAATATGACTTGTAGTGCTTGATCTGTTATTTAATGACTTATAGCGTTTGAGAGACGTTGGTTAGGGTTCATGTAATTGAAGTTTAATATGACTTGTATGTTGAGAATCTTGAGATGCAATGTAATTTGTGCCAGGCTGGTCAAGGCCAAGTCATGAGATGACCTTGAACTATACTGTAGCAGGCCATTCCAAGCTCATCTCATATTTTATTATTGTCTGCAGTACTTGACCTAAAATTCCAAACCTTTAGCCTACGACCATCCATGGCCCAATATACTTGCAAGCAACTCTAGTGCACTAAAACTTTGTTCTGCTACAGAATTGATTATCTGGTGTACTGAAACCAATAGCATAAAATGAAGCTAAACATTATCATAAAATTCTGATTAAAGAACAGAAGATATACAGTAGGAGTGAACAGATGTTCAAAATCTGACAAAGTCCCAAAGGGGCGTATAGTGCTTTAATTAATTTTCTGCTATCTTGTTGTAACTTCTTCAGCAAGAAAGTTCCTAGCTTGTCATTAGATTAGTACCTTGAGAGTTTTTTCTGTTCTTCGAAATAGTCTCAGATAGGAGGGGCTATTTCTAACATCACATCATGTTGTCTGACTGATTATGTTCTCAGTATGCACTTATTAGATCTAAAGTCGTTATCCTTATTCATTGACATTGTCGAAATGGTGTAGCTAACAAGTCCTTGGAAAAATTCTTTTGCAGACTGTTATCACTGAGATTAATCAGAAAATTGGAGCTTCTGGTGTGGTTAGCCAACAATGCAAAGCTGTAGTTGCACAATTTGGTGAAAAGATTGTGGACATGTTACTGGCAAAGGTTGCTTAAATTGTCCTCTAGATGTAAATATTTAAAAAAAAACTTTCATCTATTTATCAAGTGACAACTAATTGCACTGACTTTGGCTTCCAATTACAGGAAGAACCATCAAAGATTTGTTCTCAGATTGGTCTTTGTTCCTATGATAGTACTCAAGGAGCTAGGTAGTGTTAGCAACATATATATTAAAAGAAGTCTCAGCATTTCTTTTAAATGTTGTCATGTCATGATCAACAAAATTTACGTGTTTTACTTTCTTTTTACCTGTATTTGCAGTCTGGGACTCAAGAGTGTGGTTGACAACAAAGTTGAGAAATTAGCTACTGGCCTCAATGATGGCATGTGCTCCTACTGTGAGATGGCAGTCATATGGATGCAAAGTCAGCTCAGGTTGAACCAGACACTAGAGCAGATGTTGAGCTACCTCAATGAGGTGAAGTTGCAGCTGACAACACTCAAATTTGCTTGTTGTCTAGTATAATTTTCTGAGTTTAATTGCAGTTATGCGAAAGAATACCAAGTCCGATGGGTGAATCAGCTATTGACTGTGATAGTCTCTCCTTCATGCCTGTCATCTCTTTCAACATTGGTGGAAAGAACTTTGACCTGACGCCAGAGCAGGTAAAGGCTTATTAATGACTACTGTTGAGTAACATTTTTGGAATTTGTTTGTCAAAAAGTATTACACCACCAATCAAATTGAAATCTGTATTTCCTATTTTCATCCTTTTCTGTTGAATCATATTTTTGTGTTCTGAAAGAAATATGGTGTTAGCATTTGCTGTACACCAGCATAACTTAGGCCCACATGCCAAACACATTATTTCTACATCCAGCTTAAATGTAAGGGGAACACTATAACTTTTGCATAATGCTTGCCTCCTTCATAGTAACCTTAAGATTTTGAGGAATAGTGGTTCTCCCACCAAGAATATTGATCACTCCAGGAATAGAAGATTTTAGATAATTTAAAATGAAAGCCCCTAATGAGTATAGATGTATTCTCGAGGAGTTGTCAGCAACTTATGCAGAAGATAGAATTTTGATTTTTCTTGTGTGGTTTGATGATTCCAGTTCATTTCATGTACCATTATCCTACTCCTAGAGTGTTTCTAGACTTGGTGATTGGTTTATCTCTCAGCTAACCAGCATAAACAAATCACAATCAGGTTGCTGCAGCAAGCATTTGTCTCACTTTCATCTAATGCTTCTAGAGCAGCTGACTGAGATGGATGACGTATAAAAAGACCGAATGACCTGCATCTGACATCCTTTTTGGTTGTTGATAAAGGTCTACATCTAAATTTTGGTATCAATAATAAATGTGGAATAGTGGCATGCTATTTCTACTCAATTGCTTTGGATAACTCCATCCTATTACTACCATATTCCCACAGATAATGAATGCTTTCTATCTCAGCGGTTGGTGAACTGCTAACATTAATCTCAACAGTCTGATAAGATGCTTTTTAGAAATGAACTCAGAGATGACAGAATGACCCTTTTTCCTTAGACTAGGTTGCCTATCTTCAGGCTTTAGAAGATGCCAAGATCATTTATATCTCCATGTTTTGTATCAAGGTATATGTTTTAATGAATTGATTGGTTCCCACAAATGGTCAACAGAATTCCTTTTATAGCTATTAATGTAGTTCTTAAGGCCATGCAATAAGTGTCTTTCTAGGTAATAATTTGTTCCACTGTGCCTCATAGAGTATCCCAGGAATTCTCGGATGGTTGCAGATGAACTTTCATTAACCACATAGCGACGCAAAGTCTAAAACTTTCATTCTCAGATAGTCTGACAGCCTTGTGTCTGGCAAGCTTTGGAGCCTTGAAAGCGTTAATTATCAGAAAAAGAAGAGTAAAAGGAAAAAAAGGAAGTCATCGTAACTGGCAAATACTGGAAACAGGATTAATGCATCATTCATCAAGCCATGTATTATCCTTTTGTACATTGCTGTTGATGTTATCTAATCTAGTTCTCATTGGCTGCAGTACACACTTAAAGTCGCTACGGGAGGTTCTGAACAGTGCATCAGTGGATTTACAGCCATTGATGTACCTCAGGGTCCACTTTGGTACATCACCATCTATGTAACTTGTGTTAGATTGCCTGTGGGATAGCGATTAGTTTCTAATGCATGTAATTGATTCTTCAATTGCTGCAGGATACTTGGTGATATTTTCATGGGGGTGTATCACACAGTGTTTGACTATGGCAATCTCAGAGTTGGATTTGCAGAAGCAGCTTAAGGGTAATTATTGCCTTAAAATATATGCCACTATACTACATCCATGCATGTAAAAATTGACTCCTAGCTTGCCTGGTTATTTTTGATGTGTTTGGGTTTGCCACTGATCCTGCTTATTGTAATGTCACTTCAACTCCTGTCATCCTGCTTAAATCTAGGGAGAATATGGTATTGTTATGGATGTGTGCATACATTTTGCTTCTTTGGGAGCATGCTAAATCTTTGCTCTTGATCAAATTTAATATGGATTGGCAACCAAAATCAAGGAGATGCATGATGACACATGGAATCTTTTAAAGAGGCTTGCTGTCTTTGCTTGTTAGCCTAAGTCACATGAATTAGTAGTTAATGTTTTTTCTGCCTTTTCTTGATCTGTGAAGGGTCTCAAGAAACTTGTACTCGTAATTAAACTGCCTGATGTTATTCGTGTCTTTATTGGTCATAGTTTTCTTTGTTCTTCCGTCCCTCCATATCCATGGTTTGGTTCATGTTAGGTCACAACAATGATATTGGGAATTTTATTTAATGCCATATAATTTATATGGCAAACTTTATGACCATCATATGCTGTTTTGACTTTTCCCTGCGGGAACAGCCGGGTTCATGCAACATTGCTATCATCACAGTCAAAGCCTTTGATCCATGCACCCACGGTGGCGCAGCGGTCAAGAGACGATAATAATGCAGGTAGGCGTCTGAACTGAATCAAAGAAGAAAGCCATCCATCATCAAATCAAATTCTTTCCTCAGAAAGAGTGAATTGAAGAGCAAGAAAACACTGAGAGCTATACGGATGATGATGATGTGATGATGATGGTGAGATGGCAACAAACGGCGTTCCTCAGAGTTCCCCACGCCCCGCCGCAGTCGTCGCTGTCGCCACCGCCCCAGCCTTCGACGTGACTGCTCCATTTGGGTCAAACAAGTGGAACATTCGAGATCTCCTGTTTCGCCCAGGTCAGGGTCTCACCTTCACGTGAACCACCAGAGTTGACGTCGCACTCGTAGGGTCCAGCATTCCCTCGAGGGGGTGGGGGGCGTCCCTGCTTCCTGTCTTTTTCATCGCACGGCAAGGCGGAGTGGGTGAAGTCAACGCTTTGACCCATACTCCCGTTCAACCAAAAGCCGTGACATGGACGCAAGTGGCCGCCGCATTGAAGCGGTCCCCGACCGAGCGTTGACTACGGAAAACGTTTGGAATGCGTCGTTGTTTTTTGATGCGGCCCGTCTCTCTTACCGTCTTATGATTGCAGAGAATTGCGGGTCCCGTCTCCCCAGCTGTCGGTTCTGACGCACAGCCTGATGTGATTGCAACTCCGCCCACGACCTCTCCTGTTCTTCTTATTGCCTTCCCTCTCTCGCCGGACCAAGAATTCGGGACTGCTGCGCACGTCTCCTCCGCCTCGGTTTCCTCCCTCCTCTTCCTGCAGCTCAACCTTCACTTCGTCTCGTGTGATTCGATTCAGAGGTACATGGATAGAAGGGGTGGTGCAGGAGTGCTCACCTTGGACACGTCGGCGCCTCTCTTCCTTGCTTCGTCCTCGAACTACGTCGGCAGCGGTGGTGGTGTTCCGAAGCGCAAACGGCCAACGGACTCAAGCGACCATCACTTGGGCACCGGTGCGATCGAGTTCCCGATCAGCCTAAACACCCGATCGCATGCCGAGATGGCGGAGGAGGCGCTGGGTAGCAATCGGGCCGTTGCGGATGAGAAGAAGAATACCACTGAAACAAGCATGGTCGAGCAGGTCGATGATGAAGATGACAAAGAAGGCAGGAACGAGGTCAGGATTGCGTTGCCATCTGATTCCTTTTACCTTTTTCTTTCGTGGAATGAACTAAATGGGGTGCTCGATTCAGCTGGCAGCCATGCAAGCAGAGCTGGCGCGCATGAACGAGGAGAACCAGAAGCTGACGGTACTGCTGAGCCAAGTGAGGAGCAGCTACAGCGCCCTCGAGATGCGTCTGGCCACCCTGACGCGACAGAGGAACCAACGGAACAACGAAAGCTCCAAGGCACACGAGGTAGTCGAGGTTATGGGTGCAAAGGTTGACGCCATGAATCGCGACCATGGAGGAGTCATCTTCCCCCGGCGGTTCATGGAACTGGGTCCGGCCGCGGAGGAAGACGAGCCGTCGAATTCATCGACTGCCAGCCCCGAACGTTCGTCACCGCCACCGGACAATCTTCTGTACAAGAATGATGAGAACCTTGACCCAAGCTGGAACACCAACAAAGCTCTCGAGTTAACTCCCACAAAGACTGCCGAGCAGGCGCCAGAGGCCACCATGAGAAAAGCTCGCGTTTCTGTTCGAGCTCGATCTGAGGCGCCCATGGTAATTAAGTTCATTGCATTTTGTATTGATCTGTACCTTCGATTACAGTTACCGATCGGCTGAGCGAAGCTAATGGTGTCGTAGCTTGCGGATGGATGTCGCTGGAGGAAGTACGGGCAGAAGATAGCCAAGGGAAACCCATGCCCGAGAGCTTACTACCGATGCACCATGGCCACCGGTTGTCCTGTCCGCAAGCAAGTAAGCGCTTATTACTCGTGGTCTCGTCTATGGTGATTCCGACTGACCCCCTGCTTGCTTCTTCGATCAGGTGCAGAGGTGCGCCGACGATCGTTCGATCCTGATAACGACCTACGAGGGGAATCACAACCATCCCCTCCCACCGGCCGCCATGGCGATGAAGTCGACCACCTCGGCTGCAGCGTCGATGCTCCTCTCCGGGTCGATGACCAGCGCCAATGGGCTGATGAACTCGAACTTCCTAGCCAGCACAGTTCTCCCGTGCTCGTCGAGCATGGCCACCGTATCAGCGGCCGCTCCCTTCCCGACCGTCACCTTGGATCTCACAGAAGATCCGAATCCTTTACTGTCCCAAAGGCCACCTGCCGCCCAATTCCACTTCCCGTTCCCCAGCGGCGGTGCTCTGACTCAACCACGGTCCCTGCCGCACGTCCATGGCCAAAAGCTACTCAACCTGTCGGCATTCTCGGGGTTCCAAACGTCGCCGCAGATGGCCGCCGCCCAGTTACCGCAACAAAGGGCACAACCGGCCGTGCCGCCGTCACTGGCGGAGGCGGTGAGCGCCGCGACGGCAGCCGTAACAGCCGACCCAAACTTCGCCGCCGCGCTGGCCGCTGCCATCAAGTCCGTCATCGGCGGTGGTCATCAGCCGCCCGTCAACAACAGCGATAACATTCTGTAACAACAGATTCAACCACGCGCAAGCATTTCAACATTTTTCCTTGGATTTTTGGGTTCTTTATGTTATGTTTACGCCATTCAAAAACAGTACATGCGAATCAAGATCGTCTCTTTTTTTTGTTTCCAGTGGATAAAGACAACCACCAGATTTTTTGATTTATTTTTTTATTAGAAAAGATATTATTAAAAAATAAATAATGATAAGATTATCATGATTATCTTAATATTTTGATAATATATTATCATAATTTTAAATCCTAAAAATTATAATAACATATTATCATGATTCTATCAATATCTTAATATCAACATCATGATTTGGATAAATATTTTTATTTATCATTGATTGAAAAAAAATCATGTAATTACTATATTATATAATATCTTGTTGTATATATAAAATCATACACACTATCAATAAAAATTCGAGTTAGTCATTTTTTTCGTGATATCATAACCATAATTGCTCCAACAAGTTTTTTTTATCCTCTTTTTATTATTATTACTATGTATCTCATCTCTCATCATGGTTGTAAATAGTATTACAATTTTTATTGAACTTTATACTCTAACAAATATATCCTTCTTGTAAGTTGCTTTGAATCTTTTTTGCTTAACTCTTTGATATGATCGACGATATTTCTTCAATTGGCCACTTATCTCATATCATTCCTGATTTCTTTACTCATGAAAATACTTTTATCTCTATTAACATTGTAATCTAAGCTCTTCTCAAACGCACGCTTATAAATTATACCTCTTGATATATTCAATTTTATTCTCTCTTAATCGATTATGATGTTATGGGTTATGTAGATGATACTATCACTTGCCTTCCACGAACAATTAGAGAGAATAATTTTAAAATTTTTAATCTTATACACATTTTTTGGATCTTCTTAAAAGTGCTATCGCTGCCTCTCTCTCTCTCTCATATTATTCCCTATGTAGCCTCTAAAATTTTCGTGTAAGATGTGATTCAAGCTCGTAACAATGTATGTCAACCAATCTCATGGTCATCTCATGCAACTTCGAGAAACTCTTTTCAAGCTCTTTAAAGGTACAAAATTTATTTCTAACTATATGTAGATTATCAAAACATTAGTAGATGCACTTGCTATGACTAATGCACCTCTTGATGATAAAGAAAGTATCCTTCGTATATTAAATGGTCTTGGTTCAGATTACAGAAAGATATCGGCTACAATTTGTGTCTTGTCATAATCTTATATCTATTAAAGAACTTTGTGATAAGCTTACTGACTATGAAGCTTATTTTAAGCAAGAGTCATCATCTTCTTATACTACTTCTATTGTAGTCAATTTTGCTAACAAAGTTAATTCCAATAATAAAGGCAAAATCCACAACCAATAAGGTAATCATCCAAACAATCATTTTAGAGGCAATATACAACAACACCACAATAAAAGTGTTAACAAATCCAAACAATAATTCAACAATAAAGTCACCCATCTAATATATGACAAGCAAGGCCATGGTACTAAGAAATGTCATCGCTTGCAAGTTATGATTCTATGAATGTTTCAACTTTTATACCCGTATGCATCATCTATTTGATTTTCATTATCATCACCACATGCTCAATTTGCTCTTCAATCATTTCAACATTCATCAAATTGGTTAGTTGATTCTAGGGCTTCTCATTGTGTCACATCTAATTTGAATAATTTGTCACTCTATTTAGATTATGATGATTCAGATGATATCAAGATAAGTGATAGTAAATATCTCAAAATAACTTATACTAGTTCTACAAACTTTTTCTCTTTCTCAAAATTATTTTTTACTATTTGATATTTTTTTTGTTCTTGATTAAAAAAAATCTTAATAACTATCTCTAAATTATGTTCTTCTAATAAATTTTCTATTGAATTTTTGTCCTTTTCATTTGTTGTGAAAGATATCAACAGGGGAGCCCATCTTATGAAGGGCCTGAATAGAAATGAAGTTTATAAATAGTCAATTGTTACACCATCCAAATTAGCCACCATCAAGGCTCCATTTTAAAACTAACACAATCGCTTATGACATCCTTCTTTTAAATTTCTAAATCATATTATTTGTTCTTGTACTTTACCTTTATCATCATCATTTTGTTATCCCTCTTTATATAATTCTTATAAATGTAATAAAATATATAAACTTTTATTTTTTATATACTCTCTTATAATTAATTCATGAACTTATATATTCTAATGTTTGGGTCCTTCACTAATACAATCTCATGATAGATTTAATTATTATCTTATTTTTATTGATGACTTTATAAAGTATATATGATTTTTTTTCTTATGAAGCAAAAAATATGAAGTATTCATCATTTTTTCTAAGTTCAAACCTATTATTGAAAAGTTACTTTCAACTATCTATTATTTCATTCTACTATGATAATGGTGAATTTTAAAAACTTCATAACTTTTTTAAAATTAATAGAATCTCTCATTTTCTCACCCCTCCACATACTCCTCAATATAATGGGACCATGAAACGTCATCATCAATATGTCATTCAAATGGGTCTCACACTCCTTACTCAAGTTTTCATACCTTTATAATTTTGATCTCATGCATTTCTTACATCAACTTATCTTAGTAATCGAATGCCCACTTTAGTTCTTAATATAATTTCATCATTTAAAAATTATTTAGATCCACTTCTAATTATAAGAAATTATGTATTTTTGGATGTTTTTATTATCCATAGTTAAAACCTTAGACCCATAACAAATAAGAAGCCCGATCAAAACCATATTTTTTTCTTGGATATTCTATTAATCAAAGTGCCTTTAAATATTTTGATCCATTAGCCAAAAGAATTTTTATTTCTCATCATGTATGTTGATTTTGTAGAATCTATTTTTTCTTATAAATTACTTGGCTCTCTCTTACCTAGACTAATTTCTAATAATTTTATTGATTGGGTCTCCCAAATTCATGATCCACATCATATTATCATTCACATTTAAGTTGAAACATTAATCCCACCCACCTATTCAAATGCTTTATCTACTCATACCCTACCCAAATCCAGCTACCTAATAAGAGTATGACACATCAAGTGAATTCATAGCAATGTATGGTTTCACATCTCCTATCTTAAATTTTTCTTGTCCAATACATCCTAAAGTTGTCATTGACTCTACACCAATTCATCCAATGGTTACTAGATTCAAAAATCAAATCTTTAAACCAAATAAATATTTCTTCATTTTTATAAAATAATCCTAAAAATTTATTTTTAAGCATTCTAGTGTCAACCAAGTCTTAAAAATTTCTGAATGACAAGCAACAAAAGCTAAAGAATATAATGCTTCATTATATAATGGTAAATAAGACTTAGTCTATTTCCATCCAAGTCAAAACCTTTAGAGTATAAATAAGTTTTTCATATCAAACTAAATTATAAAAGGTCCATTAATAAGTATAAAAGTATAAAGCAAAGCTTATTGCAAATGAATTCCATCAACGTCCAGGCTTTGAGCACCATAACACCCTTAGCTAGTTATTATTTTATGTCTTACTTTGTTTGATAATTAGGGACATAGTTAGACGTGACTAATATATTTCTTAATGATCATATTTTCAAAGACGTATTTATGAGGCAAACTCCTGGTTTTATTGATTAGAATCTTTTTTAATATGTATGTAAGTTGCACAAAGCCCTTTATGATCTTAAGCAGGTCTCTCATGCTTAGTATTATGAACTTCAAATATATTAATCTTAATTAGATTTTATAATTCTCAATTTGATACTTTATTATTCATTTATTCTCATTAGAGCATAATCATATTTTTACTAGTTTATGTGGATAACTTAATTATTACTAGTAATAAGCCAACAATAATTAATCAATTTATTCAACAACTTGAAATAAGTTTTTATCAAAGATCTTAGGCCCCTCTATTTTATTAGTGTTTAAGTCATCGACACGGCAGATGGTCTATTTCTTTCTCAATAAAAGTATATTCATGACTTTTTTTATCATACCAAAATGCTTGAAATAAATATTCTTATTACACTAATCTATACAAGTGTTCCTCTTACCTTATCTGACAATGCTAATCTCAGTGATACTACTAAGTATCATCAAGTTGTTGGCAGTTTATAATATCTTGCATTCACTCGTTTGGCCATTGTATATATAGTAAATAAATTATCTCAATTTATGTATAAGTTTACTTTCAACTATTGGACAATCGTTAAATGCCTTCTAAGGTACTTAAAAGACTATTAATCACGACTTATTTTTTCTGAATTTTTGGATATCGATTAGACAAGTAATAAAAATAATAAATTATCTACTAGTGCTCATGTCTTATTTCTTGGTCACAATCCAATCTCTTGGAGTTCCAAGAAACAACGCTTTGTTACAAGTTTTTCTACGAAGGAGTGATTGTTTCTACAACTGCTGAGCTTTGTTGTGACAATATTTAAGATCTTCTAACTATTTGTGGCATTCTCCATCCTCCATCTATATATTGTGATAGTATCGAGATAACATATCATTATGTTAATATTGAATTTGTTTATGACAAAGTTTAAAAGGATGAGTTATGTGTCTCTAATGTTTTATCTTCTAATTAACTTGCAAATGCTCTTACCGAACCTCTATCTCTCCACCAATATTTTCTACTTCAATCTAAGATCGATGTCAATGATGAGAGTACCACCATCTATCTCACATTAGGAAAGATATTATTGAGAAAAATGAATCATGATAAAATTTATCATAATGATTTTAAATCATAAAAATTATCATAGTTCTATCAATAATGAAGATCATGATCTCAACATGATTTCCTACATTATCAAATGATTTAAATAAATATTTTATGTTTATTATTGATTGAAAAAATTATGTAATTATCATATTTTTGTAATTTCTCATTGTGTCATACACGCTATCAATAAAAAAACTAATTTTTTTTATTGGATGGATAAGAACAAATTTTAATAATTTATCATAAGATTTTAAGTTTGAATTCCGTTTTCAATATTTATCCTTTACAACAAAAAAAAACTACAAACTAAACTAACTGTTATAAAATATTACTGTTTAAATCAATAGGTGAACTAAATATCATGCCATTCCTGATTCATGCAGAGCAAACAAATCATTGGATGAACAAAATATGACCATGTTTTGATCAATTTTACAAACATGTTATGCACAAGACAACAAATTAGACCAACAAAAATTGGAAGAAGCAGCACAACATCAGCATTCCATGATCACCAGTGTCCACACAACTTCAACCTCACAAACTCTTAAAAGCATTCAGAATCCAAACAGCAAACTCTTGAAGGCATTCACATTGCTCTCCCTTTTAGTTTCTCCTCTTGTCATCTTCATGTGTTCTGCCACTGTCAAGTTGGAGGCACACAATAATAAGGTGAAGAGAAGAAGAACATGATGTGCCACACACAAAGGGATGCAATTTGTGGTGCAAAACAATGATAAACAGCAAATTTAGCAACAGGCAGGGTAGAAAAATGGCAATTGGAACAAGTTTAATCTCTGGTGAGAAGAAAACAGGATCAGAGATGAAAAACCATGGAAACATATACAAACAAGGAACAAAATTTGCTGGTAGAACAACACATCGGAACAGGGGATGCATTGGAACAGTGAATATGAAGTTCATGTGCATTAAAAGATTAATAGCATCTGTTTTCATGATTCGCTGACCTCATGTTTCCTCTGGATCCTGCAAGAACATCAAACAATCCACAACAATTCCACCAAGTAGCTCGGCGCTCGAGGAGTGTCGCTGAGACCACCTGATGCATGAATCCAATCATTCCACTCCAGAATTAGCACATAATCTCGGCGAAAATAATATAAACGATGCACTAATGATAACAGGAAGGGAAGCTCCGCATGCCGGTACTCGCCTCTGTCTCACGGCATACCTCGGTGCCGTCACGAGGCGCTTGGCACACCAAGCTGTTGAGGGCAGGGACTGATTCCTCTGCCGTTTCGGATGACAAAGGTTCAGCTTCGACACAAGCGTTCGAGGTCTCAGCCACAGCATTGGCAACCGGCACGACCTCCTCATTCGCAGAAGGCGGTCCATCAGCAGGAACAACCGCCGCCGCCGACGACGACAGATCCTCCAGGACGCCTGCTGCGGGCGCTTCGGGCTCCCGTTCCTCGGGTTGTTCCAACTCCAAGCTCGCATCTTGGGCCTCTTGGGACACGGGTACGGCCGTCACCTCCTCCTCGATCACCTCCGCGACGACTTCTTGGGCCAGTTCGGACGCAGGGACGGTTGCCCCGCCTTCCTTCTCCTCCTCCTTGGCCAAGGTGGTCTTTTGATCTGGCGTACCTTCGGAGTCATCCATCGGAGTGATCGCCGCCTCTTCTCCGCCGCTGCCTGACGCGTTCTGTAGGGAGCGCAGAGACGAGCGAGGCGGAAGGGGAAAGAAGAGTATAAGAGTGGAGCAAGGTTAGTTGGGAAAGGGGGGAGGTAGGGCGCGCGGCACGATCTCCTCCTCATGCCACCTGACGTTACCATGGGAGATGGGCTGATAGCTGGCGAGAACGTGGGTGGGGGTCGACGGGGCCCTCGTTGCTTTGAGGAAGGTGGGGTTGGGAAGCTCAGAGAGAGAGAGAGAGAGAGAGAGAGAGAGAGAGAGAGAGAGAGAGAGAGAGAGAGGAATCGGGGCTTTACAGGGAGGAAGAACATATGGAGGAAGTGGAAAGTGGAAGACGAAGATATCATGCACGAGCGTACGTCCATCATGCTGCTTTCCACCAGTGTTATGGGACGGTTTTTGTCCTTTTCCAATTTATCAAACATAATTCTATTTTTTTTTCTATAAATCAAATCATATGATTAATATTTTCTTTCACTTTGAATTTGCATTAAAAAAAGGTGATTTCGAATTTTCTTTCGAAAATTAAGGATTTGTATCCCTGAAACTTTTCTTAATCCATATATAATGTTTTTCGATCTATATGCTTCTAATTTCAAATTCCACACAACCAGCAGATACATGCACATTATTTTATCTTGCCTTCACAGTAATTCTGCTTATTCTAAAGCTTGACCTATAATCCTACAAAAGGCATCTTTTTCTCTTCCATAATTAATTGATCTAAGAATATCTATTTTTTTATAAAAAAAATAAATAGTCAAGATAATATTCGAATTCAGAATCTTACGATAAATTATCAAAGATTTTATTCTTTTTATTTTTTTAATATAAAAAACACATGAATTTTTTTATTATTTATTTAAAATGTTTTTATTGTGTTGACGGTTGATACACCCGCTCAGATACCTAGCTTTTGATTGGAGATTGGTGGGACCATGCGGGGCCCGACTAGATTAACTGGTCAGGGCGGTAGCCGCCAGCGTCGACTTAGTCGGGAAACCGCTGGATTCTGCTCGTGGGACCTACTTCCAAGCGAGAATATATATTTCCCACCACTGTCTCCGTCACTCGGGCGCATACTGCAGCGATGTGACGGTGGGACTGTCGTTTTGTCCAATCATCGGAAGAGTAGCAAAATGGGGTAAGTTTAAAGAAGCAGAAGTCTTTGTGAGCAAATAACGCGTCGGATGCGGATGCGGATGCGGTTGGAGCGAGAGGACCCGCTTACGCGTCGGATCCGAATGCGGTTCGCAATGGACTCGGCCATGCGAGAGCGCGGCGGTGTCTTGTTCTCTCTATAAGTAGTAATACCAACTCCCCGCTTCCCCTTCTGCAACTTCCCATTTCGTGACAGGAAAGGAAGGAGGAAGGAAGAATGCAAGAAAGAGAAGGTGTACTGGAATAAGCGTCGAGCTGACGGCACTGCAAGCAGTGCCGTGGATCTCTTTATGTTGTACGAAGAGGTAGAGTGCCAAAGGCAATCCGTAAGATTTGTAGCCATGGACGCAAGACCATATCTAGGCTTCACTTCTGGCTCTAAAGCCACTCCACTTGCAAGGCTGCAAGAACCTCGATAGTTTAAAGCACAATCGCAGGAAAGGATAAGAGCATGGCTCATTGGATGCGAAACATGATTCTGTACCATCACCAAGTACTTTGCACCACCAGTTATGGAAACCAATACCCGTTTTTGATGCATCAAGGACCATGGGATCCCTTTACTCTGGATTGGCATGCTCGGCACTAGAAGGCCACTTTGTGGAGTGGTGGAGTCCCTTTATGCCTTCATCATGACACTGGTGGGACTCATCCGCCATTGGAGGGGGCGAGTCTGCTTGCGGCAGTGCAGTTCTGGGAGGTTCCTGCAACACCCAACTCGCTGGTCCTACCTTTTTTCCTCGAACGAAATAGGTGGGAATTTGTAGGTTGCAGATTTGGGAAGTCCAAATATTTTGTGCTCGATAAAGTAGAGAAACTAGAGAGACATGTTGAGCCCCCCCCTAATCACCACACTTCTAAGAAGAATTTGTGAACGTACACGAGACGGTAGGTTGAAGAAGTGGTCATCGACTCTTAACAGTTCATTTCCTGTTCGGGAGATACAGTAAGAAGATTGTTCCATGTCTTTTTCATAGGAGCAGTGTTCTAGCTAGATTCTAATAGTTTTGTCCCCGAAACTTTTCCTCCCCTTGTTGGAGACTCACAGAAGAAATAGTACACCGTGTCGGATCGGTGTAGCTTAGCAGACACCACCGGACAAAGCTCCTCAGAGTACACATCTGAGAAGTGTACCTGGACGTATATTTTATATCACCAAGGTGGCCCATCCTACACAGCTCGTTTGATGAGTTTGCAACGGGACATAAGTGCTCCATGGTATGGCAATCCAAATCCGGGAATTTTTGCCTATAAATAGATAGCATCACTTCCATTCCCCAATCAGAAGCCTTTCTCCCTCCCGGACACACAGCTCCTAGTTGGTGGCCAGAAGACTCTGCTTGTAGGTATGTCCAGGTTGATAGACCCTCTAGTTGTTGGGAGGGTGATTGGAGAAGTCCTGGACTCCTTCAACCCCAGCGTGAAGATGTTGGTCACATACAACTCCAACAAGCTGGTCTTCAATGGCCATGAACTCTACCCCTCTGCAGTCACATCAAAGCCTAGAGTCGAGGTCCAGGGTGGCGACATGAGGTCCTTCTTCACACTGGTACGCTTTCCAGCTCGAGACTCCATCTCACTTGGCCAACCTTGCTGAAGAGGTCACTTGGCATCTGCGGGACTAACCTTGTGCCGTGGCTCCAGGTCATGACAGATCCAGATGCACCAGGGCCGAGCGACCCATATCTCAGGGAGCACTTGCATTGGTAAATGATCCCCAAATCCCATTCCTCACGTTGGTGGATGAAGATGAAATGCGATCATGAGTTCTGAATTATGACCATATGTAGCTTCTGGTCATGTATACTATATATGCAGGCGTGCATTGGTAGTAGCAGCCGTGCTTTATACTCATTTGGCATTTGCCTCTCACAGGATCGTGACTGACATCCCAGGCACCACGGATGCTTCTTTCGGTGGGTCTCGTCTCCTTCCCTTTCAGAGAGAGAATCCATTGATCCTGAGAACGATTCCTGTGTGTGAGCCACACATGTACACCATCAATAGTCCCGTCACCAGCACTCACGACTAAAATACGAGTAGCAACCACGAGTTATAATCGTTACATCTTCTACTACAACGTGATGCTTTTGATGGTGTGGGCAGGAAGGGAGATGGTGAGCTACGAAAGCCCACGTCCAAACATCGGCATCCACAGGTTCGTCTTTGTTCTCTTCAAGCAACAGCGACGGCAGGCCGTGTCGCCGCCGTCCTCCAGGGATTACTTCAGCACGCGCCGGTTCGCGGAGGAGAACGACCTCGGCCTCCCGGTCGCCGCCGTCTTCTTCAACGCTCAGAGGGAGACAGCTGCCCGGAGGCGTTGAACGATACATGCACATGTACGCGTCTACGTTATCCAACGAAGGCTTTGCGCTGTGGTGCCAAGCATGGATATATCCATGTGTGCCCTCTTCCCCATCCCATCATTCTCTCTGTGTGGTCAGGTGTACTGTTAGTGTCCATCTTCAGTTCAATCCACACCTCTGTTCTTACTGCATGCGTTGCTGTGAGTGTGATGTGTGATTCAGAACGAGGCTGACCGAGAGCAGTTCGTGAGTTGAATCTGCCGTCTGGTACCGGAGAAAAGAAGAGATATGGTTCGATACGTGTCTGCTCGAAGGGGGAGAAATGGTACGAGCGCAGTGGCCACGGCTTCTGTGCCCTGGTGAATTCAGTCGGCCATGGCGCTTTGCGGATCAATTTGGAGGTGCTCTTTTCAGCACTTCTGCGACCCCCGTACGGCTTTCACTTTACTCTGGCGTGGAGCTATGAGGCGGATGCATTAAATCCGACGGTAGCGAGGGTGATAAGAGTAGAGAAGAAGGGAGTTTCTTCTCCCAGTTTTCATTAATATATTGTACGTGTTCCATGTGACAGAATTATGTCAACAA
The DNA here is from genome assembly GCA_024322285.1 of Musa beccarii. Lineage (NCBI taxonomy): Eukaryota > Viridiplantae > Streptophyta > Magnoliopsida > Zingiberales > Musaceae > Musa > Musa beccarii. Next base: position 12,413,214 of record CM044397.1, read on the forward strand.
GTTGTACGGGAAGAATCAAATCATAGATCGTGATATCTACATAATTTTTCTACTTCCTTTGCCGGTGAGTCCATCCAATAACATTTCTCATGTTAGTATACTTTTACGTCGTGACAATTAAATCAATACAACTAGATCCAAATCTAAATACGCTTGATTACCTCGACAAGTGCTCAAGCAAGAATTTGACATCGGGTTGGGGGAAGCGATTTGTCTACCTGCTCGGGGATGATGCCTCCTTCCATTGATCGGCCCGTCGCACGTCTTCCGGTTCCTGCACACATGTCAGGTCAGGATTTTTCGACTCGACCCTTCTGAAGCTTAAGTTAACGTTACGAGAGAGAGAGATGAGTGTTCGAAGAGAAGTCCCCCAGAATGGCATCGACTTGGGGCTTTTATAGAGAATGAAATCCTGACCCATAATATACTACGAGAGTATAGTCCCGAGCGTTCGGGGCGACACTATGGAGGCACCGTCCCGACCTTTCTGGGATAGCACTATACCTTGGAAGGCGCCCGTGCTCGTACGGGTGCATGCTCGATGGAGCTATCGAGGTGCCATCCCGAGCTTTCCGGGATAGCGTTGTGTTTTTCGAACGACGCTTGTACTAGTATGGGCGTGTGTTTGGTGGTGCTATCGAGGCATCGCCCCGAGCTTTCTGAGACGGTACTGTCGAGGCGCCACCCCGAGCTTTTCGGGATGGCACTGTGTTGCCTTGGTCGATGCTTGTTCTAATATAGCCAAGGGTTGCCAAGTTGTGTTGATGTGGCTTGCCACCTTGGCCTTCATGCCAACGTGGTGGTGGGCTGCTAACTATGGGAGGGTGGGGTCGGTACGTGCCCTATCATTCTCCCCCCCCGGGAGAAAGCCATGCATCGGCTCTTGTTAGAGAGGACCTGGGATGTGGCTTTTGTCTCTAGGAGTTGAGGTTGCCAACTTGGCTTCTGGTCAGCACTGGAGAGGTTTCCCAAAGGATAGTCGGTCGGGTTGGTTCGACGGTCGGTTATTGATCCGGCGACACGGGTGGCCTGCAGACGAGTGGTATGGCTCGGGTAGCATGTAACCGAGGGGCATGACTTGGGCAACTTGCGCCCGAGGGGCATGATTCGGGCAGCTTGCAGCTGATGAGCTTGACTTAGGTAGCTTACGACTGAGAGGCTTAACTCGGGCAGCTTACGACCAAGAGGCTTGACTCAGGCTGCTTGCGATCGAGAAGCTTGACTCGGGCAGCTTACGGCCGAGAGGCTTGACTCAGGTAACTTGCGATCAAGAGGCTTAACTCGGGCAACTTACAGTCGAGGAGCTTGACTCGGGCAGCTTGCGATCGAGGAGCTTGACTCGGGGAACTTGCGATCGAGGGGCATGACTCGGGCAGCTTGTGGCTAAGGGGCATGACTCGGGCAGCTTGCGGCTGAGGAGCTTGACTCGGGTAGCTTGTGGCTGAGGAGCTTAACTCGGGTAGCTTGCGATCGAGGGGCATGACTCGGATAGCTTATGGCCGAGGAGCTTAACTTGGGTAGCTTATGACCGAGGGGCATGACTCGGGTAGCTTGTGGCTGAGAGGCTTAACTCGAGTAGCTTGCGGTCGAGGAGCTTGACTCGGGTAGCTTGCAATCGAGGGGCATGACTTGGGCAACTTGCGATCGAGAGGCTTGACTCAGGTAGCTTGTGGCCGAGAGGCTTGACTCGGGTAGCTTGCCGAGGGGCATGACTCAGGCAGCTTGTGGCCGAGGGGCACGACTTGGATAGCTTACGATCGAGAGGCTTGACTCGAGCAGCTTGCAGCTTAGGGGCTTGTCTCCAAACAGCCACCCTGTGGTTCCATCCGTGGTTGACTTTTGGTGTTTTCAACTGCCTCGTTTCACACATGGATTTGACCGTCACTTACCCTACCATATCTGTCGGAGTTGGCGACGGCTGATTCTGATGTTTTGGGGCACCAAACTTTCATAGCTTTGGCTTTGGCGGGAGATTCTGGCACCAGATCCGACCATCACTCAATGCCGATAACGCTTAGGGTTCCACGCCATGGAATGGCTTTTAATGGATCATGATGGTGGGGCGAGCTGTCATCTACCTTCAGGGAGGTGAAGGGTCATTTCGATCAACAAGACCCTCCTTATATACTAAGTCACAAGGCATCTTTACCTTGTGTTAGACCGACTTCCTTCTTCGATTGTCCTCTTCTTCGGTCTTCGACCTCCTCGGTTGTCTCCTTCCTCGATCGCTTCCTTTTCCTTCTTCAGGTCAATCGGGATGGCATCCTCCTTGTCTTCGTCCCTCTTCTCCTCTAGTAACACCAAGAGTAGCCTGTTGTCATCGGGTTGTGACTCTCCCATCAACGAGAAAGCGGCACGAGCGCTCGAGGCCCTGAAGTCATGGCATGACCTTGACTTTGTCATGACCGAGGATTTTCTTGGCCACGTTCAGGAGCGATTATAGCATTCCGACCGACTACGAGCTTCACGTTCCTTGACTGGGATAGCGCGCTTATGACTCATTCCCTCGGGGGGTTGCTCTCACACTAGACACTCTCAAAGTGGGGCTTCAGTTCCCCTTGCACTTAATCATCGAGGCCTGCCTCTCCTGGTGGCATATCTCCCTATCCCAAATGGCGTCCAATTCCTAGCGCTATCTGGTGGCATTTCTCAGGGAGTGCCAAGATGTGGGTATCATCTTGACCCGATCCCTTTTCTTCTCGTGCTTTCTTCTTTCCAAGGGGTCGAGTGGATACTATTTGTCGGTCCGGTCGGGCTTTAGGGTCAGCGGGGTTCCTTCCAAAAATAAAGGGTAGAAAGGCCGCTTCTTCATTAGTTGTGCTCGGGATGGAGCTTCAGCCTACAGTGGTCATCGTGCCTGATTAACAACTCTGCACCTGGACTGACCGAGGATGAGTACGGGAATCTCGGGAGACTGAAGGAGATACTTGCCTCCTCTCGAGTAATCAGAAACATGATCGTGCAATGGCTCATCGAGGCAGGGCTTAGCCCGACATCTCAGGGTATGCCTACAATCGCCTCCGTTTATTTAGTTTCTACTGCCTATTGTTCGCCTAATCCTTTGCTCTCTCATGCAAACATGGTGAACCTTAGGACGGTGCAAGGGATGTCGCGCACTTCCTCGACTCCCACACCGCGCCCGATGGCAGAGCCATGCTCGGAGGTTCATGAATGGCCGAGGAGCATCGAAGTCGATCGGTCTTGGAAGAAGACAAAGATATGTGCGTCAAAGAAGTTCGAGTCGACTGCAGCTCGAGCAGGAACGCCCTCGGTCAAGCACGGGCCTGGTTCGGATGCGGGGGGTGACGGTGGAGGAGGGTGTGGCGACGCAAGGGCCAGTCGGGGCGAGACAGGCAAAGCCACCCGTGCGCCCTCCATGCGCGACCTTTGTCGCACCCGAGCCCACACTAAAGACGAGCCTTTCCAGGCTCTATTCATAGGCAATCTTCAGGAGGGGGAGGCATCCGACCCGATCGTGCCTCGTTGGTCGAGTTTGACTCGAGGGGATCGAGTATGATCCGACAGCATGTCTATGGCCACATTTGTCCGCGAGGTGCTCCATCCTGATCTAGCTTAGTAGGTATATAGATCTCCTTCAGAGGTGCTGATCGTAAAATCAGCGAAGTCGCTGATATGGGTAAGGATCACCCCTTCGCCCGTTTGCCCCACTTGGGACCTTCTTTCGTTCTGATCGAACCTCCTGTGCAGGGTCAACATTACTTCATGGCGTTGATCGACTGCATGCAAGATGCCGTTCAGGTTATTAGTAGCATGGGCGATAGGATCACCAAGCTTCGAAGCCAGATCAAGGAGCTGAAGGCTGGAGCTACACCCGAGGCTGTAGCGGCGGCTGAGCGATGGGCGATTGAGCTTGAGGCAGAAGTGGCATGTCTAAAGTCCGAGTTTAGGGAGGCCGAGCAGCAAAGGGGGGAGTTCCGGGAGCAACTGAAGGAGTCCCATGCTCAGGTTCGCTCCATGGAGAATGAGCTACTCGAGCTTTCACAAATATTAAAAGCAGCCAGGACCGAGGTCAGAGTGTCCGCAGAGGCGCTGGCGGAGGAGGCTCGGTTGGGGCCCGAAAAGAATAAGAAGCTGATTGAGGAATACAAAGAGTCTTATGGCTTCCAGCTCAAGTTGGCTAGGTCTAAGCAAGTTACCTATGAATATGGATACCGAGTCACGATGGCTCGGTTCTAGGCTCGGTATCCGAACCTCCAGCTTGAGGAAGACTCTTTTGCTTCCCTGCCCGAGTATGAGAGCATTAACATGCCCGAGGAGGTCCCCTTCGATGATAGTGTGGACCCCCCCCCTAGGCCTGAGTTGCTTCATTTAATTTTGGTTTTGTAAGGGGTTTGTCAGGTAGAACCACATTTTGTAAACCATGATCGAACCGATTATGTTATCAGATTTCGAATTTTAATGAAAACTTCTTGTTTTAACTATCGCATACAATCTCGTGTTACCCGGCTACACAAAAAATTTCTTTAGGTTAGACATATTCCACGTCCTTGGTATCGGTCATCCTTCCATCGTGGCCAATCGGTAGGTGCCATCCTGAACTACATCAGTTACCCGATAAGGACCTTCCCAGCTCGGGGCGAGCTTGCCACGTGATCGGGTCGGGTCACTGACCTCGACCCTCCATAGGACCAAGTCGTTTAGCCTAATCGGTCGGGTGTGTAGCTTTCGATTATAGAGCCTGGCAACGGCCTTTTGTAGGCGAGGGCTCTAAGGTGGGCGTCGGCTCGTCATTCTTCTACCAAATTGAGCCCAGCTCGTAGCCCATTCCTCGATGTGTCCTCCTTGTAATTCTCCACCCTGGGTGTTGGGAAGATGACCTCGAGTGGCAAGACGATCTCGATGCTAAACGCGAGGCTGTAGGGAGACTCTCCTGTGGTGGTTTTTGGTGTAGTCCGGGAAAACCACAATATACTCGGGAGCTCCTCTACCCAGGCCCCTAGTGCCCCAAACACTCTCTTCTTAAGCCCCTCTAAGATCGCTAGATTGGTTACTTTTGCCAAGCCATTCATTTGGGGGTGAGCCACCAAGCTAAATCTCAACTGTATTTCGTAGCTCGAGCAAAACTTATTGAACTTATCATTATTGAACTGAGTCCCGTTATCGGTGACGATAGCCCTCGGGATACCGAAGCGGGTCACGATGTTTTTCCAGATGAACCCCACTATCGGCCGCTCAGTAATTGCTGCTAGTGGCTTGGCCTCCACTCATTGTCCCAAGGCTAGCGGGAAAGGCCCAAGGAGGCCCATTCCCCATTGCGCAAAGGGCCACGCGCAGTCGATGGGCATAAGGGGAACTATGGGCTGTCGGGGTGTTCAGGCATGCTTCTGGCATGGGATGCATCTTTGTACGTAGACCTTCGTGTCCTGATGCATGGTCGACAAATAGTACCCTTAGTGGAGAATTTTAAAGGTCAGGGTCTACCGGCCGATGTGCTCACCACATATTTCCTCATGTACTTCGGCCAGAACTACCCGAGCCTCCTCAGGGTCCAGGCACTGCAGGAGTGGTTGGGTGAACGACCTACGATAGAGTTGCTCGTTCATTTCACAATACTAAGCTTGCATGCACTAAAGGCATCGGGTGGCGGCCTTGTTGGTTAGCAGCACCCCATCTCTTTTGTATTGTAGTATTTCTTGAATCTAGGTCGAATGCACGTCGGCTGAGGCCACGACCTCGGTTGTGATCGTACGGGATGGGAGCTCTTCGACCTTGGGTCTTGGGTTGTCATCGGATCCCGAGGCGAGCTTTGCTAGTGCGTTGGCTCGTGCATTTTGATCCTGCGACACCCTTGATAGCACGAAGCGTGAGAAATTGGCAGCGAGCTTCTTCGCCTCGATGAGATATCTTGACATGTTTGGGTCTCGAGCCTCGTAGCCTCCGTTGATGTGCTCCACCACTAGCTGTGAGTCTGTGAAGACTTCAATGTCTTTGATATGTAACTTGACGGCTAGCCTGCTCAGCCAGCCAGGAGTGCTTCGTACTCTGCTTTGTTGTTGGTGGCCTTGAAACCGAAACGGAGGGATCTCTCGAACAACTGCCCGTTGGGGCCTTCTAGCATAAGTCCTGCGCCAGTGCTCCTAGAGTTGGCTGATCTGTCCATGCACAAGCTCCACTTTCACTCGAGATGCTCCTGAGTGCCATCCTCGGGTGGGGCTAGCTTTGAGATGAAATCGGCGATGACCTGAGCCTTGATGGCAGCCCTTGGTGCGTATTGTATATCGAATTCTTCAAGCTTGACTGACCATTTGAGTAGGCAACCTTGATCGGGTGAGCCTGGAAATAAGGCCACAGCTTTCGAGCCATCAGAACGAGCGCCCAAAGCCAGCTTTTTGATCGACAGGTATTGCCCCTCAAGCCCGCTCAGCACATGGCTTGTGTAATAGATCGGTTGTTGAACTCTGAAGGCCTCCATGATCAGGACAGAGCTGACCACTTATTTGGAAGCGACTAGGTAGAGGCCGAGTTACTCTCCTGAAGGGACCGTAGCGAGCCGAGGGAGCTTGGTCAAGTGCTGCTTGACCTGCACAAAGGCCTCTTCATATTCCTTCATCCACTCGAAGTTCCTTGGGCTCTTCAGGGCCCAGAAAAAAGAAGACATTTGTCGCTCGATCGAGATAGGAATCGAGACAGGGCGGCGAGCCTCCCGATCAACTGTTGCACCTCCTTGACTATCCAGGGCGATTGTATATTGATGATGGCTTGGATCTTCTCTGGGTTTATGTTGATTCCCCTCCTGTGGATGACGAAGCCGAGGAATTTGCCTGAGCCAACGCCGAAGGCGCACTTGGCAGGGTTGAGGCGCATGTCAAACCTTCGCAGAGTGGCAAATGCCTCGGCGAGTTCTACTAGGTGCATTAGGGCCGACTAGCTTTTGACGATCATGTCGTCAACATATACCTCTATGTTTTGCCCGATCTGTTGGGCGAATATCATATTTACCATTCTTTGGTACATGACCCTGACGTTTTTTAACCCGAATGACATGACCCGATAAAAGTAGACACCTTGTCAGTAAGAAAGGCAATATGCTCATGGTCCTCGGGCGCCATCTTGATCTGGTTGTGCCCTAAGAAGGCATCCATAAATGAAAGGAGCTAATGTCCCGAGGTTGTGTCAACCAGCTGATCAATTCTCGGGAGCGGGTAACAATCCTTCTGACATACTCGGTTAAGGTTAGTGTAGTCAACACACATTCTTTAGCTTCCATTAGACTTTTTAACAAGGACTACATTCGATAACCACCGAGGATACTTGGCCTCGGCGATAAAACTTACTACCAACAGGCGCTCCACTTTGTCGCGAACTGCTTGTTGCCGGTCTGGGGCCAACCTCCTGGGCTTATGTTTTATCGGATGGGCCTTGGGGGAGATGTTCAAGTGATGCTGTGTGACTCCTCCGTCAATCCCAAGCATATCCACTGGCGACCAAGCGAAGATGTAAGCATTACTGGTTAAGAAGTCGATGAACTGTACTCGCTCTTGCTCCGGGAGTTCCGACCCGACCTTCACAACCCGATCGTGTCGATCTTGATTCAGTGGCACATCCACCGTGAGCTCGGTCGGCTCAGGGTGCCACAGTGATTTTGTGACATCCCGTGGGTCCTCCAGTGGCTGCTCATATCTTGACTTTTTGGGCAGCAAGATCACTGTCAAGTAGCATTGTCTGGACTCCCGAGGGTCTCCCCTTACTTCCCCGAATCCGGTTTGGGTCGGGAACTTAATCGTTCGATGGTAGGTGGAGATGACGGCCCAAAATTTGTTGAGAGTAGGTCGGCCTAGGATTGCATTATACGCCGAGGGGAGCTCTACCACCATGAAGGTTGTCATTATCGTCTTTGACTTGGATTCTTCTCCCAGGGTTATAGGCAGGACGACCATGCCGAGAGGGGAGATCAAGTCGCTTGTGAACCCGATGAGTGCTGAGTGCTTAGCGTCAGGGCCTCCTTGAGCAGGTCGAGCTTCCGAAAAGCATCGAAGTAAAGGACGTCGGCAGAGCTTCTCGTATCCACCATGACCCTTTTGACATGGGTGTTGGCGATTCTGGCCAAGATCACTAGCGCATCGTCATGCTCAGGGTGATTTGTTTCTTCGATCGGGAAGGTGATTTCTAGGTCGTGTCGCTACTTTGAGGACCCGTCTAAAGCCGCTTGGGCATAGACCTTTCATCATGACATGATGTCCCCTCCCGAGGTAGGTTCGCCCGTGATTACGTCGATTTGTCGTTCGACCAGGCTCATGAGTCATGGCGATGGGTCTCGGTTTCCCCTTAGATGACGGTCGAGGTGCCCCCGACGAATGAGCTCCTCGATCTGATGCTTTAAGTCTCTTAATTCCTCAGTGTCGTGGCCATATGCCTGGTGAAAACCAATAGTACTTGGTTTGGTCTTGGAGCTCTGGGGGGCTCTTCATCGGGTTGGAAGCTTTTAGGAGACCCTTTTCCTTAATCTAGAGGAATATCTCCGTTCTAGAAGCACTTAAGGCTAGAAGGGGGGACCTCGGGGTTGGCGCATCAGGTTGGTCCATCCTCCTCCTCGGGGCAGCTAAGGCCTACCCCCGGGAAGGCTTCGCTCTGACTCTCTTATGCTCTTCTTGCTTCCCGACTATTAGGGACTCCGTGGCAACGTACCGATTTGCATGTTAGAGCATTTTCGAGACTATTGTTGGTGGCCACTCATCGAGCGACTAGAAGAACCTAGACGATCGTAGCCCCATCATGAAGGCCTGCATTATTAGAGAAGGTTGAGCATCGGGAAGCCTCATATTTCTTAAGCAAAACGTGTTATAAAATGAGAAAGAGGCTTATCCTCTTTCTGGTTAAGGCCGAGGAGCAGGGCGACGGAAGGTTTTGGCCATGCGTAGGCTAGAAAGTTGAACTCAAAATCATTGGCAAGTTGATCAAAAAACGAGGCCAAGCTAGGCCTTGTTAGTTATAGGTGCTCTACAAGCCAATTATGTGAGTGATGGCACCTGTGACACGTTGCGTCAATCTCTTTGTATATTATTACTGATATTTTCTCACATTATCTAGATGAATATTGTGATGTTCTTGGATCTGTGGAATGGGAATCAGATCATGATGAGATCATGATAATGAGACCGATATACCTTTAAACACAAATCCTAAATCATCATAGTCATAGGTTACTCAAAAAGGACATCGAGATAATCGAATAGATTAGTATACTGTGTACTCGTCTATATGATGAAGGTGACTGGTTTCATAGTCACTTGTGTGGGGACACTAAAAGTACAATGTAGGTGCTCATTGGAGAATGAGTTCACTGATTGATCCGCTTATGGAATGCTGGATGGTTAATGGTACCTAACGTCAGACGGCAATTCCGTAGTCCCAATTGTATGTATGATCCTTAGACTTGAGATACCAAAGATGCATTGTATGAGTACTCTATTCTTTGACGTCGGACTTATAGGTTTGGAAAGCTCCAGATCTGGTACAGTCGATTCTCGGGAATGGTAGCCAACCTTACGAATGCAATTAAATGTTAATAGAGGTTCATCCATTCTCGATATCATGAGAGGAATATCCCACGTATGCTCACTCAGGCAAAATCCTTGGCCAGGGTTGTTCGGATTGAGATTCATCCATTCTTGATAATGAGATCGATATACCTTTAAATACAGATTCTAAATCATCCTGGTCATAGGTTACTCAAAAAGGACATCGAGATAACCGAATAGACTGGTGCGCTATATACTCGTTTAAATAATGGAGGTGACTTGTCTCATAGTCACTTGTGTGGGGACATTAAAGGTACAATGCAGGTGCTCATTGGAGAATGAGTTCACTAATTGATCCGCTTATGGAATGCTGGATGGTTAATGGTACCTAACGTCAGACAACGATTCTGTAGTCCCAGTTGTATGTATGATCCTTAGACTTGAGATATCAAAGAAACATTGTATAATCGGTTTGGAAAGCTAGACTTACAGGTTTGGAAAGCTCCAGATCTTGTATAATCGGTTCTTGGGAATGGTAGCTAACCTTACGAAGGTAATTAAATATTAATAGAGGTTCATCCATTCTCAGTATCATGAGAGGAATATCCCGCGTGTGCTCACTCAGGCAAAATCTTTGGCCAGGGTCATTCGGATTGAGAGAGTTCTCTGAGAGAATCCGATTAGAGCGAGACTTGGATAGGATTCCGTATGGGCTTGACATTACCATGCTCAATATACGATCTCTAGGATATTAGATAGATGAGGGACTATAGATACATGGTAACTGAGGACACAGGTCCGATGGATTAGATCCCTCTTTACCGTTTAGGGACTATGGCGTAGTGGCCTAATACGTCCATAGTCGATGAGTCGAGTGAATTATTATGGAGATAATAATTCACTATATCAAAAGGAGTTCTGAGTTAGAATGAGTTCTGACGGGAGTGACTCATGACCAGCTCGGTATGGGGCCTAGAGGGTCACACACATTAGGTAGATGTTGTGATGAGTAGAGGTGCAAATATAAGATATCGACGGAGCCTCTATTTTAGATCTTATGAATAAGATCCAATCAGATAATTGGATGAGATCAAATTTGATGATTGGATAGATATCTAATTGGATAGAGATTCAACTAGATAATTGGATAGAGATCCAATGTGAATAGGATAGAGATCCAACTGGATAATTGGATAGAGATCTAATATGAATATGATACATTAATGATAGGCTTCATGCACCTCTATAAATAGGAGAAATTTTTGGTTCATAGGCTAGAGCTCTTGGAAGTTGCCCATCCTATTCTCCTCCTCTCCTCCTCGGCTCCGGTAGCCTCGCGATGCACATGGAGAGGGTGATCCCGTAGTGATCTAAGGAGTGTCGTCACTGCGTCCGCTGTGTAGATTACCACTAGAGAGGAATACGCTAGTGCTCCTTCATCCTCTTCATCGGATCTGAAAATTTTAGGGATATATGATCTCCCTAGGTAATGCTCCTAATATGATATGTGTGGTTTTTGGGATTTACGTTTTTTTCACGCAACAATCGTCGCACAACGGTCAAGTACTTAACTATGAGAAATCTGATCTTGTTTTTGTTTTTCATTGCGTTTGAGATGCCGATTCACGATTTTTCAACAGGCCTGAGCCGGTTGTACCACACCCGAGTTAGTCCCCTGAGAGTGGTGGGAAATGCCCTACACATGAGAGCGTTAGAAGTTCTGTACAACGCCATATGGGCCCAGAACGCAGCCACATGCTCAGTCGGGTCGGAGCCGCCATCATGCGCGTTGAGCGAGGGGAGGCGGAAGCTCGGTGGGATGTGCCTATCTTGAATCTCGGGGGCAAAAGGCGACCCACAATGGGCATCTTCCTTGAGCTCTTCTTTGGATTTACGGACCTCCTTTTGCACTTCGTCCAATTGTTGGTTGACAAAGTGCAGTTGGGCTTGGAGAGAGTCCGTTGAGTCGGACGATAGCATGTCAGGCTCCTGCTCCACCCTCGAGTCTCCCAACATGCCTTCGGGAGACAAAACTATGTCCGTTGCAAGAGGGATTGGTGGCACCCTGGGGATGGGGACCGGCGGCTCCAACCGTTGCAACGGTGGATACGCCGATTGCTGAATAAGCTGAGTGATGAGTGGGACGATGGCTTGCATCATCTCTGCCAAAGTTTGGACTTGGTGGACGAGGCCATGGAATGCTTCAGGTGAAATGAGTAGCTAATCGGTTGGGTGTCTTAGGCGAGGATAGGCGGGAGTCGGTGACGATAATGCATGTGATAGGGCGGTCAATAATGCTCCACCTCGAGTCGAAAGGTGTTCCCAATATGCCTTTGGGAGGCGAAACTAACCTTGTGACATCTAGGCTCTCCTTCTAGCGCCAAGATATATTGGCGGCGACCATGGCTAGGTTTGAGTATGAATGCGCTTGGTCGTCTCAGCGGGTGCTCGGGCAAGAATTTGACATCGTGTCACGGACAAAATTGTAAACGGCTTGTTCAGTGTAATGCTTGTGCTTGTCCGTGTCCCTTTTTGGTTGGTTGTCACTTGTAAAGCTTGTAAAGGGCTTGCCAAAGGCAAAATGCCATATTTGAGTGAGTTTGATGGACCATTGTAGGCTTGTCATTGCGTTGAGAATACTTGTAATAGAATTCGGTCTATAGTGGACCAATTTTATGCCTTTGCGAATGCGAGCTTGTGATATCCATTGTTGGAATGTGCATTGGCTATAAAGTGAAATGTGGATCCCGTGTAGCTCTCCGTCTTCTCTTTTGTAGGTCCTAAGGGATTGCAGGAGATTTGGGGGTGACCTGCGGTGGCATTGGTGGATAGCTCCGGGTTGGTATGAGAGCGGGACAACACTTAGCTTAGCATAATGTGGGAGACCTTGCACCCCAAGCTAGAATTACGGAGCGCACAAAGGTGGGGATGGTCGAGTTGCGGTGGCTCGACATTGAACCCACTTGCGGTGCTCGAGGCAAGCGGGGTGCTTGGCCAAGGATGAATGTTGCGAGGTTGCTCAATGATCGAAAGAGATGCGCAAAGCTGTGAGGAAAGTTGCAAACTCAAGGAATTGATGCAAGGTAGAACCGTGGCCATGGGAAGGTCCGTGCATTGGAGCATTGAAACTTTCTCTTCGGCATGTGATACTTTCGTAAGATCTGAAGTGTGCAAAGAGTTCAAAGACATGTTGCTAGACCCGGAGGGTGCTAGTCGGTAGTGTATTGGTGAGTGTCTCAATCTAGCAAGTGCATTCGCCCGATTTGTTCAACAGAGGCGGACCAAGGGGCGGTGGTCTCCAAAACTTCTGTGAGGAAGGATCCGAAGAGAGCTCTCCCGGAGGGATAGCACCAATCCATTAGTGTGAGGAGTATTACAGAGCTCGAGGATCGAGTGAGCGATGAGGAGTCATCGTATGATCTCGCAAGTGGCAATGTCGTTGGTGGACGCATAAGCGAGATCAAGTGGGGAGCAACCCAGGCAACACAAAGTGAAGGCACACTAAGAGCCGCCGTGAGTTCGGACTCAACCAGGGTGCTCGGCCACCATTAATCCAATGCTAATCGAAGCGAGAACCACTTGGGAAATTCAATGTGAAGGGAGTTGGCTTTGAAGGGCAAAGTGGTTCCTTACACGAGGTCAAGGACATGGACTCTGCGAGGCAAGGATGATGCTTCCTTCCATGGGTTGATATTCGGATGGAGCAAACTTCTAATTCCTTCAGGCACAAACATCTTATCTCGATAAAGCACTTGGTGGAGAGTCAAATCGAGGGTTTCCCAACTCGGGCAAGAGGATGCAGAGACGCTACTCTTGAAGAATTAAGTTGTTTATTCAAGTATGAGAGCGCGCAGGAGATGAGTAGATCGAACAAAGTCCCCATAATGGCATCGGCTCCTAGAGGGCTTTTATGAGAGAATGGGATTACGACCCATAATGTGCCAAAAAGCGAGAACTGAATCCTGCATTGGCGGAGTCCACACATGGAGATGCTATGGAGCGCGATCCTGGCCATTAGGAGGCGACATTTCAGGATGATGTTGAATGGTTCGTGGACGACAGTGGATCCGTGAGGGACATGGTCATCTCTGGAGATATGACCAGGAGGAGCGCGACAAGGTGTTTGCTCGATGGTGCTATCGGCGTTGTCCCGAGCATTTGGAAGCCTTGGACATCGCTTATGGGGTGTGCACTCTCGAGGAAGAAGTTCGAGATGCAAAACCAGGAGTCCCATTTGGGTTTGGATCATCTGAGGTATGATCGAGCTGGCGAAGAGTGGAACTACTCGAGCTCACACGGCAAGTCGAGGCAAGCGAGTGCTTGGCGACGTTATCGAGGCGCTACCATGAGCTTTCGGGACACGATGCTTAGGGCGTACGATATGATCGATGGGACTGTACCCAGTATGTATCGATTATAACGTGGCATGTCACCTCAGCAGGCAGATCTACCATCACGATGTAGATGCGATGCGAGACAACGGGGTGCTATTGGCGTCGCATGCCATGTGCTACGGGCCTGGGGAGGAGTCATCAATCCCTTACTCTCTTAGAGGGAGAGCACTTGGTTGCGTCGTGGAGGAGGAGAATGCTTTGGCAAATACGTGCGAAGGCCGAAAACTTCGTGAAGACCAATGTCAATGAGACTTTCCATCAAGATAGCCGTGAGTGAACATCTTGTACTACTCGCAGAGACTCTCCGCATAGATGGATCAATAAAGTGGATCAAAGAGTTGGTCCTCGAGCCTGTTCATGACAAGCAATTAGAATTGGTAACAGGAGGGCGAGCTTCAGGTGCAAGGTGCAGTATTGATGATGGCCTCTGCAGAGTAAATATCTGTGTGATTAATTAACCCTAATAATATAAGACAGAGAAAGAAAGATGTAGCATCGAATAAGGAGAAGAAATCACGATGACTGATCTTTATGTTCTTCCGCTATGCCGCCCTTGATATCATCATTTTATCACTGCCATCGTTCTTCTCATTTTACTGCTGAATGATATATTGTTGGATAACGGAGAACAAAATTATCACTTGGTCGAAGAACTATTACTGTCACGGACAAAATTGTAAATGGCTTGTTTGGTGTAATGCTTGTGCTTGTCCGTGTCCCTTTTTTGGTTGGTTGTCATGAGTGAGTTTGTAGTCATTGATCTTGTGATTTTTTCCCCACATTTCTAAATCTATTATATCGTGGTTTTGTAATCCTCGTCTTATTATCTTAATGCGTGCTCGATCGACCTGTTTAATTTTAATATATCTAAATTTATCTTATTTTTCTTATCAAGGAAGGCAATTTTCTGGTCATAAATGATAAAGAAGACTCGCATCAAGAGAAGAAGACCGCGTCAACGTTGAGAACGCGTGGTCTTAATTATGTAGCTGGGAACTAATTGATGCCGCCACACATTTGGATGGAAAAGACCGCGTCAATGTTGACAAGTCAAAATGTCAATTTCCTTGACTTGGAACAATTGAACCGAGTCAACTTTTTTAATTCATATTCTACACGCCCATTTAGTCTATATTTGTCCACGGCACCGAATAATTCTTGTCACCTTAGCCTTCATGTTGACTTTCGATGGGGTTTCAGGGTTTTTTAATATCATCTCAACATAAAGTGGATCGAATAGTTGGTCCTCGAGCCTGTTCATGACAAGCAATTAGGATTCGGTTCCTTCGTGTTCGTAACAGGAGGGCGAGCTTCAGGTGCAGTATTGATGATGACCTCCGCAGAGTAAATATCTGTGTGATTAATTAACCCTAATTATATAAGACAGAGAAAGAAAGATAAGGAGAAGAAATCACGATGACTGATCTTTATGTTCTTCCGCTATGCCGCCCTCGATATCATCTAATTATCACTGGTATCCAGGAAGCCTCCATCCGAGATGCCATCGTTCTTCTCATTTTACTGCTGAATGATATATTGTGTGGATAACGAATTATTCTTGGTAGAACTATTACTGTTTGTAGTCATTGATCTTGTGATTTTTTCTCCACATTTCTAAATCTATTATATCGTGGTTTTGTAATCCTCATCTTATCATCTTAATGCGTGCTTGATCGACCTGTTTAATTTTAATATATCTAAATTTATCTTATTTTTCTGTTCATAAATGATAGAGAAGACTCGCATCAAGAGAAGAAGACCGCGTCAACGTTGAGAACGCGTGATCTTAATTATGTAGCTGGGAACTAATTGATGCCGCCACACATTTGGATGGAAAAGACCGCGTCAATGTTGACAAGTCAAAATGTCAATTTCCTTGACTTGGAACGATTGAACCGAGTCAACTTTTTTTATTCATATTCTACACACCCATTTAGTCTATATTTGTCCATCGCCCCAATTGTTCAGTTAATTTCTTTCATTTTTAATATCCATTCAATATTGTTAGTGTACCTTTACATCGTGACCGTTGAGTCAGCACAGCTAGGTCCAGGTTCGGATGTGCTGGAGTCACCTTGATTGATCTCCGGATAGGAAGCCAGCGTCGGGTCGGGTGAAGCAGGTCGTTTGTCCGTTCGGGGATGAGTCCTCCTTCCGGTGTGCGGCCCGCTATGCGTCTTTCGATTCTTGCACACAGGTCGGGTTGGGGTTTTACGACCCGACCCCTCCGATGGTGAAGTTAGTACTTTTTTTAGGGAGATGTCTTGCCCTCCAAAAGTTGGATCCTTAGACTGGCATCGGTCTGGGATTTTTATACCGAGAAAGGTGCTAGTTCTCTGTGTCGTGGAGTGCCATTTTGAATTTCTAGGTGGCGCTGTGGAGGCACCATCTCGGGCCTTCGGGATAGCATCGTATTTCGGATGGATTCAATTTGGGGATGTGTCACGCCACTTAGACACTTCGTTTGATGACGACGTGATAATGATGTGGCCTACCATCTTTAGTCTTTACATCGATGTGGTAATGAGGAGCTACCTATAGGAGGGTGTCATCGGTACGCACCCCATAAAATATCAATAAAAATGTATCATTTTAATATTATTAATAAAAAATATAAAATAAATATTGAACACTCTCGAGTTGTATGATTCGATATCAATGGAATCAACATCATGAGAATTTGATAGATAAGACGAGTGCCACGTGAAATTTGTCCTTCATGGAATAATTTCCTGCACGAGACAATGATATGTTCTTTAAATTAAAATTTAAAAGTAATTTCTTTTTATAGAACTGGAAAACATAGAAATATATTAATATAATAACATTTTCAAAAAATTCACAGCAATATCTATCACATCAACTGGTTTTAGTCCAATAATGCCTCTTCGATTCTCATCCAATGTTTATTGAAATTTTATGATACCCATTTTTTTTTTAATTTCAAAACCGAAGTATATAATGAAAAGAAACAAAATGAGGAATCTGATCATGAAGAAGAAGGAAGCAATACGAGAAATTAAATAATCAATAAAATTAATTAAAGCACTTTAGGTGTTCCATTTTTTTGTTTAACTCAAGTTTTCTATTGGTAAAATTAGGGGTAACCAGTAAATCTAGAGTTAAAAAAACCATATATATATATATAATATGATTTCCTTAGAAAATACTCATATTTCACCTAGTTTACTTTTTCTTTAATAGTATCTCTCTTTTGATCACCATAACAAAAACACTATAAAGCCTATATAAAATATCATAAATGATCTAAATAGATTTCTAACCTCAATCACACTAATTATAAACCTAAAAATACGATAGTGTAATTGTCTATGAACAATAATAATCAAAGGGATATGATATCATATCATCTATAGTGATTCTCAAAAATATTCATTCAATATATGAATAAAATACTATAAAATTATTAAAAAATATTTTAAATGAGTCAATTGAAAGCACTATAATAGTTGAAAATTGATATAAAAAACATGCAAAAAAAAATTTAACGAAAAACTTTTGAGGGGCATTTTAGATTTTTTTTAAAAAAAATTAGATGTGTTGTTTGGGAAAAAAAAAAGAAGCAAAAGAGGGGTTACCTTTAAAAAAAATACACCAAATATGAATATATTTTTTTAAAAAAATTGCTTATGTATAATGTAATATAATATAATATAATATAATGATGACCCCATAAAATTAAATTAGGTCGAGAGTCCTCCCCCTCAGGACTTTATGAAACATATTGAGATAACTATTGATGTTGGGAGGAGCAAACTATCATCTTGTCCAAGTGGCCCCCCTATTAATTAACATAGAGTCAACATCCTTGTAGGATAGTAATTTGACTAAGATGTCAGTCAAATGTTATAGGCGACGTTATCAATCAATATATATCTAATTTATCATCAAAGCTTAAAGCTCTCTTTTTATTCTGTCCAATAGCACCATCCATTGCAAAAGAGATATATTTATTCCTCATGGCTTCGTAGTCACAAGTCGTCATTCGTTTATGTGGTCCAATTAGATTCGTTAATCATCCTCAATTCCACATCCAATTCGACTTTGAATATATATATATATATATATATATATATATATATATATATATATATATATATATTTGCAAATACTTTGAATAATTAATTGTAGCTACACAAGTGTCTTAAATTTTAAACCTAATTGACAACTACACTTTCTTTCTTCGCTTTAAGAATAGAAATAGTTTAGTGGTAGTAGTAGCAGCAACATTAGTAATAAAAAAAGAACAATAATAATTATTATTATTGTAGGATGGCACCTCTTTACCTTTTCAAACATCGAAAATACCTTTTTGTTAGGAAAAAAAATACATGTAGTATGAGGATTTCAATATATATGTTCACATAAATTAAAGCTACATGAAAAAATTAAATTTTTTATCATCATTTATTTTTTTTTGAACCAGTCAAAATCATCCAAACTCTTTTATAAATTGCTTTTTAAAATATTAAAATTTATGATTAGATTAATAATTAAGATATATGGGATGGAAACTAGATTAACGCTCGATCACACTTTTCTTGAATAAAATAATAATATTTTTATTGATATAAAAAAGTATTATAACTAGGTGATGTTTCCCCCTTATTTATTATCATTGTTCCCTAATAAATTAACAAATATATAGATCTAAATTTAAGATTAAGTAAAATAATAATAATTTATGTTATTATTTATTTTTATTATATATATATACATATACATGTATATTATTATATTAAAATAAATATAAATAATTATTACCAGTCTCTGCATCTGCCTCGATCGTTCGGTCGATATGAGATGGTGGAGAATGGAGATCGTCGCACATACATTCCCCCGCCCCATGGAGTCCCCGGTGGAGGTCGGTGCTCCGGCTGAGGCCGTCGGCAGCAGCCTCTCCCCGAACTCGCCGGTCGCTCAGTGGTCCGAGTCCGCGGCCGCCACGAAGCTTCAGACGGTCTACCGCAGCTATCTAACCCGACGCAGGCTGGCCGACTCCGCGGTCGTCGCCGAAGAGCTCTGGTTTGTCGCCTCTCTTGGCGTTCTGATTGGTCTTTAGATGTACGGAGTTTCACTTGTTTCGCTTGTGTTGTTGGGGCGTATACGGAAGGTGGCAAGTGATGGACTTCGCTCGACTCAACCACAGCACCGTGTCGTTCTTCGACCACATGAAGCAGGAGACGCCCGTCTCGCGCTGGAATCGTGTTAGATTGAATGCTTCGAAGGCTCGTTGCTCCTCTTGATTGCTTTCTTTCTTTCTTTCTTTCTTTTCGTCTTTACTTTAAATATTTTGGTAACAAGCAAATCAAAACCAATTCTTTGGCTGATCGATCAAGGGTTGGCATTTTTGGTGAACTACAGGTTGGTCAAGGATCATCCAAGGACGCCAAAGCTCTGGAGCTGGCTTTTCAGCACTGGATTGAAGCTGTAAGTACACATGTTTCTTTTGCTTGCGGTTTTCTTACCGTTCTTGATTTGCTACAGGTTTATTTCTCTAGCCAAAGGTCTCTCTTTTTTTGGATTTATGAAGAGTCATAGGTCATAGCTACCTTTTTCTTTGTTTGTTCCCGTTCCAACTCTGGGCTTTTACAAGGTACGCAAGTTTCTTTACTGTTCTGGACTTGCTACGGGAGGTTTACATTTCTAGTCAAAAGGTATAGTTTTTGTTTATCAGAGAAAATTCATAGGGTCAGTAAACCGATTTTTTTTTTTGCTTTTAACTTTTACTATGTTTTTGTTCCTACTCTGTTTGTGTGGCAAATTCCCAACTTGTCTAGAACTTAGCTGGAAGCCACTCTGGAACCTTAGTTCAGAACTAGGAATGACCTGTGTCTTGCTTACTTCTTGATTTATCAATTTTGACGGAAGTTTTTGTGCTTGATTTGGTGTAGAGTCCTGAAACTCATGCTTCTGTCTTGGATATGAAAATTGAGATCACTCAAATAGATGAACTTTTTGTTATTCGTTTGCAATTTATTTATTTTTACATTTTAGATTGATCCGAGACATCGGTATGGACATAACTTGCATTTCTACTATGAAGAATGGTGTAAAAGCCAAGCCGGGCAACCTTTCTTCTATTGGTAAGCACTAAAACCCATCTGGTTTTTCTCTTTCATTGAATCTTGTTTTGTTTTGATGCCATCTTTAGAAGTGAATTCAAGTTCAGTGGAAATGGTAATGATAAAAGATTCTATAACTTCGGAGATCCTTTTAATTGATAACGCAACATAGGTCCTGAAAGACCATATAAAGTTTTGATATGATGCACAGGATCTGGATGATATTTGTGATACAACAAAGAAGCTGGTAAACCATTACGAAGTAGAGAATTTGTCATAATTTTTTTATTCATTTTGCCTTTGTGTTAGCAAAGGCGTTGGTTGCATGTGATCCAAAGAAAGCATGCTGTGAAATATAAGCACAGAAATATTTTGACGACTGCCCCAACTAATAATCCATGCCTTTGACAGTCTTTGCGGTTCACATTGTCATTCAAGGAGAAGCACTTGGACAATTTTTGGTCCTGTTGAAGGGATGTTCTTCAGAAATGATTTAGTTGTGATGTTTTGAGCTAAGCTCTACATATGATTTTCGAAACAGACTGCCTTAAGGTTTGGATGCCACTTTACAACATAAGTTACCAAATTTTAGAGCTCACATTTTATTTGGAAATGAATCCATGCGCTAAAGGCTTTGATCCAACATTGGCAAGAATGTCCTATCAAGGAGAGAATGAAATGCATCTGGGTTGGCATTTAGATGGGAAGCGCGTGCAGGTACATAAATATTGAATGGTGGTTAGTGGAGAGTTTTGCATATCCAACGCTATTATGAATCAAACGGTGATGAGAGTGAAGCCCATGATTAGCCATGTTAATTGCAAAGTAGTTGATACAAGTAGTGAGCTACTTTATGTAGTGAAAAAAATCACTATTTTTTTTTAATTAAAACAATAATCTTCTGACATTCATGTAGGCTGGATATTGGTGATGGAAGAGAGTTGGATCTTAAAGATTGCCCGAGGTCAATTCTTTGTACGCAATATGTCAAGTATCTTAGTCCTGTAAGATCTCTTTCCTTTTCTATCACTTTAATTCTTTAACATGAGTTAAAATAGAATACAACATCTTTTCAAGGCGACATAAAGACTGCCAGCCTTATAATTGCTTTACTAATTCTGATTGATGCAAGAACTTATAAACCATAGTCATGCTAAATCTGTAGATTAGTTTAGAGCACTCTACCACTACCTCCTGCAGATGGGTGGATAAGTTGATGAAAGAAACTCCTTATGTGGATAAATAAATGGCAGGGATGTTCCTCCACTTCTTAGAGTATAACATGCACATTTTTCTGAAGATGTGAAAAGATGCATAATTTTATCAACTTGTTATTGCTTGTAATGGGAAACATAAGCACCTTATTTCAATTATGAAAGATATCTTTTAGCCATTTTTCTTTCTTTATGGGACAACAGCTCCAGATTGTCAACTCAACATCTCACTTTCTGTAGCAAGAGCGGGGGCACTATGAATATGTTCTGATGGACGGTAAAGTTGTCCATAGACATTCTGGAGTGCTTCTTGATACCACTTCCGCAACTAAAGGAGCAAAATGGATTTTTGTCATGAGCACAACCAAGGTCTTGTATGCTGGCCAGGTAGGTGGTGTTAAACTCATAGGATTTCCCTGCATTCGTAGTTGGATTAGTAGTAATGCATCGGTTGCATTATCCCTCTTGTTGCCTATTTAAATTCAATAACTATCTGTTCTTATGTTTAGAAGAAGAAAGGAATCTTTCACCATTCCAGCTTCCTCGCTGGAGGAGCTACCATAGCAGCTGGAAGGTTGATTGCTGAGAAGGGGATACTCAAGGTAGCATATACAAACACTCGGACAATGAGCTTAAAATTTTATCCAGCATGTTCTGCCTTGGTAGAGATTCGGCATATAAAAACCCTTTTGCTTTTCTTAGGCACTTTGTCAATATGTTTCATAGTTCTGGAACTTGGTTGAACACCTAAATGAGTCTGTTCCAATTTGCTAAGATTCATAATGCCGAGATCCTTTCAATTATCAACTGAATCTGATAAATATAGATAAGACTATTCAAGTGGATCACTCGCTTGATTACTTTGTGTTATGAGCCTTTTCTTTTATAAGGTTGGCTGGTTTGCAGTGCATTTGGGCTTACAGTGGACATTACCGACCTACTGAGGATAATTTTAACTACTTCTTAAGCTTCCTTGAACAAAATGGGGTTAATCTGAATGAAACTCAGGTACATTGCAATACCTTTTCAAAGTAGTGTTGCAGCAATGACTATTCAGGAACTGATCGGTTATTCTCAGAAGAGTCTTGCTAATATTTTCTTTCTATCTCAATTAATCCTCAGATACTATCATCATCAAATGAAGATTACTATGATGACACAAATCCAACTCAACAAGAAAAGGTGATTGAAGCTATGGAAGTTTCTAAAACTCCACGACCAGTTCTACCTACAGAGATCACAGCTACAGAGCCAAGTGTGGCATCTCAAGGCACTGGCACTCTTCAAGTTGAATATAAAAGAAACTTGTCTGGCGGCCTTAAAAGTCCAATACCAGAGGTGCCGGAGAAAGCAATACTGGAAAGGATCAATTCAAAGAGGAAAACGCGTTCGTATCAGTTGGGGCATCAGCTTTCTAACAAATGGTGCAGTGGGGCTGGTCCAAGAATTGGATGTGTCGCGGATTATCCATTGCAAGTCAGACTACAAGCCCTCCGAGTTTGTAAATCTTTCACCTAGAGCGACTACCCCATCCAAAATCCTCATGGCTGCCTGATGTGCATTTGTCATGTCAAGAAAACTGGTGATTCAAAGAAGACCGAAATCTGTGTTACTGCACACAATGCCATAGATACTCATCCTTGAATTGTATTGTTTTTGAGACAAATTCTGGATGTTAATCCACAGGATCAATGGATGATTTTTGTTTGACATGGGTTCTAAACCTATTAGCTCTTTCCAATGTATCTGATCTGATTATGCAATGTATTATCTGTATATGTTGAGATATTTTAAAATTTTTAAATGAGTATATGTTCAAATATAAAGTATCTAGTATATTTGATATGGTCAATATTTCGAACCAATCAGGATTTTAAATGTATTTTGGTGTTATTCACCTTGTAAAACAAAGAGAGATCACTCATCCCATCAGAGCATAAGATTGGCAGAAGAGACACTGCCAAAACAAAAGCAGTATTCCTTTCTTGATCAACCCACCATCAACACATACACCTACACATTCCAGCAACCTCTGGACTCATCTAATTGAAGACTCCTGGAATCAGAACCTTTTAATCTTCACACAAGCTGAGAAATCTATACCCCAAGTTGCACATGGATAAAGGATGAAGCCTTGCCACCTGAGCTATCAATTTGTTTCCTTTATTGATTTGCCTAACAAGCTTACTTTCCTATTCTTCTCCTGCCTTTTGTGGTTGAAGTTTTAATTCGATGAGTTTGAGACTTTATTTTTTTTTGTCTTCTCTTGATCTTCATCTAACACATGAATATTTTCTTGACACTAACTGACTACAAAAGAAATTATTTTTCTTCGCTACTCATGTAAAACTATAAATTGGAACATTTGAATGCTACTCATGTGAAACTATAAATTGGAACATTTTGAGTGCGCCCTCCTTTTTAAGGTTCCGACAACATCTCCATCGTAAGGGATTTCTCTTTTGGTGATAGAAAATGATATTGAAAGAATAAGAAGTCCTACAAAATATGAACAAATTAAGATGCTAAATTTTTCAATCTGCATACAATATGATACTCGTATTACTTTAGGACTTGTACTGAACTTGAAACTGAATGTCTTTGATGAATTGGAGATGATTTTGATTATTTCAATGAGCATCATAATAGTGTTGTTATATAGTCAATTGGATACTTTTTCTTCAGCCTGTCCAAATTATGTTCTAACTTGGTAGCTAAGTCAATTGTATATGAAAAGACATGGTTGATTCTGCCTGGACATGGAAAGATTCTACTAAAAAGAAACAAAATAAGCTAAAACAAACCAAAGAGGTAATTGCAAGTTATTTAAGCCAGATATTTGTTTCTTTGGTTGATAGCAGTATAATCTGAATGCTGTGTATAGTTTGTTTCTTTCAATGGTAGCAATTCAATGAGCATGTTTTTATCAATCTCTCTAATTTCTCACAGGAGAATACACCAACATAAAATGTTATGCAGCAGAGAGATCTGAAAAGCTTATGATGCCAACCAAGCCTATGCATTAGCCTCTAAAACACACAGTTCATCTCACTGTACATGTCCTGGAGACAAGAATCAGTCAATTAATTAGGTGTCATGAGATGCATGTGAGATACTAGTAGCAACATTAATCATATCAGCTGAAGAAAGAGACATGTCCTGGCCATGGATGTAAAGAGATTATTCACATTCTGCTACCTTTCTCTAAAGTTAAGGAATGTCTGACACATATTTTGTCCATCTCTTGTTGCAACAGTTTGCTGCTTATCCATTGAAGTAGTAGCAGTAGGATGAAAGAAATCCTACTCTCAGGCACAGCATGAGAGTTGTTTAAAGTAAGAAGATGACATTATGCATACTTTCTGATGTAACACAGAGGACATAAAATCACAGATGAATAATAGTTGAGAGAAATTAAGTGCCACTATTAATCTATTTGAAAGAGTTCAGAGGACATCCATGGGTGAGAGATGGAAATGGATACAAAGACTAAAATATTAGCCATGTTGGGTCTGACCCATAATTTCATAACTTAAGATTTTGGATTGAATAATTATCAAATTTAATGCATGCTTGCTGATTTAAAAATATTAATACAGGAGACATGTTAATGTTGGTGGATGGCATGAAGCTAACTAGGAATTAGGCTATCTGAAATAGAAGCTAAGAAAAGGTTGAAGTTGTTCTCTTCTTTTACATCTCAACTTCCAATATGGTGTGATAAAACAAAGTGATCATGAGGAGGTTTTATCACTACTCAAACCAAGAAAATGTGGCAGTCAATGCCAATGTTTTGAAGGGGAATTTTGCCATTCATGGAGCATTTCCTCATCCATAGCTCATGAAGTTTTATCTCTGTGATGATCAAATTGATGGATAATTTTCAGATAATGTATAAATCTGGGTTGTATGATCAACAAGAAAGAAGGGAAGAAGGGGAGATACAAATCAACTCCATCCATCTATTAATTCACATTTCTGAAACTTGGATCAACAAAGAACCACCACTCCGAGCAAATCAGTGACTGCTCCTCCCAAGCACAGCAGAAAGAAGAGGCAGGAGGAGACCCAAACCAGGGGAAGAAAGCAGCATCAGACTCAGCCCTTGAAGGCCTGTATCAGCAGGGAGAAGCGAGAGGTGCCCTGCTCCTTGCGCACCATCTCCTCCAGCCACAGCCTGCTCTCCAACGTGCTCCGCGCCCGGAACATGAACACGGCGCTGCCGGAGGAGCTGCTGAACCACCAGTCGTGCACGTCCCACATCATGTCCACCGGCGACCCGTCGACGAAGATGGTGTGGTTCCCCCGGAAGTTCCACCGGAGGCTCCTCACGTGCACCACCCTCTTCTTGTCCACCGATACCGACAGCTCCGAGTCCCTGCTGTCGCACCCGTCTCCCTTGCACTTGATGGTGATCTCGTGGTCGCTCCCGTCGTCGCGGAACCGAGCTCTTGTGGAGTGAATCGCGTGGCCGATGACCTGTTCTCTCCGGCTAATCATCGAGAATTCGGCGACCGGAAGCGTCTCCTCTGACATTCTCATGTAGTCTTCGCTCATGTCTCCGAGCAACAGCGCGAACTCCGAGTTCACCGCCACCACGATGTAGAAACCATCGATAGGCTCAGGGCCAGGCCCGTACTTAGCCGAAGAGATGTCCCAGTGCACTGCGACGACGAAGTCCCCAGCGATGCAAGTCCTGCTGCCCTTCTTCTTCCTCAGTGGTAGCTCACGAACCATGGGGTTCGACGGGTCGTCGTCGACGCTGACGGAGAGCGTGGGGCTGACGTGCCCCTTGGACCAGGTGACCCCGATGAGGAGCTCCTGCTGCGCGGAGAGCCTCGTCCGGTAGACGCAGGTCACAGCGCTGAGAACGGAGGTGGCGGTGTCGATCACGGAGGAGCTGCCGCTGCTGCTGCTCCCGGAGCAGGAGGTGTCGGAGACTTTAACTGCGTGCTCGCCGAAGCACGAGACCAAGTCTTTCATGGCTGGAAGGAGGAGAAGACGGTCAGGAGGCAGGAGGCTCCTCCTCGTTCTGCTCACCATTCTTGTTCTTGGAGTGGCATGCCAGATTTTACAGCTCAAAAGGCCAGGACAGGAGGGGAGTTGAATCTCTTATATGGAAAGCATGACAGGTTAGTAGAAAGGAGGGGAAGGGGAGAATAATCTTCGTCTTGCCGAGCTCCTTCCTCTTGCTTTCGATGGCCGGTTAAGCTGGAATCGAATTGATACCCGGCTTGATCTCATCTCAATCCCTCCCCCTTCCCTTTTCTCGCACAGTAAACCTCATGTCGTACAGCAACAGGCAGAATTATACTTTGCTTACAAGATAAAACTGCATAATGCTATGCGAGACAACAGTGAAGAGTGAGTCAATCATAAGGATCTCAAAAGATCTTGCTTGTGCATAGTTAGGCAAAGGAACTGCGGAGCCACCAACCCCAACTCAGCACGCCGGACAAGAGACAAAGAGGACCAACTGCTGCACCCACCGGAAGTTTGCAACCTGCACAGAATGATGAAGCATGTCGGGTTGCGTGGGGAATCTGATTTGCCATGGGTTGGCAGCGACCACAACCGAAGAAGTGAAGTGGATCGGCACACAGGAACGCGCATATCTGCCAGAGTTTTGTTTGGGTGCGGTCATTGTCGGGGCTCACTGTTCCCGTCGCTTGCGTTGCAGCATTCAATGTGCAACGTCGCCGGAACTTAGCCACAGGAAGGAGAAGTCAACTCGGCAGCCGCGGTTTGGTCATTCCGAGAAAAAGTCAGCCCCCTAACGCTGGTGATAGCAATACCTTCTCGAAGCCTTCTTGTCGCGCGTGGTTCGCCATGGAAGATCAACAGCAGCCTGCCTGCCTCCTCCCTCCGCTCTCAACAGGTGTCTCGTATGACCAAACGCGAGCGTTGCTCCAAGGCTTCGTCAGAGTGTGCGTGGGACGGATGACAGGGTCTGCGTGAAAGAAGTTGAATTTGATCCCTATTGTGAGAGAATTGTCACAATGCTAAGTCTCCAAGGCAACTCCCATCTCAGGGGTTGACTTGCAACCTCAACCAGAGGGTTCGGTGGAGTGGGTATTCTTTTACTCTCGTTATTGCAAGAGGAGGAGGTTGAAGGCTATATATCCTTGACTCCTCTTTGTCCTTGCCCTCTTCTGACCTGGCCAGCAACCACATGTTCATCTCCCATCTTCCTTTTAATATATTTGCTGAAGGACTAAATTTCTTATTCTAGCACAGTACTCCCATTGATGTACTACTCCACACATTTCATTGGTGAACTTGGAACCAATGTGACAGTGCTTCCACCAAGTACATGTCTCATTAAACTGATGTACTAGAATACTTCAAATAGTAAACATTCACATGACACAAACTGAGTATTCTACTAGTGCAAGAAGTAGCCTCCTTGTTTTTTGTGGATGCTCATGCCACCAACCCACCTAAAATCCAAATTATTCATGTCAATCTAGTTGTGTGTGTGAGAGAGAGAGAGAGAGAGAGAGAGAGAGAGAGAGAGCTGTTGTTAACAATTACTACAGTCAAGGTTTTGGCAGTAGACTAGAGAGTTGCAGGGAGAAAACTGGAAGACACTGGATGAGGTCAAAGTAGGAGTAGAACTTCTCAGGTGATTTCTTTATGAAGAATCAGTGTATTAGTCACAAAAGTACAATATGAGTTATTTATTTTATGTGAGCATGTTTGGTATCTCATGCATATAAAAAATGAAGACAAACTCAAAAAAGAACATATTAGACAATCTTTTACCACCTCAAGGGAAAGTCTTGGGTGGTAATGAATCTATGAGCATACAACTGCTCTCATGCAGTCTTTAATGTGTTCATGCAACTGCATCTGGAATTTCCAGTCCCTCAGTTGTGCTGCTCTTTGGCAGTGCAGATGGCTGTTCTTGCCATTAACACCAAATTATTTGATCTAAATCATCCTAGAGAATTAAGGTAACTCCTTCCTTTGGTCAATATAATCCCCAGAAAATAAAAAGGTAGTAACAATTTGCTGTGAGGTTTCTCTTTTTCAATTTCCTACAAGCTCTGCTGAAACAATTTGCCTAAAGGTTGCGGATTGCTGCTGAATGAGGATGAAGAAAGATGCATTATTTGTTGGTTCAAACCAGATTTTGAATTTCATTATGTAAAATTCTATTAATCTTTTTAAAAACTCAAGTTTAAAGAAGTTGAGTTTCATTTGAAATTGATTACAAGCTGACACTCACAAAAATGTGAATGGTGAAGTCTTTGGATACTGAACTTTTGCCTTTTTTGGTAATGATTTTGCAAATTTTTGTCATGAAATCTACATTGGAATATGCTCATCATTGAGATACTTCAAACACTAACAAAATAAAGGAGTTCTTTTACATATTTATATTCTTTGCAAATTTTCAAATAATATATTTTTATTATAATTTTTTTACAGAGTTTGTATATGACAACCCAAGTTTAATCCCACATTAGAAGTGAATAAGGACATCCCTAAAAAGATGCAGCAACACAAATGTATTTGCAACCATACCATGTAGATCCTCATTGGATGTTATCAGTGTTCACAAGCCAAGTTGCATTAAGATCCTATCTAGATTACATTATTAACAGCAACCATGGTCATAAGCAGCTTAAAAAATGAAACATCCCAATGTATTTGATCAGTAGATACACATGCATGTCACCGAAGAAATAAGTTAGTTTTCGACATCAGCAGTTATCATGAATTCAATTGAAGTACAGAGGTCTTACTACCAAAGGAAGTCATAGCTCAAACAAGGAAACATTGATGACAATGAAATGACAAGAACAATATCAGCAAACTGAAAACCAAGAGGCATTTTTGAACATATAAGTTTCGATCATCGAGTCAGATGCCCAGTAAGACTCCTAAACTATTCCTAACCTAACATCTAGCAGAATTATCACCAATCATATTAAATCAGGTTGTTGGTGTTAGGGTATGAGTACCTCGATGCTAATCTCCCTGTAAGCATATGTTAATATCAGGGGAAGGATCATGCTCTGATGACTGCAGGCCGTGCCAACCTGCTGCGTGAAGAGTAGAGTTTGGAGTGGGGTTGTGCATGCTGTTTTCGGCATGGGATTGCCCAGTTAACGATGGGGTTGGGATCTCGCAGTCATCCTCAGGGTTCGCCTGCGAAATAGGCCTCGCTTCCATCAACATACCGGTGTTTGCTGGAACTGCTGCAAAAGGTGTTTGCCGTGTCGGTTTTGCTTTTTGCTCCTTGAAAGCATTTAGCTTGAAGCTTCCAACCACCACCTGATAAATGCAATATAGAAGAGATCAAACTGCTAATTATCATGCACCAAAATGTTCCCTACTAATTTGTGGATATACAATACTATTTGTAAAATGATCCTTGTTCAAGTTCACACAGCCCTATTCTCCCCTTTCACTATTCGTGATAAACTAATGAAAACCCAGGAATAATTTATCCTTAATTTCAATTGCAGGTAGAAAGAGTAACTGTGGCATGCAAATATAACCAGCAATAAGAACACAAACAACTACTGTGAAGAAAAAAGAATAATAAAATTGCTGAACAATTTTGATTTTTTTTTTTCTTCTTCTTGGTTACAAGTGGCAAGATTTTAGATAAGACATCGAACTTTAAATGAACTTTCGACATTACATTAAGGTCTGTCTCAGTCTGAATTGAATACAAATAGTACAGGACCAACCTAGTCAACATGTCCAATCCATATTTGCATTGGGTCAAATTGATGAGCAAAAAGACCATAATAAAATGAAAAACCATTTTACTCTACCTACTTATAAGAACAAATAACGGTCTATACAATGACTTATTCTAATCCATATTACCATTGACTCATTAAATACATAGCAAAAAAGATCTAAGTCTATCATTTTTCTCAAGAAAATTGAAAAAAAAAAAGAAAAAGACAAACTGAGAAACTAAAGAGTTTACTAGAGAAGAAAACGCGTACCGAGCATGTTTGCGATAGAAAAAAAAACACTTTACAATATGTAGCTTTATTTAACTAAGTCTCTGAGAATCAAAATATTTAACACAAAAAGATATAGAGGCTTGTTTTTCTTACCAACTGAGGAAAAATTCTTGGTTCATAAAAGGGTCAAAAATACTACTATGTAATTTTGTATAAAACTTCAAAGACTAAATGCATCAAATGTTCGACAAATATCACGCCTGTTGGTTATCATGTCTGCCATCATGGCTAGAGATCGTGTGGTACCCTTTAAGCTGGTTTAGTTACTATTTCACGAGATGGATCTTTATAGAAGTGGAGTTTGGTGGTTCTCATTTTCAAATTTGGTCTTCATTACTTTTACATTACTTGTTTAACCGGACAATATTTAAATTCAGCTGATGTTCTATGTACAACATGAAATGGTTTACTAAATGGAACAAGTTTATGTGATCTCCTGAAACTTTTGATGTTTCTTGTAACCCTGCAATGACAACAGAATACACATATATAGCCCATGATATGAGATACATGCAACTATGTGCTGTTCAGGACATAGCAAACTTCTGAAGTATCAAAATACACTCAGCTTTTACTCGAAGATTCATATTTCTGATCATATTGACATCCTTGCTGTTTTCACATATTGAAAGTGAAGTTTAAACAACTTTTACCAGAGCAAAATGATGCAAAAACAAGAATGGCATCAGCATAACAAAGGTTATAAATCTATTTCAACTAGAAGTTGCAAGTATGACTTCCGTTTCTTCTTATGCCATACATTCAATGTTAGAGAGCTCAAGGGCATAGAACATGTCATCAATATCTACGTTAGATGTAACAAATATAGTAAAATCAAATGGAAACGAGGATGGGACCTGAATCGGACTCGCAGCGAGCAACAATCCTACAACTCCTCCACCAATAACACGGCCATCAGGACCAGCAAGTGATACGCTTATCCCACCAGTTCTACTTCGTATGCCATCATTTTCAGTGTTCGTGAAGGACCCAGACAGAGATAGAATCTCAAAACGGCCCTGTATGTTTTTATGAGCACGATGACATTACATAAAAAATGAAAGAAATTTGAGAATAGCATAAAAATTTTAATGAATATCCAGATAGCTAGAGTAAATAAAATTGGGCAGGCAATAAACAATGGCCTTAAAGTTGCAAAAATTGACTTGTTAGGGAATGGTTTGCCACTGTCATGCTAGAAAGTCTATTCAGTAAAATATTGCCAAAAGCTCAATATATAATCATCAAGAATATTAAGCATGTCGGTGGACCAACAAGTGTACATTCGAAGTATTACCACAAGCCCGTGCTGGTCTCCAGATACGACTTACCACTTCTGAAACTGACTAATATTTGACATTTGTTAAGCTTCTACTATCAAACTTTTGGGATTTTTGTGTTATTATCCAAGTTGAATACTTATGGAGAATATTTTCCTCATTCATTTGGCAGTTGAGTGTTGCTTTACGAAATCAATTTGAACCCTTAAAAGATGAGTGTCGCCTATTAAAGAGTGCAGCAGCTAAAAAGATTAGCATTCAGGAATAGCCTTCTGAACAATAACCAAGCAAAGAAACAAAAGGGCACAAACAGAATGGTTGATGCTCCATACCTCATAAGTCAATGTACCACCTGAGGAACCTGGCTGGCGTAGAGTAACATTCGAGACAGCCCCATTTGCCGATAGTATGCAGATGGACCGCGTACCCTTTTGGGAGAAGGAGAGTATTCTGGCAGTAATATCCTGCAACAACACAATCCATCAGCATAAAGACTTCGATCATAATACATCTGATCGGAACTCGAAGAAAGCGAAAAATAAGATTGAAGGCAAGATAGGATGGGAATAATGTCACCTCCCCTGTGGCAATCGTCAAAACATGTGGCATAAAATTCCCACCAGCTGTGTATGCAAACCACTCTCCTGTCAAGTGCAGAAATCAAGATATATGCTGAGGTATTCACCTTTAAATTCCCCTCTTTTTACGATCATAATATGACTGCTGACCGAATACAACAACAAATTCATGCACACAAGTTATCATCCAGAGCAAACATACAGAAAAACAAGGACTTTCAACATCTCTGCGATCTATCTAACAGTTGCAAGTCACAATCTTGATACAAAAAGAGGAAAGAACAGTGATTGAACGAGAGGTGTTGTTAAGCTTGTTGCGGCTAATGCACATTTCCAGTGTTGGATGTGAGTCACTGTCTATATCTGCTTTTAGGGAAACCATTACTGAGTCAAACAAAGCTTCAAAGAAGAGGAGGGTGCATCAGGTTACCAAGAGACGCAAGGAGCTGGTATTTGCCGGAGCCAGGTGGCCGCCCTCTACCCCGTTTGCCGTCGGAGGAAAGGGGGGAGAAAGGGGAGCCGGAGGTCGGCGACAGCGCCAAGGCCATGCCGTCCGGTCCGTACTTCCTGGGCCTCCCTTTCTTCTTCCTTCCGAAAAGGTCGGCCCCGCTGCTCCCACCGCCGCCACTCCCCATCATCCCCATGGCCTGAGCAGCCCCTTCAGGCGGCGGCACGGGCATGCCCATCACCCCACCGACCACGCCGGGGAAGGCCGCCGCCGGTGGCGAGGGGAACGGAGTAGAAACGGCAGAGTACTCCTTCGCTGCTGCTTGTATTCCTGCTCCGTCTCCAGTTCCACCACCACCTCCTCCGACTGCACACGCCGAAACCACGGTGCTCTCTCCCCCGTCCATGCATGCAAGTATAAGCTCAGGCGTAAGGAGACTAAAGACAGACTGCTCTTCCTTCTCTTTCTTTTGCGAGCATGAGATCCTGCTCGCCCGCTCGCTTGCTGCTACTCCGTTGTCTTCCCTCCCGCTCTCCTTCGTCCTCTGCGCTTAGACCAAGTGGCAAGCGAGCGCAGGGAGTGGAAAGAGGGAGAGTTTATCTCAGCGTGCACTCAGCAGTGCTTCTCTTTCACTCTGCTTCCATGTGGTTAAAAGTAAGAAACTCCAAGGAGACTGATGGATGGCAACTGGCATTTGGCGATGCCCAGGCCACACTTTCCGACTAATTCATTAACCGCAGCAGCGGATCAAACTCTGACAGTGACAAAGAAAAGAAAACAAAAGAAGAAGACGATAACAAAAGAGGGAAATAAAGGGGGGCAGTAAAGTGGCACATTGATTGGCTCAACCACAAATAACTTGCTGTACCAGCTCACTTTCTCCCACAACAAGATCTATATAATATTATACACAGTTAGATAGAGATGAGCTGAAAGCGAAGGGAAAATTGCACCCAGATCTTGCAGTATGTCCTCACAGGTCCCTGTCGCCCAGTCTCTCTTAGACTATGGAACAATAATTGCAATTTGGATAGCCTTTTTGATTGGTAATGATATGGTTTGCTTGTTTTCCACGCAACGTAGAATAGCCATGTTAAGGCTAAGGTATTAGGCAGGGTCTCACCGAAACCCAAGAAGAAAGAGTCCATACGTATCCGAAGAACAGCCATTAAGAGAGAGAGAGAGAGATGAAGGATTAGTCAAATCCGGTCAACAGCTGCTTGGCTGTAAAAGCTCAAGCTAGCTAGATTAAACCAGCGGAATCGCCTGTCGCCAGAGTACACCATGTAATTAACGCAGCGAGAGAGAGGGGGGGATGCAAATCCCAAGACCTTTGGCCGTCGTCGAGGAAGTGAGAGAGGCTCGTGACCGGAGGAAGAAGACAAGGGTAGAGAGAGAAGAGTGCGCGCGCTGCATGACATCGAATTGAAGTGTTGGTTGGGTGAAGCAGCAACCCATAAGATCCATCCATACACACATGCATCGACAATGGAGCAGAGCAGGAGCAGAGCAGGAGCAGAACGAGCGCTTCCAAGCGAATCAATACAAACAGCGCAGGCGCTCGAAAAGCTGTCTCCTCGCCCGCCCTAATGCCATGCCTCTGACCCTCTGCAACTGGTGACTACACTCTCTCTCTCTCTCTCTCTCTCTCTCTCTCTCTCTCTCTCTCTCTCTCTCTGCGTCCTTGGAACTCTTCCGATCTTTGCGGGCTAAACGCGTCTCCGATTCACGAACTGCACGTAGGTAGTGCGCGCAGCAGGGCTCCGCCAGGGCGGTCAGGCGGCACGGGATCTCAACCCATGGCAACGACGTAGGCGACGACTCCGTGTTGCCGTGCGGAACGCGCTGATGGGCGTCGTCTCCGTCGTCACAGCCAGCAGCACCAGTCGTCCCTTCGTTCCTTGTGGCCTCGGCTTCGGCATGCCTTGCGACAGCCACGCTCCGCTTGCGGTGACGACGTAGCATAGAAGTTCTCTTCGGGGCATCCATTTTATATTTGGTGAAATTTATCTTACACACACACACACACACACACACACACACACACACACACACACACAAACATATATATATATATGATATATATATATATATATATATATATATATATATATATATATATATATATATATATATCCCTAAAGTTGGCGATTTTCATATTTATTCTCTGAATTTAAAATTTAAGATTACCATATATCCTAAATATCAATAAAACTCAAAAAAATTGAGGGATTAATTGTTGAAAGTAATTAAAGATGTTTTAGATACACAAAATATTTGTATTTTCAAATTTAATAATAAGTATGATTAATACTAGTTAACTAAGTTTTATTAGACCCATGATAATGAGAGTAGTATATATAAAGGATTTAAATATTCGAAATAATATATATGTAATATATATAATATATATATAATTCAAAGTAGCAGATATGTAATTTCCAAACCCCCTTAAAAAATGGGCACACGACTGATACAGAAACACAAATTTAGCAAATAATTTCATGATTTCTGATCTTTCATGATTGCAGCATCCATGGCCATCAAGAACTCTCTTTTTTTTTTCCTAAAAGGAAAAGAAAAACACAAAATTAAAAGACGAAAAATGATCTACAAAGGGGGAAAAAGCACTCCAGATATCTTTTTCTCCTCCTTTTTATATCTGCACCCAACTAAAGGAGAACACAAACAAGAAACAAAGCTGACGGTAATAATTAAAGTACTTCATCGGCAGTTCTACAGTTTATTTAATATAAATAAATGGTAAACTTTAGAACTCCCCAGATTATATACTTGTAGATCTCGAAAAGAATTCCGATAGTTAGTCAACATTGTCATTGATTAATAAGTGCAAAATTTCATGTTTCAAAATAGAGGTCATGAGTATTACCATCAGTTCACTGAAGCTTCCTCCACCTTCCTACAGATACATTGTTCTGCCTTCTCTCGACTTATGAAAGCTCCTGCAGAAGTATGAGCCATCAAATATACCATTAAACCAAGCTATCTAAATACATGATTGAAGACACTTGGAAACTAAAAGAACAGTGGATCAAGACCCCTTGTTTTGGTTATTAAATCCCACCTTAATCAGTTGAAAAAAGCTCTAACAAGATCCAAAATGATAGATAGTGGATAATACAATGCATGGTAGGTTTAACCATCTCTGCTTGGATGTAAGACCAGAAAAAGATTATAAAATGATTCGGACATGTCCAAATAAAATTAGGCCAAATGAGAATTCATAGTACCAGAGCAAGGAAAGTTAAAAAGGATTAATGATAACCTTTTCTTATGATAAATGGAATTCAATTATAAATCAATGAAACCATCAACTAAAGGGAGATCTTGCAGCTTCTGGCATGAGAACTCACTTCGTCAGGGTGTCGAAGAGTACTTTTAGCAAAATGCCATCTCATTGAAGAAAAAACCTAACATGATCCACTCCATTCACTCTACTGGGACCAAAGAGTTGTCGACATCCTTCGAGCTTTGGTAATCTCCATGAGATTTTGCCATTCGGCACCTGCACCACATTTAGAGAATCAGCCTCCAGCACAAGCTTCGGGAGCATAATGAACCAACTGCATCATCCAATATAATGAACCAACTGCACACACCATCTTCAGGAACATAACCTCCACTCTTTCCTCGATATAGCAAAGCATTTTCCCAACATGACTTGTGCCTAACCCACACTCATCTTGCTGCAATATAGCAGCATCATTATTGGTTTGTAAACATCATATAAAGATTTAGAACAAGATTGAGGGACAAGGTTCTCATGCTGCAATCTGTTTGCACTGCTCTTTAGTATTGTCTTAAACGTAACTTAAAAAGAAATGACTACCATATCAAGAACAAAAGAAAAAGCCCAAGATGACTTTGTTACAAATGGCAAGGGATTAGATGGCTATTAGATTAACTAATGACATTGCAGTCGGCATAGCTCAACTAGAAAAAGTTCCATGCAACTAAGAGCAAGTAGTTGAGATTTATGACTTGCACAATGTAAACAAAAGAAAAATGGGAAGCTCCAAAACAGCTACGTCTCTTTCACCCACCTATTAACAAATGCAAGATCATATGATGACTATTCAAAACTACCAAACAACTCGTTTGACCGAAATAAATGATGTAGAGGGAGACAATATTAAGGTTCATTCAATTCATCATTCTTCAAAGAACTTCATAGAACAAAATTCACCTACTATAAAGCTTATGGTTTCTTCATTGCATCTACAAACTTATCCAAACAATCACTTCATTGTTCTAATCTGCAGTAGCAATTCCTTTTTTGCTAATATCTTGGTTCAATTCTTCCAATCACTCCATCTTAGAACTAGACAGGCTTATTAGTTTCTTTAAAAGCACTATTAGATTATCTCAACACCAACCAGAAAGCAACTTAGTAGTAATCTGATTCAACAATTGCCAATATCATTGGTGTTCCCCTCTGCCAAGCTTATGTAAATATCAGCAGAGTATTGCTGCTTGACGTAGATGTTTTTGTGCCTTCATAATAGTAGGCATGGGACCAATATAGGCACAACAAACAGCGACATGGTTGTGGCACACCATTTGCCTGTTCAATATTGCTACAGCACCATGTAATGTCAGAGCAATATTTAGTATGATTTGTATTTATATGTGCTCCCCAACTATCTAGCTATCTGTAATAAATTTGCACTAGTTAGAATCCATATGCTAATAACGCTTGCGTAAAATCATAAATAACAAACAACTCCTATTTTAATGTTTTGTTGAATTAAGATTTCTCGATAGTTCAACTCCATCTAAACTATTCTAATTGTTAAATAATGAAACACATTCATCAAATCCTTTAAAGTTTTACACTGGTATTTCAGTCAGGTTCTTTGTATTCGTTACATAGACAAAGACTGCATGCAATTTCTTTGAAACAAGTGTTAATTTACTTCAAATCTGTGAAGGCAATCTAAAACATGCTGGTTCTAATTGGAGCAAAATTCTCATGATCAGGATTACGACCAGGAAAAACAGATGGTTAAGATTGGTCCAATCAGATGGTAGATCCAGATTGACTGAAAAATAGAATTAACAATATAATGAGTCATAAAAAGAATATATATGTATGTATATTACTAAAATTAGAATCTCACCTCAAGACCCAACACATTCACATGGACGTTTGCACAAACACCTTGATGACACTAAGCCGTGCCCACCATCCCCTTCCACTCGAATCATATAGGATCTTCTTAAGCAATCAAAACAACAATGTCTTTGACGGACAGAGAGTAGCCCTTGGCGCGCACGACGTTGGTCGACAGCAATAGTGTCGAGACTTCTGGAGCGATTCGTAGGCACAGGCCACTGAGAGCTCCACCACTTCAATGATTTGACCACGCCACTACCGAATACTCAGATCGGACCAATAAGGTAGCAGTGCACACAATGTATTCGGCCATAAAAGGCATGCGGAAGAGAGAGCGCAGAAAGGAGAACGTACGGTAGCAGAACCAAAGCGCAACGAAGCATTTGGTGCAGGACAACTGCCGGACCTGAGGCGAACTGCTGGTGGTCGGAGTGGGAGGCGAGGCAGCGGCCATCACCGCTACCGCCGCCTCCTCGAACGGCGGAGATGGGAGAACCAACCAAATGTTACGTAGAATACATTTGCCGATACATCTAACAGTAACGCCAATGAAAACCTGTAACGCGCTCGAACGTTGCGTCACTCGCACAATTGCCAGCCGGAGACCGCGACATACGGCCAAACACGAATCATATCGGCACGCACAGCGGAGACAATGCCATTTGTTCTTGTTCCCAAATGGGATCGATCCAGCTCGGTGCATGTGCACCCACGACGGCCGCGGCCCAACCTAAAGATTTGACGAGTTCCCCGTCGATATCAACTGGGTTCGAGACAAGAGAGTAAGCTGGAGGTCAACCGAGGTAAAGCAGCTGAATGATTGACTTATTGAGCTCGGATGATATGGTAACGTGGCCCCTCCTCCCCTTCTTCTCTTGGCCCGCCACCGCTGTGCTGGTGGCCTTGGAATCTTATTCCCTCTTTCCTACTTTTTGGTGTCTCTGCTGGTGTTGATTAGATGCAGATGGGAGGCGATGGGTGATACATCCGCGCATTCATGCGAGGAGCAAAGAGTGAGCCGCAGGTGGTGGTGACTTCTTGAGTGGACGCACCCCCGACGCACTGGCTTACGGCCACCAACACATGCGCAGCTGCGGCACGCACTGTGGCACCGCCACCGAGGAAGCAACTTCTCGGTGGCTTCCTTTCCTGGTTTCGGCCTCGGCCTAAAACTAAAGAAAGAGAAGGAAGGGTAAAAGAGAATCCCCACCTTGCACTGGCTTCCACGTCCTCCTCGTGCAGTGTTCTCCTCCTACCCGCCTGGTTTCCGTCAGTCCAGCGCTGCAGCTCCAGTTCCTGCATTTATTCTGTCCATCGGAATCTTGTGATGAGATAAAGCTTGGGTTTTGAAGGGGTCTTCCGCTTGGGACACGGCTACCGCCGTCCATGAGGAAGGTGAAGTCGGAGTCGTGGCTGGGCCGCATGGGGCTCGTGCGAGATGGCGGGCGAAAGAAGGGCGGCGCGAGCGGGGGGGAGAAGGCAGCCGCCACTGTTGGCGTGCTGGCCTTCGAGGTTGCGCGGTTCATGTCCAAGGCCGTCCAGCTCTGGCACGCCCTGGCCGACGACCGCGTCGCTCGCCTGCGCGATGAGGTCCTCCGCCTCGAGGGCGTCCGCAAGCTCGTCTCCGACGACGACGGCTTCCTCCTCGCCCTGGCACTCGCCGAGACGACCGACGCCCTCGGGTCCCTGACCCGCGCCGTGGCCGGACTCGGCCGGCGGTGCTGCGACCCAGCGCTGCAGCGGTTCGACGCCGCGTTCGCGGATCTGGTCAAGACCGGCGCCGACCCCCACGGGTTCGAGTACGCGGGGCGGAAGATGGAGCGCAAGGTCAAGAAGATGGAGCGGTTTGTCGCCGCGGGCGCTGACCTGTACCACGAGCTCGAGGTGCTGGCGGAGCTGGAGCAGGGGCTGCTCCGGTTGCTGGCCAACCCCGACGCCGCCGGCCGCCACCAGGCCAGCGTCGCCGATTTCAAGCACAAGGTCATGTGGCAGCGGCAGCAGGTGAAGTACCTGCGCGAGGCCTCGCTGTGGGTCAGGACGCACGACTACGCCGTCCGCCTGCTGAGCCGATCCCTGTTCTCGATCGTCGGAAGGATTAGGCAAGTCTTCGGAATCCCGACGAA
This sequence comes from Musa beccarii, assembly GCA_024322285.1. Lineage (NCBI taxonomy): Eukaryota > Viridiplantae > Streptophyta > Magnoliopsida > Zingiberales > Musaceae > Musa > Musa beccarii. The sequence continues at coordinate 12,452,946 of CM044397.1, forward strand.
GACAGAAGCCACCGGGTGGTCCGGCGGCCGCCGAAAGCCCGTCGCCCGGCTCTCCCGCAGCCACTCCATCGCCGGCCTGATGCCCTCCCCCGTCCACTCATCCGACGGCAACGTGGTCCGCCTGTTCGCCTCCGGGCCGTACGCTGCCCCTCAGCACGAAACCAGATCCGGTCCTATAGCTACCAACAGCGGAGCATTCGCCGTGCAGTGTCCACCTCCCAGGATCGGCCTGCCTCCTCCCGCTCGAAAGCGCCAGAATTCTCGAACCAAGTGGCCGGTCGGCGGCAGAACATTCGGCGGGTGTATGGTCGGTGGCAATGAGCCAGCAGTCCTGCAGAGCTGCATCCCCATGGACACCGCCCTCCGGAAGCCAAATGTGGCGCCATCGACTCCTCCCGGAGCTGCTGCTGCAAGCCCGGAGACCAGCGTCAACATGTTCGACATGATCGAACCCAGGTTCCAGTTGCTGAATGCTCCAGCCACCACCCTGGGCGCCGCAGCTCTAGCTCTGCACTACGCCAACGTGATCATCGTCATCGAGAAGCTTGCGGCCTCCCCCCAGTTGATCGGCCCCGACGCCAGAGATGACCTCTACAGCATGCTAACCACAAGCATAAAAGCAGCCCTCAGAGCGAGGCTGAAATCGTACGCCAAGAACTTGGCTTCATCCATTTACGACCCCGTTCTTGCAGCGGAGTGGAGTGCGGCGGTGACAAGGATACTGGATTGGCTGGCGCCGCTCGCCCACAACATGATCCGATGGCAATCCGAGAGGAACTTCGAGCAGCAGAGCTTGGTCTCCAGCTCCAACGTTCTTCTGCTGCAGACGCTCTATTTTGCGGACCAAAGGAAGGCGGAGGACGCCATTACCGAGCTGCTCGTTGGCTTGAACTACCTGTGGAGATACGGCAGAGAATTGAACGCGAAAGCCATGTTGGAGTGCGTCAGCAGCAGAAACTTCGACGACCGTCTGCAGATACAGGTCGATGCCGATGTCGGCGCTTGTCCGGCAATCCAAGACGTTGCTTGACCAAGGGGCTCTGGATTTCCTCTCCGCAAAGCTCGTTCGACCGGTGCAGCTCATCACATCGAAGATGGCACTCGGAAGGTCGGATCCTTCCACCACCATATATGCCGACGGACATGAACACAGCCCTCTCTCATCAAACTCGTGTGCCATGCGAAGAGGCATTTCCATGTCTCTGGCGATGCCGATGAAACCTTTTGTGAATTTGTTCGATATTATACGAAAATTACGCTTCCGGTTTACAGTTCCATCTCATGGCATGGTTGATTTGATCGCAGAGGTGGGAGGATCTTTCATTTTGGTGGCTTTGTGTGCCTGTAGAAGCATTTCGTGGGCATTCTCTGCTCTCCCATTCCAGTTCTAATTGATGATATAAAAATGGATGCCATTTGTTTGTATACTGTACATAAGTCAGCATGCAATCTACATGCCACACAATATCTAATCAGATCTAGATATCAATGTCTTGGTCCTCTATCTATCTATATACATATAGATATATATGTTTTTTACTCTTTTTTAATTCCCTACTATAATTCTGACAGAATGAATGTGTTGTTGAATGATTTCCCAAAAAGATTGGGAAATTCCTAAAAAGATGGTAGGTTTCAATGAATCATAGAAAAGGAAGAACAAGAAAACTCATAATTAGACACTTTTATTAGTTATCCTTGATCACATTTGATCTTTCTATTTCTCTCTTGAATATTCAATATATTATATTCTTGACCAAATCAAGATTCTGAGCTTATCCAAAATAAGAACTACTTAATCTGAAATCAAAAGCCATGTATCTGTGTGTATAAAGCATCAATTTTGATTTAATTTATTCTTCTAAGGGTGTGTGAAAGAAATAGATTTGATGTCAATTAATATCATACTACTCCATAAATATTGTATACCCAAAGGATTGTATCAAATGTGAGTTGGTAACAATAAGCTACCCAAATATAGAGCATTCGATCCTCAACTTAACAAAAACAGGTCCTTTTGATCTCTAAACCAAACTCTCCCATTCTACAAGTCATTAATTAACACAAAGACCCAACTAAATACAGCAGTTTTCTATGAGCCCTTCCAACCTCACAAACCACTTTCCATGGCTTCTCTCTGTATTCTCCTTCCACTCTTGACCAATCTTTTCTCCCTCTCCCCATGCCATGTAACCAAATGCCATACAACAAGGTTATGATTTCTCACATCCAACCAATTTAAAGCCATCCTTTTTTGCCAAACTCCACATTACAAATTCCTCAGGCCCCAAAGCCATCCCTTTCTCCAAGCTTGGAGGAGGAGGATTGCAAGTGCCCAAGTCCTGAAAATCCAATCTTCTTTTTCTCTCCGTTCGTTGTTCTAAAAATCCAATCTTTACCCGGGCGTTGTTATCAAAATCCAATCTTTAAACAGGCATTGTTCTCAAAATCCAATCTTTGTTTCTTTTTCATTCGAATTCTGGAATTCCATCGAGCCATGGCTGAAGTGCTTCCGTCCCCTTCTCACTTCCCTTCGTCTCCAAGAGGGGCCCTTTCGTGCGAGTCGTGTGATGAAGCCAGCGGCTTTTTAGGCCCTTTCAATGGCCTCGGAGGAGGCGAGGAGGAGGCGGGCAGAAGTGGCGGTGGCCGCCCGATAGAGGAGAAGAGGGAAAGGAGGGTGAGGGGAGGAGGAGGAGGAGGCCAGGAGGTCGTGGAGGAGCAACAACGGCAGCTGTCTGTGTTGGCGTTGGTCCTGACGGTGGTCCGGAAGTCGCTGCTGGGGTGCAAGACGGAGGGAGCCGTCGACGAGGATTCCTGCTCGATGGATATCGGGCGTCCCACAGACGTGCAGCACGTCGCCCACGTCACCTTCGACCGGTTCCATGGATTCCTTGGGCTGCCCGTCGAGTTCGAGCCGGAGGTTCCTCGTATAGCCCCCAGCGCAAGGTCTGACAAATTTCTCATTCTTCTGGAGAAATGTGAGCTTATGGTTGGTTTCTTGTATTAGTATAATTATTAGATTTAGATGAAGCTGGTATCCTGAAATATCATGAAATAATTCGATTGAGTGTTTTCCTTGAAGGTCTCATTATTGATTCAAAGGCTGTTCTTTTCCAATTTGTAGCTAGATTTTTAGATCCTTGATAGTGCAAAGAAAAAAAAAAGTTTCTTTATGAACAATTACAATTTGGGTCTAAAAACACATCTATTATTTCCTGTTGTCACAAATAGGAAAATTTCGATGTTGGGAATTGATTTGTTAAATAGATCTGGTTGGTTCTCTTGAACTTGCGTCTAATAAATTCTGTTCCTTTTCACTTTATAGCTAGATTTTCAGATCCTTGATAGTGCAAAGAAACAAGATCAGTTTTTATGAACAATTCCAATTTGGGTCTAAAATCACGTCTTTTATTCCCTGTTGTCAGAAATGTAAAAAGATTTTGATGTTGGTCTCTTGGGGTCATTCTGAATTGGTTAGTTAAATAGATTTGATTAGTTCTCTTGAATTTGTGTCTAATAAATTCTGCTCTTTACTACTTTGTAGCTAGATTTTCAGATCCTTGTTGGTGCCAAAAAAAAAACAGTTTTTATGAACAATTGCAGCTTGGGTCTAAAAACACATCTATCATATCCTGTAGTCGAAAATGGGAAATTTTCTTGAATTTGCACCAGAAAATGGAGATGGAAGCATGTCATATGATTTGCCATATCATTCACTCCACTCATGCTATCGGAAACCTAACTATCTTCTTTATTTACTTGTCCCCTGCCAGTCATTTGGTCGGTTCATGCTTAGATTGTAACATCCCTCAAAATTTCTTTGCTCAAGGTTGGCCTATGTTTTATTGGTCAAAAAATTTGATCAAGTTATAGCACCTCTTTCCTATAAAGAGAACTAATTGGTATAGAATGTGTTTGTATTTTTGCAATGACTTTATCATTCAGAAAGCCACATTATCATTTCTTTGCTCAAGGTTGGCCTATGTTTTATTGGTCAAAATATTTGATCAAGTTTTAGCACCTCTTTCCTATAAAGAGAACTAATTGGTATATTCTCGAATGTGTTCGTATTTTTGCAATGACTTGATCATTCAGAAAGCCACATTATCATTTCTTTGCTCAAGGTTGGCCTATGTTTTATTGGTCAAAAAATTTGATCAAGTTATAGCACCTCTTTCCTATAAAGATAACTAATTGGTACATTCTTGAATGTGTTTGTATTTGTGCAATGACTTGATCATTCAGAAAGCCACACTATCATATCCTTTATGAGGTGTGGTGGATTTCGATAATGTCTGATGTTAGTCTGTCACCACTAGTATGTTTTCTCAGCCTTATTGTGTAGTGTGTCCACATCAAGGTAAATGCCTTTTAACAGCAAGTATTATGTACGGCTTTCTTCTAAATGCTCAGGAAATAAATAGATCTACTCAGGTCACATGTTCATATACTTTGACTTTGCGATGAGGCCTCCTAGTATGAGCATCGATTGATTGACACAACACCAAGCAGAAGCTTGTGATTTAGTTTGATTTTGATAAGTTGTCGATGACAATACTGGCATGCCATTTCAGTTTTTTTAAAATGTAAAAAATCCAATAAAAAAAGTTCATTTTTCCTTGACTTTCTTATGTTTTACATGACTTTTGTTAGCTTTCCTTGATCTTCTATTCTGAAACCTCAAACCGTAGGTTCCATTCAATTTCACTAATCTAAACAAGAACAAATTTTCTTTCTTTACAGAATGTCAATAGAAGGCATATTTGTTCTTTTTTTAGTTATTTCTAAAATGAGAGGCATATATGATACCTAAATGAACTGCTTGAAAAATCAATTAACCCGTGGTTCCCACACATGATAAAACTCCATAATGTTTTATTAAGATGAATTGTTGTTAGCATACAAAAAAAGACTTCCTTGGTCAACCATGGAGTTCAATTTCTTAAATATACTGTTCCCAAATTATGATTTTTTTTTTTTGGACTAAATAAATTATGGGGAAACATGTGCTATAAACATTAAGATTATCAATAAATTTCTATGTATTATTCATCCTTGCTTTTTGATTATGTTCGCATGTTAGCTTTGTAACTGTTAATTCTGCTGCAGTGCAACTGTCTTTGGTGTTTCAACTGAATCTATGCAATGCTCATATGATTCTAGAGGCAATACTGTTCCAACCATACTCTTGCAAATGCAGAGATGTCTTTATGAGCAAGGTGGCCTTCGGGTATATCTTCTGATTCTAGATAATTATTTTAGTACATTTGATGCCTGAATTTTGATCCCATTGAACCTGAACAGGCAGAAGGAATTTTCAGGATAAATGGTGAGAATAGCGAAGAGGAGTATGTGAGAAACCAGCTAGATAATGGAATAGTACCAGAGGGTGTTGATGTGCATTGTCTAGCGGGTTTAATAAAGGTAACCTACAAACTTTATCCTAATTCATTCCCACTGCAACACATGTATAATTAATCCATCTTCTTTTCAAAGTAGAAATTCTCAAGGCAGTAACACATGCTTTATCTCTCTATTTTATCCATCGTTGTTGCCTTCTAGATAAACCACAATTTTTAAAAGAAAAAATCTAAATAGTTGTTAATTTGGAGAATTAGAATGGATAAGTTTATTGACTCGTGTAAATTTTTGTTGCCAGAAACAAAGATTTGTTTACTAAAGTGCAGTCATGCTAACTGGCCAGTAAATAGCTGGACCTTATGGCTAGCACTAACTAAATTATAGCTTCACCATCTTATTTGATAGAGGCTTGAGTTTTGATTAGCTCGGTGGTAATGAGCTGTTTCTGCATGCATAGTAGAAAGCGAGGCTATGGTGCTTATTAGAATAGGCTCTTGATCTCTTCTGTTATTCCGATTTATGAAACTGAATTTGCCAGATTCTCGAATCGGAGGCTTATTTGGCACTCAATCTGATTTGAGATGTTGAATTAAAGCTTTGTGCTTATAGAACCTTGTTCAGGTTGTCATGTTTTCTTAGTATTGGTTTAGTGAACATAAATGAATATTCTTGTCCATATCATGAGTCATTAATTTTTAACGATATTTTATGATTTATGTTTGCTGCTCATAGATGCTTTAAATTGGTCAGATTGTTTCGTTGGGAGGAACTTGGTTTATGAAGATAATCTAAAATGTCATTGGTAATTGGATAAGTGGCATTCTGGTTGTTCAAAGAGGCTGATTTGCAAATGGCTTTAGTGGCTTGCTTGCATTTTAATGTTCTGATTAAGGAATGCAAACGATTGTGTGCAAATCATAGAACATTCTCATCAGGGTTATCATGTGGAGATGGCTGTATGTTTCAGTATGCAAAGTTTGAATAACATGACTTGAAGTTTCTAGCACGAAATTGTGTCTATTATCTATGATGAACAATAAACAGAATGACCCAGGTGTGTTCAAGTATAGAAACAGTCTCTGTTCATGTGGCCAATATTTGCTGCTCCTTTGACGGACTTTATTGGGTGCTTTTGTGTGCAAGTCGCTCTTAATTGGTGATGAATAATACAGAATAAACTGAGGCAGGATCTTGACTTCTAATCAGATGTATATGCTCTATGTTGGCCATAAATTTCGTGGAAACGTGTGGCACAATTATATTGTGGAACCAAGCACGTCATACTTTGATTGTTCTTTTAACTGATTATTTGGATAATACTGTGTTGGCACTTGGCAATATAGAGCTGGAAGCAGTTTCATTTTTTAAAAAAATAAAACCATGGCATAAGTCAATTTACTAGTGATTTTTGTTGATGTCATTAGGGTTCTGTTTCGTGGGTATCATGCGATCCTTACCTCTGTGTATATTTCATGTCATCTCTCTATCAGATGCCACTTTATATGCTCTTGTTCTTTGAAAAAGGTCATACCCTTAGTAAACATATGCTGCGAACATTATCTTTAGAAAAGTCGTCTTCCAAAAAATTTACCCTCTGCAGTATTCCAGGGTTTTTTATTTTTGTATTATTCTGCAGGCCTGGTTTAGAGAACTTCCTATGGGGTTGTTGGACTCTCTTTCATCTGAGCAGGTGACGCAATGCCAAACAGAGGAAGACTGTGATCATATCACTAGATTGCTACCGCCAACAGAAGCTGCTCTACTGGACTGGGCTATCAATTTGATGGCTGACGTTGCCCAAGAAGAACAACAAAACAAGATGAATGCACATAATGTTGCAACAGTGTTTGCTCCAAACATGACTAAGGTAATTAATCGCATGTGTAATTAGTCTCGCTCCATCCTCAGACCCCGCATTGGCGGGAGTCTTGTGCACTGGGTACGTCTTTTTTTTAATTTCGTAATCAATCTCACTATCGTATTTTCACGTTTGAGACAAATTTAATAAATCAGCAGGCTTCCCCCTTTTTCCCATCATCATTTCTTTTCTGTGCAAAGTATCTTTTCATTTTTCTGGACTGCATACTAAAACATCTATCCATCTTTTATCATAACTCGTAGGTGGCGGATCCTTTGAGTGCATTGATGTATGTAGTGCAAGTGATGAATTTTTTGAGGATGCTGATCGTAAGGACACTTAAAGAGAGACAACAATCTATTTTGGAAGATGCTTATGCTTATGATGCAGATCCATCCGATGACGACGGCCACTACAGCCCTAAGCCTCATCTTGAGGCTTGTAGCGAAGAGGCAGTCGAGCTAGTTTATGTTACCAAGAAACCTGTGTTCAATATTCTTACTCAAGTTGCTAAATCGACAGTAGATGAGGCAGCTGTTAGTCCTCGGACCTTCTGTGACACTGCTGCTGCCTCTGAAGAAACTGCATTCCTCACGAACTCGGCACAAATTGGTGGTTCATCCAGCGGCTACGATGTAGCGGCCAATGGTTCTAATGCAGTTCACACGAATTATCGCAGGAAAAGGATGGGTCGGTTGAACAGCCACAACCACAAGAAAGGAAGAAAGGGGAAGCTACATCGCGCATCCTTCCCAGCCGAAAAGTCTAAAGGGACCAGCATCGTGAGTCGTATAAATTCAGAGACCGATCGCGCCGAAGCATGGAGATGAAACTTTTATGTTTTGTAACCAGCATCCGACGTGGATTTGCTCCAGGTGTTTTCTGCTTCTGTGTCCAGTATGTTTATCCTGTTCTCACACATCCCTCGACTCTTTCTGGTTTCTCCGAGAGTATCGAGTGATCAAAATGTGCTTATTATTTTGTTCTACATCAGGGCCTGACAATTTATAGCAGACAGCTGAGACTGTGTCATTGCCAACCCATTGACTTCTAGTTGATGAATGAATGAATGAATGAATGAATGAATGGATGGTGTATGATCTTATCTGCATCTCCAAGTCAAGTTTCCATAAAGAGTTGCACATTAGGTGAAAACGAGAGTTGATCCCAAGATTAACTGTTGACATCTTCTAGCTTGCATGCTTCTGACTCTGAATCTTTGATGGATCATTAAGCAACACTGCGAGGACCTCGAAGATGGATCATTAATCTCACAAGCCACGAGTGGCCAATCCCCATTCCGATCGCCACCTAAACCTCTTTCGCGCATGGCTTGCTTGATCCAACAATAAAATGGTGTAGATTTGCACCGGCAATGATTATTGAAATCCAAGCTTATCCATACACTCCGCTTCCAGCAAAGTTGGAGGCCCGGCAGACTCCAAAACTGCGCCACGCTCCGCCATCACCGCCGTCGATCGGGAGGACCCACCGGGGAGACCGTCCCCGCAGCCGCACGATGCTCCAGATGGGAGAGGGCTCAACGCAGAAGAAGTCGCATCGACGCGGAAGAGGCATGTGGTCATCAAACCACATGTCAAAGAATCCACCACCACCCGTCCTTGTTTCGCTCTAACTGCTAAATCCTTGAGGAATTTATAGCACGATCGTAGCTTCACCACCTCTCCTTCAAATCTCCAACCCGTCTCCACCACCCCCCTGGCTGTTCTTCCCCTCTCCCCGCACGCTTCGCCCTCGTCAGGTCGATCGTTTCTGATCGGGGTCTCCGATCGACGTCGAGATCATGGCTGCCTGTGGTGGCTTGACTTCGCTGTTCGAGAAGCCGGTGCCGGAGAAGCCGACGCTGATCGAGTCCCTGTCGTCGTGGAGCCAGATCATGTCCAAGAAACCAGTGGACAATGCCCGCTTCACAGAGATCCTCGGCGAGCTCCGTTTCCAGGAGAAGCCCGCGCCGCCTCCGGCTTCGATCCATCAGACAGTGCCTCCCCCCGTCGCGGTGGATCGAGCGCTGTCCTTCGACTTGTCCGATCTCTGCCAAGAGCAATGCGGCGGCCACTCGTCCTTCCATGCGCTTCTTGGCCTGCCCAGCAACCAGTACGTGTGCTCCGCATCCGCAAGGTGCCACGACGGCTTCCCCCCGAAGAACTCCGACAAGCTGCAGCTCTGCACCGAGAGGCTCGGGTCGGAGAGCTCCGACGACGTCGACGACCTGATCGAGGAGGACGTCGATGACTGGAGCAGCGATCAGTGGAAGGAGAAGATGGACGCGGAAAGGCAAGCCCTGGCGAACGGTGGGATGTCGGGCAACTGTTCCGACGTGAGGACGAGGACAGGCGGCTATCCGCCGCCGGTGTCTTCCATTGGCAAGAGTGGCAGGCCATGGATCTACTACCATTCCTACAGGAAGGACGGGAGGTTCGTTCTGACGGAGATCAGGATCCCGACGCAGGAGTTCCTGCGTGCTTCTCGACAAGATGGCCGGCTCAGGCTGCAGCTAGTCCATCCGGATGGGGACATCGATGAAGGAGACGAAGGCGCAGGAGAGAACGAAGATGAGGCAGATGAGAAGACAGAGTTAAGCCAAGGCAATGATCATTAATACATATGATTAGTCCATGTTCATTACTTGCTTCCTTGCCCACTCATAGGGATTCCCGAGGTAGCTTCCTTCCTTCCTTCCTTCCTTCCTTCCTTCCTTTGCAGAAAAAGAGAAATCACAGGCAAAAACAAAGAAAAAGGAGATATAATTAACACTCTTTATGCTTTTATTCATTTAGATGTTTGTAGTGAGAATTGAGGAGAATAAAGTTTTTTGGTCCTCTTGGAAACACAAGGCTGAGGCAGGCATCGGGGTAGAGTGCGAAGTGCACTGCTAGATATGTGAAAAGTAGGCGCCAAGAAAAAATTGCAGAAAGAAAATGTTTAGCTTTGACTCATATAATTACTGTGTTGGCACAGTCGGCTGTCAAATAAATAAGATGAAAAGAGGTTTGCATGGCTTCGAATTGCTTTCTTGTGGTCTCTAATTTCAATTTACAGTAGCTTTTTTTTGCAGAGGATGGATATCATAACAAGTGATTGGTAAGTTTTGTAAGTGCAGTAAAGAAATGTTTCATATCTGTGCTTCTTGCCTTCAAAAGAACAGCAGAGTGATCCAAGTGTACTTTTGTGGGCAAAATGGACTGCAGAAAATGAAATGGTGATTAGGCAATGAGCTTGAAGAGTGAGATGCTGATGGCAATATCTTTGCAGTCATGCAAGATCCAAACTTTTAACTTGCAGATGATGTTTTAAGCTGACAACATCACAAGAGAACCAAGTCGAGTAAAGAAGCATTCAGCATTTTGCAGGAAAAAAAAGAAGCAAATGAAAATTATATATATATATATATATATATATTGATTGAAAGTTCCAACTGCTGGCATTCCTACCTTTACAGATTGGTGATCATGATTTCTGAATTTTCCTGGTGATCGCGGCACGGGAATGCATGTTTAAATCTCTTGGAGAATTAAATTTATTTTCTTCTTCTTCTTGAAATATTTGGAAGTAGCTACAAGGGTGGGAAATGTTATTAAGTCATATACTTGAAGACTGGACTTTGTTCATGTCAAACTCAGCTGGTAAAATTTCTTCACCTTGGCCATTAGCAAGCATTTCCAGTTGTCAAGGTGGCCTTGTCTTCCTGCAGTAAAAGCCCTCTTAATTGTCAAAGAATACACAACAACTCTGGCAGATCCATGAAGTGCTTTACACCTTGGATTGGATTCCTTTTGACTCCTTTTATGAAAATTAAGACATTATAATTACATGTTTAGATTATACTTTAGGTGTTAGATGTGAGAATTAAGATTATTGAGGCCAGAAAAAAGAACCATAACCTACACATTGTTGAGGATGAAGGACTGCTTGCTCATAATAAGGACAGCAAAGTATCTATAGAACATAAAGAGTGACTTCAAACTGTGATCTTTTCAACCATTTCCTCAGATCAACAAATGCATTGCAGGCTATATGTATATATATATGTATACATACATATATATATATACATATACATATACATGTATATACACATATATATATATATATATATATATATATATATCTTAGTCTCAGAGATCTAATATATATATATATATTGGGCTGAATTGGTGAGCTCCGAGATATAATTGGGCCGGAATGAGTGGACGGTCTGGATCTTAAGCTCAGCGGTACGACTTGGGCCGAATTGATGAGCTCAGAAATATAATTGGGCCGAATTGATGAGCTCAGGAATTAGGTCGCAGAAACCCTAGCAAGCGCCGTTGCCGCCCTTCTCCTTTTGTAGGTCTAGAGCGAAATCCCTGCTTCTTCTGAAGCACCGCGGCAATCCCTCTCCTCAACGTTTGGATTCGGAGAAAAGAAATGGTAAAACCGATCGTCGTCTTGTCTTTCTTGGCTCTGATTTGACGTCGCCGATGGCTCGATTTGCTTATGGTCTTGTCTGACTCGTGGGACAGGCGCCCAAGAAGGAGAAGGCCCCCGCCGCTTCTTCGAAGCCGGCCAAATCCGGTGGAGGCAAGCAGAAGAAGAAGGTACGGGGTGATTCTTGGACCGAAGTTAGGGCCTTTGGGGGGGGTTTCTTCTCTTCTTGGTTTAGGTTGAAATGGTGGTCAAGTGGATTTATGGTTTGGATTGCAGAAGTGGAGCAAGGGAAAGCAGAAGGAAAAGGTGAACAACGCGGTCCTCTTTGACCAGGCGAGCTACGACAAGATGCTCTCCGAGGTTCCCAAGTACAAGCAGATCATCCCTTCTGTTCTCTCCGAGAGATTGCGGGTAAAAGATCTTTACCTTATTCTGCTCGATCGATCTAATGATGAATTCCTGCTGCGAATTCTTCGACACTCAAATCTATGTAAAGCAATGTAGTGTTGCTTTGATTATAACCTGAAAGCTCGTCTTTTTGTTGTTATTATTTTTTATTATTTATTATCTTTTGCTTTGACATCATAAATTTTTCTAGATGTGATTTATGTTGTCATAAATTGTTGGAGTGCGTATCTATATGGATGATTTGTGCGTATCTACCTTCTGCATCTGGAAATATGTGTTCTACAGTTTTGATATATAAATACGTTGACTACGAGAAGTAGAGACTTAAGCATGGCTAATCTCACTGGTTTGCTCAATCTTCTTCAGTCATTAGGTCGAGTGTATCCTCAAGGATTTATGCTAAAATATTATTGCTTATGTGCAAATATATAGTGCTTCCTGAAGAGCGATTACTGATTAAGCATTGACTTGTTACGGACATCATTCTGCTAGGCTCTACCATAAGTAAAAGAAAAGGCCATTAATTGTTTTAATTCATGGTTTGGAAGATTAATAAGCGAAAGCTTTGACAGCATGCATTTGAATTGCTACCATTGATGAGCCTAATGTTTTTGGTTCATCTTCCTAATTTTTTTTTGTCCATGGTTTCTTGCTTTCATATTGCCCTGTTTGTCTATTGTTCTCAGAATTTTTTCCTTAAGCTTTACAAGTTACAATTTCGCATGGAATAATAATGTGAATCCTAGTTGTCATCCAAATCATCCAAAAAGAGAAAAAGAGCTTAACAAACATTAAAAGAGTGAATCATACTTATTTAACTTTGATTACTATAAAATAGGCTAATTTGATTATCTCGAACCCATGGTGTCAGAGTAATATTACTCAGCATATTATTATTGTTCCTCCTTAGATTATGTATTGGGCAGAAGCCTGAGCGTTAGTGCAATGGATCCTTTATGCTATCCAATTTGTTCTTTAAAATATTTATCAAGTGTACAGTCTAGTTTATGGGATCCAATTTTCTGCTAATAGCTCGATATGTGTCGATGGACTTTACACTTTGTGCTGATGAGAGGAGGGAGAGAAAACAACTTGATTGACTGTGGTTGGCAATGGTAGTTTATCATGTATATTCATGCGCCTGTGCAGTTTATTTGTAGTTGCTTTGTTGGATATTCTCAATGTTTATGAAAGTGGCATATCTAGCTGGTAGTTAGAAAACATGGAGCTGCTTCCTTGAGAGCATGTCGTCAAGAACTACTGTAACTTTGACTAGCATGTCCTTCAATAAGTGGAACTGATGTTTTACCAGATTCACTAAATTGCTCTACTTTTGTTCATTAATCTATATATATGGTGGTGCCATGCACTGTCAACCTAACGTGACACAGCAGTTTCAGATATTTACTTCATTTCATTAAGTATAATCTTGATTAAGGTTTCTCTTATAGTCCTAGTTCTTTATATACTTATGAATGGATTTCTGCAAATAAATTGTTTTCTTCTTTTCGACCTAATTATGGTTCATATTTTTAAAAATCTATTTTGAAATTTTGTATGTGTTGACTTGCTTGGAAGTTATATGACAATGTGGCTTTTTTGCTGTTGCTTCTTTAATATTATTCATGCCATGGTAACACCATTTCGGATGCTTGACATTAGTCATATTTAGCACTAACGGTGATATTTTTAATTTTCTTGTAATGATTTGACCACTAATAACTCATTGCTCCTTGCTCCTTTTTGAAGTTTGGGATTTTGTTACAATATGCATTGCCATGAATTGAGCTCAGATAATATTCTTTCCTAATTTGTGTTTTTAAGATTAATGGATCGCTAGCAAGGAGAGCAATCAAGGATCTGATGGCAAGGGGTGCTATCAGGATGGTATCTGCTCATGCAAGCCAACAAATCTACACTAGAGCCACTAATACCTAGGAGCACTTTTATCGCATCGAATCTGTAAGAGTTGTTACTTGATGTTTGATTGAATCAAGTAGTTGCGACTTAGGCTTTTGATGCTTCAGATTGTGCCTCGCATCGTCGGGTATGGGCATATCAATTTGTCTAGAGCAGTTAGTATATTCACTTGCTCTTTGAAGTAATTGGTGTGGTTGTGTACTTAGTCTCGCAATGTAGAAATGATGGGTCAACCATGGAAAGAAGCATGTTTCTTTCTGTGAAATGCTTTATGAGGTGTGGTGGTCGATGGTGGCTTCCACGCTTTCTTCTTGCTGCAATGTTATATAAAGCTCAAGCACAAGGATTGCCACAAGCGGCGTTCTACTAATACTTCCCCCGGTCACCTTGTGCTGAATGTCCAAGAGATGGATACTTTTAGAGTCATGGTTATGTGATTTCATTTATTAACATACCTGTCTATATATATGTGATGAAAAAATTTGTATCACTTCATGTAATTTGATGATGTTATGATTTGAACAGTCATCCCGAATAAAGTAAATTTTAGCACTAACCGTGATATATATATATATTATTATTATTATTATTATTATTATTCTTCTTCTTCTTCTTAAAGAAGTGGCAAGTGCGAGAGCCATCATTACCGGAACCAACCTTTTGAGCGGATGCAAGTCTTAAAGGGCGAGCTTATTGTTTCCTTTAAATTTGCGCCGCTGCCGTTGTTGGGTTGGTGGGTTAAGCGCGTGCATGCGACCGGCAAACCGAAAAGCGCCCGGGTTGCAGAGACTCAAGCGTGCTCGATGTTCGATTGCGGGCGGCGCCGCCCCACTTTGCTGCAGATAAAGGCGCGATCTTGCATCGACGACACGCCAACGCCGGCGACAGCATCCTGCAATGGCCGAGCGAGCGAGAGAGAGAGAGCCCTTGCTTGTCGTTGCTTGATGCAATGACAAACGTCATGGTGAGCATCACCTTACCACCTCGAGGTAGAGGCGGTGGGGAAGGTATCTGCGGTGACGAGAGGATGAGTTTGAGGTGGCCCAGCCGAGGATCGCCACCGGTCTATCAGAAAATAACAATCCAAGCAACAAAGATGTAAAAGGAAGGGAACCTACAGCTCCATATTATTTTTCGGAGATGTGAGCCTTAGAGAGAGATCACACCGTCCCAAATCCCTTTTTGTGAGAAGCACCAACATCGACGGCCACTGCATGCCTGCCAAGTCTCGAGGTGACGACGACTGGTCTTCCTCGGTGAGAACAGTCGGCATGGTTGAAGAAGACAGTCGCTTTCTTGGCTCCACCACTAGCCACCTCCCTCTGGCACGCGTGTTGACAACGGAATCCCATCCCCCCCACCACCACTCGGAGCCTCCCTTCCATGCATGAATCATGCTCGTCTCATGGTCACCACCTTGTGACCTCATCGTCTCCATCTCCCCCCATCAACTTCGATCATGATCGAGATGGCATCCGTCTGAGTTTTGATCGATACACGAATCTTCATTTTGATTATATGTATCTTGGGATGCAGAACGCACGCTGCGCCAGAAATGGAACGCAACGTCGGGTTGACCGGTGAATCCTTGTGGTCAAACCGCCGCCCATGCTTCCGGCGTCTCCTCTCGTTCCCAACCATCCACGGCACCACAACCAACGCGAAGTTGGCGGCGGCCCCTCCACTCGATGGTGAAAGTGCAAGAGAGCCGATTCTTAATGAGCTGAGCCTTCTTCTTCCATGCCCAGGCAGCAGCATTTTTTATATTGCTAGATTTCATGTTCCGTCTTCCCAATGACTCTGCTTTTGCTTTGCTAAAGTGATATCTTTTCATGTTCCATCACTGTGTTGGCACAGAATATTTGCATGATCTAACCCACTTCTGCAACCCAAAAGAAACCAGAATTTTATTTGAAGGACAAGCGATTGGACTCTGGAAAGGGATCCACTTGAAGTTAGAATTTGATCATTTCACGGATCTCTCGAATGTTATAGCAAAAAAGTGTTGCGTTTTGGAGTCCAAGTGGGGGTCCTTTTCGTCCCGGGCATTCCTCCACCATCGTTCACGTCTTCTTCCTTTAAATACTGATGCCCTCCCCTCGCCTCCCCCGTCCTTGCGTCCGCCACCGCGGTCGGCATGGGGAACTGCTTCGTCCATGCGGAGAGGAGGGCGAACGAGAAGGGAGAGATCCCAAGTTACCAAACACCTCTGATGGCTCAACAGGTGCGGGATGAATCAGAGGCCGCTGCAGGAGCGAGGGTCATCAGGATCAAGCTGGTGGTGACGAAGCGGGAGCTGAAGGAGATGCTGAGACAAGGCGAGGTGTCCCGTGATGCCATGCTTTCTCTCATCCAAAGAGAAGAGAGCGGAAGCATGATGGAGTGGCGGCCTACTCTCGAAAGCATACCAGAATGGAACGAGTGATCTCTGCCAGGAATTGAGCTTTTGAGACATATTATATATATATATATATATATATATATGGATAGATGGATACAGAGAAGGCAAAATATAGGCTATAAAACTTACTGGTGTACTGTAAATTTCTACTATGCTACTCCTTGAGTTGGGTTCGTTTTCCTGTTTCTTTAGCTGATGTTAGAAGCTGGAAGAGGAAGAACCCCACAATGTATTCTCTCCAATTATTTCTAGCATAACACTTCGTGTTGATGAAATCTGTTAATTTTTACATGTTGCTGCAACAATTGAGGTAAGAGAGTAACATCTTTCCACAACC
This sequence comes from Musa beccarii, assembly GCA_024322285.1. NCBI lineage: Eukaryota > Viridiplantae > Streptophyta > Magnoliopsida > Zingiberales > Musaceae > Musa > Musa beccarii. The sequence continues at coordinate 12,469,659 of CM044397.1, forward strand.
AAGAAACAAGTAGGAGAAGAAACACTCGCCAACCTCAAGATCATCCTCCACAACAGAACCAGAGTGATGCCTTGGTCTAGATTCGTGTTGCTTGCAAGTGGCAATCATGCTTCGTCTTCCTATGATGTTCAAAATGTACAAAGAATCTGTCGAGGATGTCTACCACCACAACAGCATCAATCTCCATGTACATTAATCTCATGCCGGTTGCGGAAAATGCAGTTCCAGTCACAGTTAGCCTGCTTCCTCTGCTTTTAGTCCGTTCTTAGCTGCAAGCAAAATTCCTCGTGGCTCTGCAGACGTGTGCTTTCCTCTGCATTTAGTTCAAATAACCAATTGTCACATACTTGCAAAGTAAATAACATCGGCTGTTTGAAACTGCAAAAATACATGATCGCCGAACTGTTTTCAAAAATATAATCACATTATTCAAATACCAAAGAAGTTTTCAGAAGCTGAGGTTGAAGATAATGGAAGAAAGGAATTGCCGCTCAACATGTCACTCCGACTGGCTTTGCCCCCAATACTGGAATATCGTCGTACTTCTTCGGCAGTGGGCCAAAAAAACAAAAAAAGATTTGATGAGCACTCTTTTTTATAGAAATAGCATGCAAGTAATAAGCCTAGCAACCTGATTTACTTTACAGTAAAAAGAAATCATCTTAGTAGATACCTCGGGAAAGAATCGTTTGGCTATAATTGACAAAGAGATCGAGAATTTTTTGTTGATCTTAATAAAACAGTCAATTATTTACTTAAAAGTTCCACTTTTTACAATGAGATCATATTATGTAATACACTGCAATTAGCAGCCACTCTCCACATGCCAAAATGATTTCACAATCTCAAATACAATAGTAACCCTAGTTAAAGAAAATATGGACTCACAAAGTTGAATAGAAATCTGATGCATTGTTGTTTAATATTGTAGTAGCCTTTATAATTTAATTACCTTTTACATAGGTAGAAATCTACCTATTTACAACAAATCACGATTTCTATAAAGATAATAAAGATATCAGCCAAGAGGTAGCAAACTTATTAAAAATAAAAGGAGAGAAGCTACTGTAACATCGTTTAAAATAAGACATATCCTAAGCCAGAAATACCCGTAATATGGCTGTCACCAACATGTCTATTACGATAACTAGCTCCATCATTTATGCCAGTTAATCAGCCATATGCTTATTTCCTCGGGACTTACAGTATGGCATTTATTCGATTGCAATGATCAAAACCACTTGTCCGCCAAAGTTAAAGAGCAAATGGAGGATGCTTTCGAGTTAAAAGAGAACATTAGCTGTGTTTAGTTTCAGACGACCGTCCAATTAGCTCTTCATACTCTTAATTAGTACACATAGCACTCCACTTAGGTTCGTCAAGCTTCCGTCTCCTGAGAAAGTGCCTACTCCTTCTCCAACTAAAATGTATTACTGAATGTAAAATTAGATTCAATAGTGTATTCTCTCTACATAGCACAATAGTGTATTAATAAATGGGTTATAGTTCTATATGATCAAACCCAAATATTGGGGACATCATGACTTGCTATTTTGTTGTTCTTATTGTTATTGCCACTTATACCAAGTCCTGAAAATCACCAATATAAACAAAATTTAAAAAAAAATGAAAATGAAACTCTATGATTCATAGGTGAACCCAACTTGAACCTTTTTCTCTCTCTAGAATACATCAGCTAACATAAGTCCCAGATATCATGTTTGACCATCGTAAACAAAAAAATTTCATGAAAATGAAGAGAATTCACAATAATCAATAAATCCACCATCCTTCAGAAAATGGTAAGGCAAAGAAAAGAAAAGTATTTAAATTTCCTGGATATAACAGCTTCAGTTGAATGCAATCGATAAAACAGAAACAGAAACATGTACTGCAATCACTCAAAAAAGCAAACAATAGTCCCAGGTCAGGATACATTACCCCGGCATTATTGTAATCCCACAGCTAGTGAACACCATAGTCGACAATCTGCACATAAGCAGTTCGTAAGTACAACTGAGGAACTGAAAGGTGTCTGCTTTGGTAAAAAGGAGATTTAAAGATGGCAACTCCAATCTGTTTATTCACTACATAGTCAGTCTCTATGTGAAAAGAAAAATGTAACAGTCTCAAGCCTGCCTATTATCTGCTGATCAGAGACCCAAAAAAAAATCATATTATTTTTAAAAATTTCAATTCCAACAAAAAATTTCTCTTTTTTCACACAAGCATTCGCATCAAATAAGCGCGAAAGAGCATCACAACGATACGTCCTTCAACGATCGATCCCTATAATTGAAGGACTTCAACTAACGAAAATTAGTGTACGGTAAATAGTCTATGGAGCAACCTTTATCAAGCATATAATGATCGGTAACAACCAAAGCCAAATGTTGAGCTAAGGTAATATCCAAACTGAGCTCCAGATCGATCGAATCTAAGATCAGATCCAAATGGGTAAACGTAGCCAACCTGTCCTTCAATTCAAAAGAAGGAAAAATAAAAAATAAAAAAAAAGCCAACAAAAAGGAAGCCCTAACACCCAAACCACAAAGAAAGGACAAGAAAAGGTGGTGGAATCGGACCCTTTCTCCGACGAAGGCGCCGGCGACAACGAAGGTGACGTACACGGAGTTGCGGCGCATGAGGACACGGTAAAGCCCCTCCCACAATCCCCCTCCGCGGCCTCTCATCGCCCCCGTCGAATTCATCGCCTCTTCCTCCTCACACACACACACACACACACTCGAAACGGGTCGAACCTCTTCGGTTGCGAAAGAAGCCTTCAATATATATATATATATATATATATATATATAAAAAAGAGAGAGAGAGAGAGAGAGAGAGAGAGAGAGAGAATCCATTTTTCCATAATTTAAATTTTTATGAAAATAATAATTTTTATGTAAAAAAAAATCTTTTGTGTTAACACACACGAACCGTCGACTTTTTGAGTCAAGATTGATTCTCTGTCGAAAATATAGGTCGTTTACGATGATTCTTCTTGATTGACGTTGTAGAAAAAGATAATACATTGAGAGCGACGTAGTCTTCGAGTGTTGAAGTTTGGTTTTGAAGCCGAGCAATCTCCTTTGCTGGGTAGTTTTCTAATTACGCCTTTAGGCTGTGTTGATGGCCCTACACAATAGGTTTGCGTTGGGGGCATTCGAGCTTGACCTATCCAATACAAAATTCAGGAAAGCAGAGGGAGAGGAGTCGAGCAATAGCTTGCATTGCATCAACGAGGGTTTGGACTTGCTGAGTGAGGCCTAGGAATGCCTTTGACCGAACAAGCAAAAAATATGTTCCCAACCGGGAAAGTCCTAGGTTATTAAGAAGACACCAGTAAGATCCTGGCACTGAGGCTGAGATAAATGCATCGTTCTATTGGAAGGGAGGTGTGTGCCCTCTTTGCTAAGGCTAAAGGTTGTAGGTAGTGCCTCCTTACCGGAGTGCTCATTATAAGGAGCAGTAGAAGGACGTTCCTACAATATTTGCCCTCCTTCTAGTGTCAAAATGTTAACACACAAAATCGTCGACTGGTGAGTCAGCCTGGTTAGTCCTTTGTCGAAAGGGCAAGTCCCTTCTGGTAACTTTTCCTGGTTGACATGGAGAGTAGGCATTGTGGGCAAGACAAAGAAAGCTGTAGGAAGAGGTAATGCACTGGAGTGACTCAGTCTTCGAGTGGTGAAACATGGTTTGGGAACTCGACGATCTCCACTTCTATGTAGTTTCTAGCTACGCCTTTGGACTACATCGATGATCTTGTATAATAGGCCTGCGTTAGGAGTGTCCCGACTTGATACTTTCGATGCTTAAATCAGGAAAGCAAAGGACGAGGAAGATAATAGTATCAACAATAAATTAAAAGAGTAAAAAGCATATTTTACCTATTTGCCCTGGCTTAGCCCAAGACATAATTTTTATACCTAGGTGCTAAATGGAGTAGACAGGCCTCCATCAAAGCTCCTCTTACCTGACGTGGTGAAAACATTTAATACAAGCAACTTATTGACGTATACTTTCAGGGGCAATATCTGGGGATTGTCAGGATAACACCTTCGGCCGGGCTTCCTTGCTTCTTTAGGTCAGGCAGAGCATAATCCTCTCATCATTCATCCGGAAAGGAAGGCCAGGCGTCGACTATTAATGCGGAGCTAGTTTTATTTTTCCGACTAAGGGATCGATGAGGAGTAATTCTTATAGGCTCACTTTGGGAATTCAGGGTAGGTGATGTGATCTCTTGTCGATGATCGTAGAGAGCATATGACTCTAAGCCTTCGTTTAGGTGTTGCTTATGTAGCGAGGCAAGTTGGTGGGTGTTTGAATTCTTCGCTATCATTTTGTATGCACGATAATACTCTTAATCGATTAGTATTCTTATCATTTTTATTTTTCATATATAAAGAGATGTGTGCCATTACAATATTCAGTAAATATATTTAAATATGTAAAATTGGAAGAATTTTAATTAGCTGTGTAAAATATTCAAACATGCCAGAAGTATAGCAACGCTATCGAGGAAGTCCGAATGTTTCGTGCAATTCTCTTCCACTAGATTAACACCGTCTGATCAAGGCAACACGCATCTTAAAACCTGCAACAACACATTAACATATTCCACGAAAACACCAACGACATCGATGAAATAGGACTGTTTCGTCCACTTCCACTAGATCAAAGCCGTCTGATCAATGCTGCACGCGTCTTAAAGCCTGCAACAAGGTCTCGTTCTTCCTCCGCCGCCACCCACCGCGGAGAAGACGTCCGTCTGCGAACCACGGGCTGCTCCGATGGCATTAACAGCACGGATCTTGAGGCGCCGTGAACTCCGCCTGCCGTGAACTCCGATGGCATTAACATCCTTGCGTCCGCCACCGCGGTCGGCATGGGGAACTGCTTCGTCCATGCGGAGAGGAGGGCGAACGAGAAGGGAGAGATCCCAAGTTACCAAACACCTCTGATGGCTCAACAGGTGCGGGATGAATCAGAGGCCGCTGCAGGAGCGAGGGTCATCAGGATCAAGCTGGTGGTGACGAAGCAGGAGCTGAAGGAGATGCTGAGACAAGGCGAGGTGTCCCGTGATGCCATGCTTTCTCTCATCCAAAGAGAAGAGAGCGGAAGCATGATGGAGTGGCGGCCTACTCTAGAAAGCATACCAGAATGGAACGAGTGATCTCCGCCAGGAATTGAACTTTTGAGACATTATATATATATATATATATATATATATATGGATAGATGGATACAGAGAAGGCAAAATATAGGCCATGAAACTTGCTGGTGTACTGTAAATTTCTACTATGCTTCTCCTTTTACTCCTCCTTGAGTTGGGTTCGTTTTCCAGTTTCTTTAGCTGATGTTAGAAGCTGGAAGAGGAAGAACCCCACAATTTATTCTCTCCAATTATTTCTAGCATAACACTTCGTGTTGATGAAATCTGTTAATTTTTACATGTTGCTGCAACAATTGAGGTAAGAGAGTAACATCTTTCCACAACCAAGAAACAAGTAGGAGAAGAAACACTCGCCAACCTCAAGATCATCCTCCACAACAGAACCAGAGTGATGCCTTGGTCTAGATTCGTGTTGCTTGCAAGTGGCAATCATGCTTCGTCTTCCTATGATGTTCAAAATGTACAAAGAATCTGTCGAGGATGTCTACCACCACAACAGCATCAATCTCCATGTACATTAATCTCATGCCGGTTGCGGAAAATGCAGTTCCAGTCACAGTTAGCCTGCTTCCTCTGCTTTTAGTCCGTTCTTAGCTGCAAGCAAAATTCCTCGTGGCTCTGCAGACGTGTGCTTTCCTCTGCATTTAGTTCAAATAACCAATTGTCACATACTTGCAAAGTAAATAACATCGGCTGTTTGAAACTGCAAAAATACATGATCGGAACTGTTTTCAAAAATATAATCACATTATTCAAATACCAAAGAAGTTTTCAGAAGCTGAGGTTGAAGATAATGGAAGAAAGGAATTGCCGCTCAACATGTCACTCCGACTGGCTTTGCCCCAATACTGGAATATCGTCGTACTTCTTCGGCAGTGGGCCAAAAACAAAAAAGATTTGATGAGCACTCTTTTTATAGAAATAGCATGCAAGTAATAAGCCTAGCAACCTGATTTACTTTACAGTAAAAGAAATCATCTTAGTAGATACCTCGGGAAAGAATCGTTTGGCTATAATTGACAAAGAGATCGAGAATTTTTTGTTGATCTTAATAAAACAGTCAATTATTTACTTAAAAGTTCCACTTTTTACAATGAGATCATATTATGTAATACACTGCAATTAGCAGCCACTCTCCACATGCCAAAATGATTTCACAATCTCAAATACAATAGTAACCCTAGTTAAAGAAAATATGGACTCACAAAGTTGAATAGAAATCTGATGCATTGTTGTTTAATATTGTAGTAGCCTTTATAATTTAATTACCTTTTACATAGGTAGAAATCTACCTATTTACAACAAATCACGATTTCTATAAAGATAATAAAGATATCAGCCAAGAGGTAGCAAACTTATTAAAAATAAAAGGAGAAAGCTACTGTAACATCGTTTAAAATAAGACATATCCTAAGCCAGAAATACCCGTAATATGGCTGTCACCAACATGTCTATTACGATAACTAGCTCCATCATTTATGCCAGTTAATCAGCCATATGCTTATTTCCTCGGGACTTACAGTATGGCATTTATTCGATTGCAATGATCAAAACCACTTGTCCGCCAAAGTTAAAGAGCAAATGGAGGATGCTTTCGAGTTAAAAGAGAACATTAGCTGTGTTTAGTTTCAGACGACCGTCCAATTAGCTCTTCATACTCTTAATTAGTACACATAGCACTCCACTTAGGTTCGTCAAGCTTCCGTCTCCTGAGAAAGTGCCTACTCCTTCTCCAACTAAAATGTATTACTGAATGTAAAATTAGATTCAATAGTGTATTCTCTCTACATAGCACAATAGTGTATTAATAAATGGGTTATAGTTCTATATGATCAAACCCAAATATTGGGGACATCATGACTTGCTATTTTGTTGTTCTTATTGTTATTGCCACTTATACCAAGTCCTGAAAATCACCAATATAAACAAAATTTAAAAAAATGAAAATGAAACTCTATGATTCATAGGTGAACCCAACTTGAACCTTTTTCTCTCTCTAGAATACATCAGCTAACATAAGTCCCAGATATCATGTTTGACCATCGTAAACAAAAAAATTTCATGAAAATGAAGAGAATTCACAATAATCAATAAATCCACCATCCTTCAGAAAATGGTAAGGCAAAGAAAAGAAAAGTATTTAAATTTCCTGGATATAACAGCTTCAGTTGAATGCAATCGATAAAACAGAAACAGAAACATGTACTGCAATCACTCAAAAGCAAACAATAGTCCCAGGTCAGGATACATTACCCCGGCATTATTGTAATCCCACAGCTAGTGAACACCATAGTCGACAATCTGCACATAAGCAGTTCGTAAGTACAACTGAGGAACTGAAAGGTGTCTGCTTTGGTAAAAAGGAGATTTAAAGATGGCAACTCCAATCTGTTTATTCACTACATAGTCAGTCTCTATGTGAAAAGAAAAATGTAACAGTCTCAAGCCTGCCTATTATCTGCTGATCAGAGACCCAAAAAAAAATCATATTATTTTTAAAAATTTCAATTCCAACAAAAAATTTCTCTTTTTTCACACAAGCATTCGCATCAAATAAGCGCGAAAGAGCATCACAACGATACGTCCTTCAACGATCGATCCCTATAATTGAAGGACTTCAACTAACGAAAATTAGTGTACGGTAAATAGTCTATGGAGCAACCTTTATCAAGCATATAATGATCGGTAACAACCAAAGCCAAATGTTGAGCTAAGGTAATATCCAAACTGAGCTCCAGATCGATCGAATCTAAGATCAGATCCAAATGGGTAAACGTAGCCAACCTGTCCTTCAATTCAAAAGAAGGAAAAATAAAAAAAAATAAAAAAGCCAACAAAAAGGAAGCCCTAACACCCAAACCACAAAGAAAGGACAAGAAAAGGTGGTGGAATCGGACCCTTTCTCCGACGAAGGCGCCGGCGACAACGAAGGTGACGTACACGGAGTTGCGGCGCATGAGGACACGGTAAAGCCCCTCCCACAATCCCCCTCCGCGGCCTCTCATCGCCCCCGTCGAATTCATCGCCTCTTCCTCCTCACACACACACACACACACACTCGAAACGGGTCGAACCTCTTCGGTTGCGAAAGAAGCCTTCAATATATATATATATATATATATATATATATATAAAAGAGAGAGAGAGAGAGAGAGAGAGAGAGAGAGAGAGAGAGAGAATCCATTTTTCCATAATTTAAATTTTTATGAAAATAATAATTTTTATGTAAAAAATCTTTTGTGTTAACACACACGAATCGTCGACTTTTGAGTCAAGATTGATTCTCTGTCGAAAATATAGGTCGTTACGATGATTCTTCTTGATTGACGTTGTAGAAAAAGATAATACATTGAGCGACGTAGTCTTCGAGTGTTGAAGTTTGGTTTTGAAGCCGAGCAATCTCCTTTGCTGGGTAGTTTTCTAATTACGCCTTTAGGCTGTGTTGATGGCCCTACACAATAGGTTTGCGTTGGGGCATTCGAGCTTGACCTATCAATACAAAATTCAGGAAAGCAGAGGGAGAGGAGTCGAGCAATAGCTTGCATTGCATCAACGAGGGTTTGGACTTGCTGAGTGAGGCCTAGGAATGCCTTTGACCGAACAAGCAAAAAATATGTTCCCAACCGGGAAAGTCCTAGGTTATTAAGAAGACACCAGTAAGATCCTGGCACTGAGGCTGAGATAAATGCATCGTTCTATTGGAAGGGAGGTGTGTGCCCTCTTTGCTAAGGCTAAAGGTTGTAGGTAGTGCCTCCTTACCGGAGTGCTCATTATAAGGAGCAGTAGAAGGACGTTCCTACAATATTTGCCCTCCTTCTAGTGTCAAAATGTTAACACACAAAATCGTCGACTGGTGAGTCAGCCTGGTTAGTCCTTTGTCGAAAGGGCAAGTCCCTTCTGGTAACTTTTCCTGGTTGACATGGAGAGTAGGCATTGTGGGCAAGACAAAGAAAGCTGTAGGAAGAGGTAATGCACTGGAGTGACTCAGTCTTCGAGTGGTGAAACATGGTTTGGGAACTCGACGATCTCCACTTCTATGTAGTTTCTAGCTACGCCTTTGGACTACATCGATGATCTTGTATAATAGGCCTGCGTTAGGAGTGTCCCGACTTGATACTTTCGATGCTTAAATCAGGAAAGCAAAGGACGAGGAAGATAATAGTATCAACAATAAATTAAAAGAGTAAAAAGCATATTTTACCTATTTGCCCTGGCTTAGCCCAAGACATAATTTTTATACCTAGGTGCTAAATGGAGTAGACAGGCCTCCATCAAAGCTCCTCTTACTACGACGTGGTGAAAACATTTAATACAAGCAACTTATTGACGTATACTTTGGGGCAATATCGGGATTGTCAGGATAACACCTTCGGCCGGGCTTCCTTGCTTCTTTAGGTCAGGCAGAGCATAATCCTCTCATCATTCATCCGGAAAGGAAGGCCAGGCCGTCGACTATTAATGCGGAGCTAGTTTTATTTTTCCGACTAAGGGATCGATGAGGAGTAATTCTTATAGGCTCACTTTGGGAATTCAGGGTAGGTGATGTGATCTCTTGTCGATGATCGTAGAGAGCATATGACTCTAAGCCTTCGTTTAGGTGTTGCTTATGTAGCGAGGCAAGTTGGTGGGTGTTTGAATTCTTCGCTATCATTTTGTATGCACGATAATACTCTTAATCGATTAGTATTCTTATCATTTTTATTTTTCATATATAAAGAGATGTGTGCCATTACAATATTCAGTAAATATATTTAAATATGTAAAATTGGAAGAATTTTAATTAGCTGTGTAAAATATTCAAACATGCCAGAAGTATAGCAACGCTATCGAGGAAGTCCGAATGTTTCGTGCAATTCTCTTCCACTAGATTAACACCGTCTGATCAAGGCAACACGCATCTTAAAACCTGCAACAACACATTAACATATTCCACGAAAACACCAACGACATCGATGAAATAGGACTGTTTCGTCCACTTCCACTAGATCAAAGCCGTCTGATCAATGCTGCACGCGTCTTAAAGCCTGCAACAAGGTCTCGTTCTTCCTCCGCCGCCACCCACCGCGGAGAAGACGTCCGTCTGCGAACCACGGGCTGCTCCGATGGCATTAACAGCACGGATCTTGAGGCGCCGTGAACTCCGCCTGCGGGGACCGCGCTGTACCATTCACATGGTAGGCCTGCTCGTCCCTGTCTTCAAGCGTCTTCTCCTCCGCCACGCTAACCCTGGTTTATGGATTAATGGAAGGAAGAGCTAAATCCTTCCCCGGCAACAACACATGCACAGGAGCGCTCTCTCTGTCTTCTCTTCACATCTGGAAGGAAGCTACAGCCACCATGAAAGATCCAGCCCTTGGAAGATGGTGTCGATGCCCCCCAGTAACTTCTCATTTGCTCACGGCATCGGTCTTATTGACCTAGATAAAGCAAAAGGAAAGAATAGAATAATGTAAAATATTTTATGTTTTACTTAAAAACTATATATATATATATATATTTCATGATGATTTATATAGTCTTCATAAATATATTATATTCTTTAATATAACTTTTTATGATATATTGACAAATTTAATTCCAATAGATATTTCATCATATTTCGTACCTAACTTATGCAACGTTTGATAATCAATCATGATCATTGATATCATTGCGGTCATTTATCATTTTATAATTAAATTACAGAGAATTCTGTCCTGAAAAATATACAGGAAGAAAATTAATTAGTGACAAAAGAACGAACGCGAAGAAACAACCCTACCGTGTTGACCGATCTCACCCGTCGGATCATGATCAGATGATCGGCATTGCTCATCTTTGTTTCGTGGAATCACGTGGTCTTCATTAAAATTAATTGGCAGTTCTATTTTCGTGCGCATTTTTTTTTATTTACATGAAGAAGAAAAAAAGAATAAATCATACCCAAAAAAAAAAAAACACACAGAGAGCTGCGGTGGGAACGGCTTTGGCGACGCCGTTAGTAGAGTCGTCGCCGCGGGCGGCAGAAGAAGTGGGTGAAGAAGACGAAGCAGGTGACAAGCGGCTCCGCGGCGAGCCCGCAGGTGAGGAAGGCAAGGGCCCGGCGGAGCGATCGGCTGCGGCCCGACTCCGCCAGCGACGACGCCGGCTGCAGGTACGCGTACGCCGCCCGCTTCACGAGGCGGTTCTTGATCCGGATCTCCCCGGCGACCTTGTTGGCCGGTGGCGTCGGCAGCGGCGAGTCCATGAGGTCCCTTAGGCTGGTGTACCTCGTCCCCCGCTCCATCGCCGTAGGGTTGCGTTGCACGTCTTCGCCGCCATTGGGGGTGGGGAGCCCCAGGTCAAGCGCCCCCAGTCGGTTCGCAGGCTGGCGTCGCCGTAGGGACGGTTCCCTGGCGGCGGAGGAAACCGGCTTCCAGTGCCGGATTACGAAATCGAGGGTCGCCGGCGGACCCGATGGTTTCCCCGCAGCGGCGGCTTCACCCGCCATCGCGACGAGAGAGACAGAGAGAGAGAGACTAAAGAGAGGATTTATATGTATTTTTATTCGTTGGATAATTTGACTTCCGCCCCTCGGTTTGACTTTGCTTCCAACATCTGCGCCTTCCAACAAAAACTAATATATTACAAAATAAAATATCAAAAATAGGAAAACTAATTGATAAAGGAAAATAAATTGCAGAGAATTTGAGGAAGGAATGAAGTCAACTATTAAGATTCAATGTGAGATGGAGTATTTAAGATGCATTTTAAAGTTGGCTAATGAAAGGTGCCAACTGTCAAACGTTGTGTTAATATTGAATTTTGAGCCGTGCATGGTCACAACATCTATAAATCAGATTATGAAATGAAAGAAGAAGATGAAGGCAATACAAATAATCAATAGATTATTATAATATTTTAAGATCGAATCGCATCTTTTCTATTTACTAAGTGGGAAAAAAAAACTCGATCGCTTATCATTTACAAAAGGCTGACATCTTTATAGCTATTAAAAAAATAATCAATATATATAACTGGACCATTTTGATCATTTGTTGATGTGGAAATAGGTTTGCTTTTGATGGTCCTTATGGAAATCCAATTGTGGCAAAATAATTTATCGACCATAACAATAGAATTAAAATAATGCAAAATTAAAGAATTTATTTATTTATAAAATAGTAAATAGTGAACACATTATTCGAGTTATAAATCTTTATCAGCTATAATAAATTATATTTTAATAATAATTAAATTTACTTTTAATAATAAAATATAATATAATTATATTTTAATTATATTTTAATAATAATTTTGATGGTTCCACATGTTTGATTTCATCCTCTTCTTAGTTACGAATACTCATTTTTAAACTTTGAAATAAATATTTATTGATCACCATGATCACTCAAAAGTTATATCATGAGTCGTTTAGCTAAGAAGTATTTTGATCCGTTATAATGTTTTTTCGCATATTATAACATTTTGACCGTCGCAATAAAAATACTATAAATGATGCAAATGAACTTCTAATATTAATCACATTATTTTGCTAGAGAAAGCTATTGCTTTATTGGAATATAGGTATCTATAGTTGAAAATCAGTATAAAAAAAAGAGAATATTTTTTAAAAATACTGAAGGGCATAAATCGTCACTTTACGACTCCCAAGCGAATCAATATGAATCATCGGACTCGTCCATCCATGGAAACGAGCCAGGAAACTCGAAAATACCCTGTTAAATTTGAAACCGTTAGATCGTGATCATGCCGTTCGATCATGGATTCATGATCAAAGGGCGGAGACCAGACGTGGAAAACGCTCGTCCGAAACTGAACCAAGCCGAGCCGAATCGGTGGAAAACCGTGAACGGCTCGGCTGATTGCCAGCAATGAGTGAGCGGTTGGCGAGTTGGCGTGGGCGCACGCCACACCCTGCTCCCGCCCCACGTTATGCCGTGGCCCCGTCACCAAAGTTAGATCGTACGGTCTAGATCATCCTAGCTATCCAATCTGACGGTTGAGATCGTCCATAGACAGCTCACATCTTTTCCCGCACCCGTTTCTTTAACAAACAACATGTGACCCTTCTCGGTGTCGCCTACCCAAAACGTACCTATTTCTTGAATGGACATATCAATCTCCGGACATGAAGGCGCGATCGGGTGAGTGACGTGGGCCCCTTTCTTTAATCTCGCTGACACCGCACGACTTTTGAGTGGAAAAAGGAGAAAAGTGTTTTCTCCCATTTGAAATTTTCTTTTCTTGTTTCATTTTGCTTATTCCTATTTAAACCCCTTCGTCTTCGCTCCCCGCTTCCTTGTCCCGGTGACAGCTCCGCGCCTTTCGTCGCCGGCGAAGCCTCGCTCGCCACCCACTCGCCTCCCCTTCGCCCTCAGCAAGGTCCGTGACTCTCGATCTGATGCAGCTTTCGTATCTTTCGGTTCTGTAATGTGATTTTGATGCGTATCGAGGTTTGCGATCGGCGAATCGTAGATCAGGGGTGATTTTTGTGCACCATCTTCCTTGCGTGATGTTATCTCGTTTCTACTTCTGTTGTCCAAATATGGTGATTGGAATCAGATCGTGAGGGTTTCTAGAAATGCCGATGGTCATTGTGTTCTAGAAATGCTTTGGATGTGGTGGTTTTTAGGAGGAAATCCTTGATTTGGTACAACTGGAAATTCTCGTGGGTCGATGACTTGTGAGATCATGCGGCCATGCGCACCCTTTCTTCAGATATTCTCGAAAACACTTTTATCCTCTTGCTTAAATGGATCATCGAAGTTGTGATCTTTTAATCCATCACCAAATGAGATTTAATGATGTTGAAGAGAAAACATTGTGGGTTGCTGCTCTAATCGTCGATAAAGAAGCATGATTAGGGTTTCATGGACTTTGGTGTAGTGTCACATCCATGGTAAGTTTTAGTGGTCTGTTAAACCCAGAATGCAGAATTGTGACTCTGCAACACGGTCATTACTGCACACAGAATCGGTCATTAAGTCTCAGTGAAACGTCTTCAGCAACTTCTTGTTTCCTAGATCTGTCATTAGCATCAGTACGCAGATCAGCGATAGCAAGATTTGCAACTGTAAGAACGAAACTCTACAAGTGATATATGTATGAAACTTTGGTCTTGCTTATTTTTGCAGATCATAAAGAAATGGCTGATGGTGAGGAAATCCAGCCTCTTGTCTGTGATAATGGAACTGGAATGGTCAAGGTCAGACATCCCAACCGGTGCCCAAATATTTTCCTCCTGCAAGCTTATAGAAGATGTCATTCATTCGTATAACATTCATCATGTAGGCTGGTTTTGCCGGAGATGATGCCCCCAGGGCTGTGTTCCCCAGCATCGTGGGCCGACCTCGCCACACCGGCGTTATGGTCGGGATGGGCCAGAAAGATGCCTACGTTGGGGATGAAGCGCAGTCCAAGAGAGGCATCCTCACTTTGAAGTATCCTATCGAGCACGGCATCGTCAGCAACTGGGATGACATGGAGAAGATTTGGCATCACACTTTCTACAACGAGCTTCGCGTTGCCCCCGAGGAGCACCCGGTGCTGCTCACAGAAGCTCCTCTTAACCCCAAGGCCAACAGAGAGAAGATGACACAGATCATGTTTGAAACCTTCAACGTGCCCGCCATGTATGTTGCGATTCAAGCTGTTCTTTCTTTGTATGCCAGCGGTCGTACAACCGGTACGTGTCGACTTCTCTTACCATCAGTTTTTAACCGCAGATGCTAATCGCTTGTGTTCTTCGTTCCATGAAAAGGCATTGTGCTGGATTCTGGCGACGGTGTGAGCCACACCGTGCCGATTTACGAAGGATATGCTCTTCCCCATGCCATTCTTCGCCTGGATCTGGCTGGTCGTGACTTGACCGACGCTTTGATGAAGATCCTTACCGAGAGAGGCTACTCTTTCACGACCACTGCCGAGCGGGAAATTGTGAGGGACATCAAGGAGAAGCTTGCGTACATTGCCTTGGACTACGAGCAGGAGCTGGAGACTGCCAGGAGCAGCTCCACCGTGGAAAAGAGCTACGAGCTTCCTGATGGGCAGGTGATCACGATCGGTGCCGAGAGGTTCCGGTGCCCAGAAGTGCTCTTCCAGCCATCCATGATCGGCATGGAAGCCGCCGGCATCCATGAGACCACTTACAATTCCATTATGAAGTGTGATGTGGACATTAGGAAGGACTTGTACGGCAACATTGTTCTCAGCGGAGGCTCCACGATGTTCCCTGGGATCGCTGACCGGATGAGCAAGGAGATCACAGCCCTTGCACCGAGTAGCATGAAGATTAAGGTGGTGGCTCCGCCGGAGAGGAAGTACAGCGTCTGGATAGGAGGCTCGATTCTTGCCTCGCTTAGCACCTTCCAACAGGTGATCCCGTTCTCCTATATTTCTGTTGACGTATCTATCTATTTCACAGGATTCGAAATTGCTAATTATGAAACTTTTCGTTGTGATGCAACAGATGTGGATTTCCAAGCAAGAGTATGAAGAATCTGGTCCCTCTATCGTTCACAGGAAGTGCTTCTGAGTTCTGTGGTTCTCCGTGTCCTTTCTGCTTTTTGCCGAGGTAGTTCTTTGGTAATGTTTCCGTGTTGTTGTGGCTTTGTTGTGTTATATTGGATTTTCTTGAGGCTTGTTCTTGGGATGCATAATTGTATTCAATGGCTGTTGTTAGAGTAAATGATGCTTGTTTTCTTTCACAAATTAGTTTGTCAGAGGGTGGCGAGGGCATTAGAATATATTATGGAAGACACGGTTTAGACAATTTTTTTTCCTTTTTCTTATCTTTCTTCCATAATTTCATCTGCTTTGTTTATTAAATATCTTGGGATTAAATAGACATCCCAAGTTATCAAGACATTCCATCCTATTGTTGATGCTTTTGTTGTAGTTACAAAATTGTTATTCTTTTGCTTACCAAGGTTGATAGTCCAAAATTTGATCTAGCAAGTTATTAGAGTGATGGATGGAATGATATTATATTTTTCTTTTTATCTGTTCATAAGCTTCACACATGCATTTTCACACTATACGTTATCATGTATACATATATACAATATATATTTATTATACTTTATATATTTTTATTCTTACAAAATATCTATATTCATATTTAGCTCATGCTTATATGATGAGAATCATATCATTCGAAATATACTTTTTGTGTTATGATATAATTGTCTTAAACTAGGCATGAGCTAAATACGAATATAGTGTTGAATCTCTGATTTTGATAATGAAATCAATTGATAGAGTTTCTGATCTATTCTACGTACTGAGTGACGTAGGACTAGCTTCGATCATGGAGAGACGATTGAAACAGAAGGAATCGGATGTTGAGTTGGAGTAAAACATATCAGAAGACTGGACGTCGAGCTAGAGGATCGGTCGACGTATCGACAAAAGACTTCGTGCAATGAGTTCGGGCATCGGGCCAAGAAGAGCGAATATTGTGCTAAAGAGATTGGAGTTGCGATGGTCAACATGTCGATTGGGCAATAGATTATAAGAGAGGACGATGCGTCGAAGGATCGGACGAAACGTCGATAAACCAATGACATGTCAGACAACATATGATTCATGCTTTGTAATAATTATTTAGATCGAAGTAGTTTTAAGTTGTAATTCGATTGAAATTAGACCAACTTAATTAGGGACTCATTAGGCCTAAGTTAGAACCATGTTGGACTAAGAGAAATACCCAAACAATAACCCAAAAGATGGGTCTAGTGGTGGCACAATCAAAACAAGCGGTGGAACTATCAATGGCTCAACTTCCAAGGTACAATCTCGGAGATTGTACTAAGCGATGATACCACGTTACATTAAAGGGAAAATAACATAGGAAAATAAAAATTAAATATTATTCAACCAATTGATAAACATTTTCAATGAAAGTCTCCCGAGAGCACGGCACATAAAGTGAATTGTGAAGACAATTGTTATGTGTGCATGCACAGAGTTTTATCATTCAAGGTGAGTGAAAGAACTTTCTTGCCTATCCATCACACATTTATATGCTGGTTCTTTTTTTTTTTTTTTTTGGTATGCTGGTTTGACAAGTCTTGTTTCATGGTCGGGCAAGAAGTACAGAGACTCGACAGATGAAGATAATGATAGTGACACAAATCTAGCTATCGATTTTAGTTCTCCATGTGGATGCAGTGCCTGTTTAATTGTTCCTATAAGATTTAAAAAAAAAACAAATATGATATTTATTCAATTAATAACAAAAAAGTTAAGGTCAAAACAAACATGACAATAAGAAAAATCACAGTTAAAATAGCAGTCTAGATAGTCAGATATCCATAACAGGAGAGCAATGAGCATGCACAGCATGGAACACTGTGTCATAGTAAAATCCTTTTCTTTTTTTTTTTTACAATGAGAACTTACGAGAATAAATTTATATGCAATGATGCTTTTTATTAATAATTCAGGATATATTTCAGATAGCCAAATGGATTTAGAAACATACAATTTTGTGGCGTTGTCCTCGCTCAATCCCAAAAAGTGAGCCACATCAGCAACACTTATTGTTGAATATGCAGAAGTTAACAGCTGAAGCATCATCTTGGTATGGTTCTCTACAACATCTTTTAACAAGGATTAATTATCAAGACTAAAATAATCAAACAGCTTGTAACTAAACTCTTAACACTTAAATCAACAGAAAGAACCAACCAAGAACTAATAAAAAATACTACAAGTAGTTAGTAACTTGCATCTAAAGTCTTAAACCAAGACATATAAACTGAAGCTGGTATACTTGGCACGGAATATACAATTGTGCCATGAGTTTACTTGGCACAACCTTTCCCGACCAATCTTAGGAAGGAGAAATCAACTGATATACTGCATAAATTTCATGGTGATCTTGCGTGGGCTTACCTCCTAAGCGATTGCCAAAACGTCACCTTTATGTTTGGCAATCAAGTCAAATATTAATCCAAAACCATGCAAGTTACCGCTCTTGTAAACCTGAAAATGATTTCAATTTGAAGAAACCTACTAATCATCCATCTACATAAAAGTCATCTTTTTACAAAACTTTTCAATTGGATAGATTTTTCTCAATTATGTTTATGATTCTTCCAAATTTCCATATGAAAGGGTTAGGATGAATGTAAAAAGATGGAACAGTTTGGGGACATTGTCGCACAGCTTTCATATAACATCCAGGGATATAATGGTGCATCTTTTGTTCACTTCGGAACAAAATTAAGAAAAATAATAATTCAATCACTCAGCCTCTGTTTAGCAATACAACATGACAATAATAATTCCTGGACCATCCTACCATGCGTGCAGTTGACAGTCAAACATAACAAGAAGCTCGATTACTTAAGGTAGAGGCTCCGCCCAACCAAAACGTGACAAAGCATGAATCACCATTGAACAAAATGGAGTACAATAAGCATATTAGACAGTTCCTATCACCAATCTCAGGAAAATCCTGG
The DNA here is from genome assembly GCA_024322285.1 of Musa beccarii. Taxonomy (NCBI): domain Eukaryota; kingdom Viridiplantae; phylum Streptophyta; class Magnoliopsida; order Zingiberales; family Musaceae; genus Musa; species Musa beccarii. The sequence continues at coordinate 12,488,283 of CM044397.1, forward strand.
ACGGCCTCTAACACCAGTCTCAGGAATAATAGATCAAAACCTCTATTCATTTTCTAAACCTTGTGCAAGTTTACCTCCAAGGCAATTGATAAACATTACCTTTGTGCTTCAAATATCATTTCAAATTCATTCACATTATCCTTCCTACAAACCTGATGATCGATTTCAACTTAAAAGGCCCCTACTTTCCATCTATGAAAAAGCCATCTTCCACAAAACCTTGCACCGAAGAGGCAACATCCTTGACTATGTCTACTATCCTACAACCATAGGTCATCATAAATGTAAGAATTCCCTCCATGTGGATCTTAATTTTAATTTATAGCCCGACTTCCTCTTCTTCCAAACACCCGGTGGTCCCCTTTTCACATGCAGATTACCACGTACATTGGAAACTGTAACTGCAACGAGAGATGTTTTGCTACCCTAAAATATACTTTTAGAAAGATGTCTGCACCATCTCTTTATTGAAAACTCACTTTTAGTAATATCGCAGGGAGATATAATGGCTAGGCATTCAAGCAACTAGTGTCGTATGATTAAGGGAAGTGGCCAAATGCCTGGAGCTCAAAAATGTGGTCGAGTCAACACTGTCATCAGCATCACATGATGGCATGGATATGGGGGTTTTTAAAATATGGGTGATACGTTGATGAAAGAGGCACACACTTGTAGGCATTGAGAATGTAACTCATCTACCAAGTGTGTCCACAAGAACTAATACACATTAGACATGACTCAGACAATGTGACCTCTATGTTAAAATCCAAGAAACAGTGCTATACTTGTGATGGGCTTAAACAACATGCCTATAGAAGCATCAAAATCGAAAAGACTTTGAGTGAGCATATTGGAGTTCCCCAACTTCACTAGATTATGTGTGAATTAAGAGCAATACATCAGGAGGCAATATAGCTTGGATGGAGTAATAGAATTGCATGTTCACAATAATTCATCTTGCCAATCTAAAGAAACGGCAATCTATTGGGAGATGCTACCTGAGAAGGCGATGACCAAGCCAGCGATTTCGGGGCTCCGCTCAAAGCATGGATTGCATCATAAACCCCGGCATAATCCCGGGTCTAGAGGCACTGTCCGATCTTCCAAGCGGCGACGAGCTCCGGTCTGCTTTCCTTCATCTCTCGGGGCATCGAATTCCACGACAACTCCGCGCCGTTCCTGAAATCAACACAAGCATCCGTCGATTCATCCCTCGAATCAACTGAACCATGAGAGCAAACGCACTTGGACGACAAAAGAAGCCGGGGTACGGATCGTTCGCACAGATGTGGCCCAGCAGATGGATTGCGAAGGGCCATTCCTCCCGGTAGGCGATCCCCCGCGAGGCAACCTAAACAAGCCGACGATCGATTACCTGATGATCGAGCATTAAAGGTCTGAAGAACAGAGGAGAAGAATCGAGCTCGAAACCCTAAGGAAGGCGATAGAGGATCTCGCCTGGAGCACGAGCTCGTCGCACTGTCGCACGCGCAGGATCTGGAAGCGATGGCGTTTAAAGTCCATGGCGAGACAAGCAGCGGCGTGTCTCAGCCATCCATTCGAATATGTCGGGCTGGAAAACGATCTCGGCCATCCATTCAAATATGTGGCAGTTGGGTGTGGTATTTTTACTGATCCATCCTTGCAAAGGTTACAAATATTATATTTGTCCTTTTTTTTACGTGTGTGTATGTATTTCTCATTAATATAAAAAAAAATAAAAATCAGCTTCTATCATTCGTAAATATTTAATAATGATATGATCATTCCTTTTTTTATTTCCAATACTACGTATGATTCAAATCACGAAAACAGTGTCTTACTCCTAAATTATGGTAATTGTAGCAGCACCAGAAACAAGTAAGATACAAAAGGTTGAAGACGGGAGATGGGAGAGTGATGATGTCTTGGAAACACATCCATGTCCCGATCCATCCACCATTTATTGTGCAAGCAAACACTCCACAAGCTGCATACAACGTTTGCTTCAGAACACCTCGCCGCCGTCACCCTCACCATCGACCACAGACCACAAGACCTTCTTGCCCGAGTTGAGCGCCGAGCAGTTCTTCCTGATCTCACCTTGCTTGCCGGTCAACACGCTCAGCTGGCCCATCTTGGTCATGGAGTACACAAACTTGTCGAAGAACAAGGGCTGGTTGGCGGCAAAGCTGGTGACGAGGGGCTTGGTCCTGGAGTCGCCGAACAGGCCCTGGTCGGAGGTGAAGAGCCCCTGCTTGCTTACGAGATCGACGTAGTACTTGTTGTCGAAGGTGTTGGGCGTCCGGATGTCGTTGACGGTGGTGTTGGTGGTGTCTTTGACCGGGCAGGTCCGGTAGAGGTTCTTGGCGTAGGTCGGCTCCAGGGTGGGGTCCTGGGAGGGGAAGAGCCGGTCCTGGAAGGAGGCGCAGTGGCCGATACCGATGGTGTGGCCGCCGGAGAGGGTGACGAGGTCGGTGGTGTCGAGTTTGAGCTTGGCGAGGGCGTTGATGAGCTCGGTGACGGTGGATGTAGGCGGGGGGAGGAAGCTGAGGACGGCATCCCGGGTCGCGAAGCTCAGGCCATCCCGCCGGCCCAGTGGAACCCTGTAGTCTGGGCCGCCGGACTAGAAGAAGATAAAGATCGGAGGATCAGAACTGGCATCGCCGACACCTTTACAGAGAGAGATGAGTCGATGGATACCAGGAAGACCGAGTCGCGGGCGGCGAGGGCGGAGATGTCGGCGCACGAGACGACCTGTCCGCAAGCCTTGGAGACGAGTGTCCGGAGGTCGTTGATGGCCTTGAAGGCGGCCGGCCGAAGCGTCAAGTTGGGCGGCGCGTTCTTCTCGCTCGGTCCGCCTGCCGACCCATCCAACAGAATCGATCCATCGCAGCCCTGCAAACACGAACCCCACACGCACGCGTGATCTCACGGTGCAGCTCCACGATAGCATCGTTCACGGGTAAAGACGTCTACCTGGACGAAGCAGTCGTGGAAGTGAACGCGGAGGAGGGCAGCGGCGAGGCCAACGTCCTTCTTGAAGAGCTGTGCCAGGAAGTTCCTGACGAGGGGCTCCACTTTGGGGCAGGTGGACTTGTAGAAGTCGAAGGAGAGGCCACTCACGATGGGAGGGTACTCGTAAGCTTGCGAGGAAGCAGGGAAGAAGGCAATGCAGGAGAGCAGAAGCAGAAGCACAGACGACAGTACCGGAGAAGAAGCCATGGATGATGGCTGAGCAAGCAAGGCAAAGCACACTGTCGAAGAGGCTTGTTCCGGGCACAGGCCTCCTCCCACGGGTGGCCTTCATTTATAGGCATTAATGGGAACCGGGCTTGCAAACTTCCACAAAGAAAACTGTGGGTCATGTGGACTGTGGAAGATGACAGGGAGCCATCCAGATCCATTTTTTGTGCTGCAAAGGTCGCAAGTCCACCACTGCCTTCGGCTGGAGTTGTATTATAATAATACGACTACTGGAAAATGGATGAATTCACCAAGAGTGAGAAGAACATTCCCAGAAAACATCATATTATTGCTTCCGAGATTTGGTTAATTACCAGACACCGGCTGACATGAGTGTTAGATTATGCGAGGCGGCTATCATACTATATGAAAAAGATTAAACGAAGGTGGCCATGGAATCTTGTTCCTTTGGATGAGAATAATGCGCGTTAAATAAAGAAAAAAGATGTGCGCATCCATCACCGCCCGGTTTGGATCTCGAAAAGGACGCGTACGATCCACTTGGCTTTCATGACCGATTCGATGCGCCTCGTTCCAGTTTCTACCCAATCGAAGTCGTCATCGTAAAACCTTATCTTTAGGGCTGCAAGTTCCTTGTTTAGGTTGACTTGACAACCGAGATTTTTGGATCAACATCGAATCGATGTCATTTTTATCTTTGCATCGATTGAAGATGTCGAGGATTGCTTTGTCTTTGGCTGATAGAGGAGAGAGACAGGAGAGGGAAGAGCTTGATGGAGTAAGAAAACAAAGGGGAATAGATTACGACTTGGGAATGACCATTTAATTTAAGCGTTAGGTGAACAACTTTGTTTGTGGCCCAGAACAAAGATAAGGTTTTGGAGCGGGGATCGGTCAAATGTTGACTAGACCGAGCACGAGCGTGGAAAGGGTGCCATTTTTAATTTTCCAAAAGTTGGGAGGATAACTTTAGAACATGTTTCTTCAATTTGAATCAGCGTTATTTACATTGTTATTGTTATTTATTATTAATTTATGAAACAACTTCCGGGGATCATTTAATTATTTAATATCATACTTGGACGCAGTCGAAAGAATTAGTTAGTGAATGGTTGGTTGATTCTGTTATCGAAATCAAACTAATTTAAACTCGACATCTAATCTAAAGTATTAAAACGCGCTCGATCACGGCAGGTGAAATAGGCGTGCGGAGTTGGCGATGTAGACATGGGCGGAGATTTATTTAGTGGATGACGAGGAGTGTGGCGTCTGCTTGATTACACTTGCACGGGTTTTAATGCCCGTCAACGACGTCACAACCGCCGCCCGGAGGAAGACGAAGACTCGTCCAAGTCCGCCGGCTCGTGCTCGGCGAACGCGGTTCACACGCCGTGCCCTCCGCTCCTGCATCTCATTGCAGTTCTTGCGTCACAAATCACGACTTGCGAGGCTCGACGTACTACTGATTTAAGCGTGAAGGGGACAGGATCGATCCGACAAGTTGATTTGGTTCTACCGATCCATCATCATGTTTTAGTTCGAAAGAATCATGATTCAAATTATTTTTTTTATCTAAATTGTTCGACACTCGAAACGATGATTTCGTTCTATCACGATTCAAATTATCTTTTTACCTAAATTGTTCGACACCCGAAATGATGAAACGATGATTTGGTTCTACCGATCCATCGTGTTTTAGTTTGGAAGAATCATGATTCAAATTATCTTTTGGCCTAAATTGTTCGACACCCGAAATGATGAAACGATGATTTGGTTCTACCAATCCACCATGTTTTAGTTCGGAAAAATCATGATTCGAATTATCTTTTTGCCTAAATTGTTCGACACCTGAAACGATCAAAACAAATTATCATATAGACATTTCGACGAAACATAAGAACATAAGATTCGATGAGCACAAAGCATAACCACTGATAGCAAGCTAATGATATTTTGTCATGTGCACTTGATTTAAAACCAATCTCCTTCCCATAGTCTGTAACAGAAGCTCATAAGATTAGAACATAAATGCATATATCAGTAGCAGAGGTGACACTGATTTCTCTTAGATGGTCATAATGAGTGGCATCCAAGATTCACTAATTTCATCATCTGTCCTTGCGCATGCTTTCTGGCACCAAGCAGTATGTCCTTGAAACACCACATGTTATCTAATGTAGCACTTCGAATGGAAGCATGAAAAAGAATCAGATTGCTCTGAATTATACTTTTTTTCTTCATGGACCTGAATAAATAGCCATGTCTTTGATCCAGCATGTATAGACTGTGATCCTTCTGCTTTTCTTTTTGTTTGTCATACATTTTGGATGTCGCAGTTTTTCTAGGAAAGCATAAAAATGAATATATATACAAACAGATCATTTCGGCACCAAAACCTGCTTCAACCATCCAGCTTTTGCACTCAGTGCAGCAGCTAAGAAATGCAATTCCAGATGAATACAACTGAGATTCCAGAAAAGTAGCTCCGTCAGTGAGATAATAACTGCTCGATGGCTTCCACATATACGGACTTGGGCAGAGTACCAGTTATGCTCTTGAGCTTTTCACCATTCTTGAATAGCAGAACTGTGGGAACTCGATCGATGCCATGGACAGTAGCAACCTGTGGATGGTCATCGGTGTTGAGCTTGTAAAGTTTAATTCTTCCAGCATATTCTCGTGCTATTTCGTCGAGCAAACGGTGGACCATCTTGCATGGCCCACACCACGAAGCCCAAAACTCAACAAGAACAGGCAAATCGCTTTGAAGAACGGAAACGTCCCAGGCAGATGCAGTTATTGTTTCAGCTACGAAAACCCAACAAAAGAAATTGATCATCGTGAATGCCGGCTGAAAGGCAAAAGCATTTGCTATACAACAAACACAATGCTCGGTAAGGACCATACATGACCTTTACGTTATGGATACCAACAATCAACCAAGTAGGCACACCGAAAAGTTCCAAACACTAGTCTATTCATAAAGAGGATGTGTTCTACCAATCTTCATCTTTCAAGTGCTGCAAAGTTAATTTCTAGTATTTTTGTCAAAGAATCTAGAATGGGAAAGTTCCAATCACGGAGAGATTGCTTCTAGAATGTACCAGTAAAGACAACTATCAAATATTTAATAAAGATTTCAAGTTCTTGCATCCAGATAATGAAGAGTGTTGTGTGTTTTTCATATCTTATGCATATGGTTTAGAATTAGCATATCAAATGGACTTCTTGTCCACGATAATACGAGTTCAGAATGCCTATCATCAGCCCAACTAGGACCGAGATGTTTGCCTAAATCCTAATGTCACGGAGAACATATAAGAACCTAACACCACCAGTTTGTTCAACTGATTTCTTATTTTATTGATCACAATCTAACTTCAGGCACCTTCACTAACATACTTTGAAAGTTCTCTTTTCTTTTGTGATCACCTGGCAGAAAATTACTGATGAGCTCTGGTAACATAAAATCAAGCAAATTCAACCATCTGTCCACACAACATGGCTAATCATGTATACAAGTTAAACACTGAAAGCTATAGAAGATAGCGTCCGTCTTCTTTTGTTAAATTCTAGATGGCATATGAAACATAAATCAAATCCTCAAATTATCATGTTATTTTTACCACGATAAAAAAAAAAAAAAACATACTAAAGTTATAATGCCTACCTAGTACACAAATCATTCAACTGGAACTCTCGTATTAAATTCCAGTTAGCATATGGGACCTTGAAGATTCATAAGATGAATTCAGATAAATTACAGTTTTGGTAAATTTAATGGAAAACTAATATGAAAGCCATTATCATCTAAATGATCAGATGTTGAGCATCTTCTTTGTTGGAAGGCCAGAGAATAAACACAAAATCACAAAATACTGCATGAGATAAACTTTTAATAACTGCATGCAGTGTATCGTTAACTACATTTGCAACTCCACATCTGATAATAAAAACTAGATTTAAATCAAGATCAGAACCAAGATGTTATGCTAAGTGTATTAAACTCTGATCATGTTCAAAGTCCCGAAGGAGGAAATATCTAATTTCACATAATTCTTGTGTCAATCAAATTGGCTGCAGTTCCCACATCAAATTAAATATGCTCATATTTCTTGCATATTTGATGCCCTTGTACCTCACAGAAGAACTAATCCGATCACCAAATCAGAAATGAAGTTACATAGTAGCGGAATCCTGTATGATACCTAAATTAGTGCATAAATTCAAACAAAAGAGGTAGATTAATGCATGCCCTTAATTATCATTCGTTATCAATTCTTTCACATAAACATGTCCCAATTCTACCACCATCATTGCTTCTGCCTCTTAACAGTACGGTCGGGGTTTTGGACAAGGAGGCAATGGCATCCATCTTGATCTTGTGCATCCATAAGATCCCCACCAGACGATGGTGCAACACATCATCAACATGGTTCTCAACTTCCAAAGCATCAAAATCGTCTAATGCATCCCAAATTCTCATGTCACCCACCCATTTCTTTGCATTCACCTCAGAACAAAAATTATACCAAAGAAATTAATCATGAATGAAAAGCAGACACCAAAAAGGGTGAAAACAAATGCCCAGAAACCCTAATGTGATCAGCTACCAAATCAACTGTGACGGGAGGAGATACAAGATCACACAAATACTCAAAAATAAGAGGAAACGCATTTTTCGAGAAATAGTTACTTAAATTAGAGCGCTACAGCATCTCGAACTCACGTATGGGATACAGATAACATATCGAATCTAATTAGTCAATAATCACATCAAAGAAAGAATTTTTTCAAGCAGGGAGCCAGGCTTACGAGCATCTGAAGACACGCAAACCACGCGCAAGCTCTGACACAGCCGCCGCCGCCGCCGCCTCGACACAGGGACCGAGGAAAAGTTCGAGGGGGTTCGAGCCCCCGGCCCCCTCGATCCACCGAGCCGACGCGGAAGCAGACTCTGGGGCCAGGGGGCGTCTAGGAACGGCGAGGCGGCAGCGACCGGACCCCTCGCCGAGGGAACGGCGCACGATAAGCAGGGCGGTGGCGCACGATAAGCAATGGCCATTATCGGGGAAGGGAAGCGGAGACGGGTCGGAGTGGGAGGGGGAGGATGGCAAACTGGAAACGGGCGCGTGTGCTTTAAAGGTAGCGCACGTAGTCCTGCGGAACACTCAACCAACGCACGCAGTCGTTTCTTATTCGTCGTAGCGAGAGACCCGACTGCGGGTCCCACATAAAAAGTACACGTTTTGGAGGATGACTTATGGGACGGCTGGTACACTGCACCGCCATCTTGTCCGCTAACCAATCGTTATCTCCCACTTATTTTGGAATCGACTGCTTGATTTATCCTCACTAATTTTTATTAATTTTTATTTTTGATTAATTAAAAAAATGTAAATCTTTAGTCCATAGTTTGACATTTGAAAGCACTTATTATTACAGATAAGTAGATGTTTATATGCTACTTCTCAAGGCTAGCTGCTGTATATATATATATATATATATATATATATATATATATATATATATATATATATATATATATATATATATATATATATATATATATATATATATATATATATATATATATGTATATATATATATGTATATATATATATATATATATATATATATATGTATATATGTATATATATATATGTATATATATATATATATATATATATATATATATATATATATATATATATATGTATATATATATATATATATATATATATATATATATATATATATATATATATATATATATGTATATATATATATATATATATATATATATATGTATATATATATGTATATATATATATATATATATATATATGTATATATATATATATGTATATATATATATGTATATATATATGTATGTATATATATATATATGTATATATATATATATATATATATATATATATATATATATATATATATATATATATATATATATATATATATATATATATGTATATATATATATATGTATATATATATGTATGTATATATATATGTATGTATATATGTATGTATATACATATATATATGTATATATATATGTATATATATATGTATGTATATACATATATATGTATATATGTATATGTATATATATATGTGTGTATATATATATGTATATATGTATATGTATATATATATGTGTGTATATATATGTATATATATATAATTGTTTTGGTTGTAGACTTCTTGTTTCACTGTTTCTATCATCACAACATCACAGAAGACAACCATTACATTATATGCTGACATATATAAGAATGACACAAAACAGAGAAAAATTATGTTACTGGAAGAATCATTCTCACCTTGTACAGGAATGACCATTTAACCTCATTCCTACCAGGGACTTTGTGCATTGTCCTACACATGGAACATATCGATCATGGCAACAGTTCCAAACATTACAGACATGTTTGGTGACTCTTTACAAGTTCATGTTACCCTCTTAGCTCAGCCAAATTTTGGGAGACATGCATGTGATGTACATGAAAAAAATCAAACCAATTTGTCATCTTTTACGGAGATCGTAAGTTGGTACTTCGGTCCACTCTTTCAGGTATTCTTAATGCTCTCTTCCTGTTGATGTCGAAACTGACAACAGTCGTAGGTGAAAACTCTTTGTACTCCCTTGTCGGGGAGTGACCACTGCTTATCTTCTGCTTGCTAGTTGTTGGTCTGCAAGTGCCAAATTCCTGGCTTTTGCAGATCCCTGGAGTTGGTTTCTTCAAGTTGACATATCGCAACATCTCTTGGTCTACTGAGGTAATTTTAGATATAGAACCGATTGGTTTGATCACCGGTGAAGAGATTGATGATCTCTTTGTCGCAGGAGAACAACTAGGCGATTTAACAGGAGGATTAAAGCCAGCATTGCCAGGCCTACACCGAACTGTAAGGTGGTGAAGCCACACCACCAAGTCAAGTATGTATGCTTCGGTCTTCGCCTTGTCTGCATGGTAGAGTGTCTCGATCTTGAGTACACCAGTTTGTGCAGCAGCAATCTGATTCAATTGGATCCTGAAAGAAAAACACACATCCTAAATGACTTGCTTTTACGTTAGTAGATGCCAAATTTTCCACAAGGAAAGCAGTGAATTAGCTACTGACCTTGTTTTTGCCCATTCACCAACCCAACCGAAGCCTTGGTGTGCTCTGATGATTTGCGACGGCCGCAAGTAGAAACACAAGTGCAAGTCATTGGACAAAAAGATTCAACTAAATCAACAAAATTCTGTGACATATGCTAAAGTATAAATAAAGAGACTCAAAGAAAACGGATACCTGATTGTATTGATTGCAATTGGAACAAGCCAATGCAAAGTTTTCTCCATCTCACATTTGATTTGAGGAACTGTTAGCTGCATATATATTTTTCATAAAATTATGAAAACATCAGCCATTCTATGGTCTGCGCAAGTGCTAAAGTTATGCTTTAGCTTACCTCTTCCTTGAACTGAAAAAATTGCAACTTAGAACGTAAAGCAGATTTCACGCTGAGTGGCAATCGTTGGTACAATGAATCTCTCATGCTTGGAGGCACAGAACTCGATTGTGAAACCTAATATGCACAAGACACTGCAATAGTCAGAACATAAACTGTTCCTATGCATTTGAAATAGAAAGAAGAATCAAAGGTTCTTATTGAACCTGCAGACAGTGAGGACTGTAGCTAGGATTTGTTACGTAAACAAACAATCAATGTTAGTCAGTAAAACCAATAGATTAATTCCATCACATGTTAAGCATCTTTCTTGATATTTGTTTTCCAGGAAAATCCCAGTTTTAGAATATTGTTCATATAGTTCTAATTTTTTGGTTTGCAGAACAGGGAGAAGAGAGAGGGAGAGAGAGAGAGAGAGAGAGAGAGAGAGAGAGAGTAGCAAGCTTTGTTGATGCCTTTTCCCATCAAATTTACATTTCGCATGTTATAACACCTGATAATTTCAGGCTTTAGGAGCTAGGGACACCAAAGATGTAAAACCAAATATATTGATATATGGATTTCTTGTCTTGTAATCTGATATATGAAAAGGGGAACCAGAACTTTGCACTTAGCCTAAAATTAACACTACATTAGAAGCAAAATTAATTTAGAAGGGCTTGGAGGTAATTTTCTGAAAATAAATTCTATAATGCCAAATCTATTGGAATAAATAATCTAAATTGCAGTTCAAAAAAAATGGAAAACAATGAAAAATCAGTACAATGAAACAATAAGATAAAAGATTAACAATATTTGTTAATGATAGACAAGCATTAAAAATTAGGTGTCACAATAAAAGACTTACAAGTGCGACGATTTGGGTTATGACATTTGCATAGTGCAATGCAAGGCCAGCCTGTCCTAATCTCTGATGAACATTGGAAACTCCAACATGTTTATCTCCATCTACAGAAGGACAAGAAAACATTTTTAAACCTTTCCAAGAAGTTGAGAGCAGCACACACAGTAATTAGATAAAAAGTTGTATGTTGAATGCAACATAAAAATGGGTTATCACTCATTAGGAAAAAGGCATATAAATTCTACAGCCTTCAATAAATTCAAAAATCATGCTGGGTCCGGGTTTGAAGTATTAATCACAAGGGGTGACCAACAATTTGTCTTCATATTAGTGAAGAGAATAGTAGCATTTGAGTAATGAGTTAACCGTTGAGAGAAAAAAATACCAGCAAGCTGAAAGGTAGCATGAATCTCCAAATACAAAAAGTGAACGATCACCATGAGTTTTGCCATGACCTATAATAAAGTTTGAATAGTTTTATTAATCACCCAAGTAGTTGAAAAAGAAAATCCTGCAATATTGTGCAGAATATTTATATATCAGAAAGACTAGAATAGAAGAGGGTAAGTAGATTATATTACCACAAAAACATAAAAATCAGAGATTCGGACAAAACAAAAAAACTAAAGAAAGTTGGTAATTAATAATCATAGTGTGTGTGACAGGACTTATTATATTGCAATATCTAAATCAGTACCATCAGCTTACCTCTTCCAAACTCTTGGACCAAAATGATTTTTTCTTTAAGATTTTTACATTCTTATGTTGGCTCTTTAGTTCTTCCCTTAGAATCAGATGACTGTCCCCTGCACGTCAACGAAGCAGAAGATGAGCTGTTTGTGATGGACTAAATCTGGTATCACTGTTATCACATGAGAACAGCAATGATTTAATGTTAAATTGAGGTTCAAAAGTTTTTCGGAGTACTATTATCAAGTTGATGAATGCATTATCTAAAGAATAAAATCAGTAAAGTAATACAGAATTGAGAGAAAAACCTTTGAGTACGGTTCCCTCAGTTTTCATAGTCCACCTTTTGTGTCATGGTCTAGTTTTCTTTGTATTCGCTTAGGCTGGCATCCATGGTTCCAATACCCTAAGCTTTCTTCCTTCATTATGGTAATTATGGCTTCATTTTATGACAACTCGACTCTAACCTTGAGTTGACTGCCATAAATTATTAAAGATTTTGTTACTTGTAAAATGTGGTAATCTTGATGATTTCATGCCAAAGTTTGCTTGAGATAGATTTTTAATTACCACCAACTTAATCTCTTTGTCATAACATGGTCACATTAACTTTCAGTAGAAAATTCTGATTTCTCTTTTTTAAGGAAAAGTACTCTTAGATGTACAGAGGAAGAAAACCACAATATTGTCAAGGACAAAAACTGGTTATAGGCATTTGATGACCATTTCTCAATTAACTAAAACAAAACAGTATTTCGACATGTTTTTTGAACAATCTAGAGGCAGAGCATTCAACAGTTACTTCATTATATGAGGTCTAACCTGTATTCTAGAAGCTTAAAGCAAGAAAATGTTTAGCACTGCAGTCTCAAAATCATGATTAAATTCAGGATATTCATTTTTAAAGCCACTCTACCTCTTTGAACTGGAAGTTCAATCTGGTCCTGAAGTCTCCGTTGATATTCTTTCTCGGATCTACCCAAGTCATACATCTCATGGTACAGGTCCTAGGAGGTATAAAATTTAATGAACAAAGAAGGAAAAATTTTCTCAGGAAATCAGAAGAATAACCATGTTTCAGAAAATGATAAATACCCAGAAAGAGTCAAGAAGCAAGTCTGTAACAATTTCAAATCAGATTAGTGGTTCATGAAAACAACAAGAAATGCACTTTATCAAAAGTAGTCAACAGTTTTTAGTACTTACTACTTGTAAATGAAAAAAACAATGCATAGATCAGTGTTATATGCACTTGTATCTCTATCAGGATATTGTGTTTAGATTGTGCAAACAAAGTTGTCTTTAGCAAACTTCATTTGACCCATTAATTACACACTATATGCAGCCTCTTTCCAAAACATAAATAGCAGGTTCCTTTAGGCACACAAAATGCTAAATACAGACACAAATCTTTAATATTCAATTTCAGTGAAAAATGGCAATATATGATTTGCTTAATAAGCAATGAGCATTCCAGACATGTGAGACTAATGTAGGCATTAATATCATCTTATTCGCTGAAGCCTGCTGGTCAACATAACCATGAACATGAAGGGCACTGCAATGCCAATTTAAGTGTTAACACTGTCAAAACTTGTTTCTGACCAGTTGCAGTAAATAAATCAGAGTACAAAAAAAACTAGCTTTGCATGGTTAACCATCAATATTCACAAAAATCATGAAAACTTGATAGTAAAATGGAGAAATTTTACTATCAAGGAGGAATACTCACAGCTGTATACCGAACCAATGTCATCAAATACTGCATCGCCCCTAGTGCTCTTTCTCTCATTTGCTTCTGAGGTGTAAGTTCTGAATCAAATCTGAAAATTGATGAAGCAGCAATGCGACATTTTTATTGCATCAAATGCCATAAAATCCAAACAGTAATAATATGTCTGTATGAATTATCAGCGTTTACTTGGCAAAACAGTGGTCTAGGTTGTGCCATTGAGGATCTTTGCATCGGTTACCAAATCGAACAACCTCATCAACAAATACTTTAAGCTCTTCTCTGTTAATTTGACAAAAAAAAATCCAGCACTTTTCCATTAGAAATAAAAGTGTCAGTGTTTACTTATCTTTCTCTCGCAACTACTTTCCAGAGTAACATTGCAATAATTCTGAATCAATTATTCACCTCTTATCAGCTGCAGCAATTTGCAATAACTCATCCATATCATTCGAGACCATGCGTAGCACACCTTCTGATGGAAGCACCACTTCTTTTAAATGCTTTATGTTTTCCCTTGAGAGTGATTGCATGATATTAGCACCTTTAACTACTGAATTGGCCACCTCGAAAGCCAATATAGAGATTTTTTCCCCTTTTGTTGTGACCCCCTTCACGAAGCTTCTACCAGATTTCAAACTTATCATGCTACTTCCAAGCATGTCAAGAACATCAACTGCCTTCCCAAGTCCAACAGTACCAGCCCTTCCCAAGAGTGAGCTCACTTCAGAAACCTGTAGCAAAGTGAAAAGAAAGGACATAATAGTACTTCATGAAACAAAAGGAGCACTTGAATAAATCATTTCGAGGCTCTTATTTAATATGAACCGTATATGACAAACAGATGGCCAACTCTTTCTATATATTTCAGGTACATGATGAGAGGACCGCTAAATGAATCAGATGAACATATATAAACAAATTATCAAGACATATCAGTTAGGAACAACAACTGATAAATGAAAATTATAGTTCCAGGATGATGAATGGTTTTGGAATAATTGTGAATATACAACATGCATATTTGATCATACACAGTGCACTATCCATTTCCTCTATAAAAGGTGAGAATTGTGGATGAAACCTATAGGGTTCACTTGATAGAAGTGCATGTCCAATTGAAGGTCATGTGGGAACTTAAAAACTAGAGCAAGAATGGAGATGATCCATCCATCTTCTACAAGTCAAGAATTGGGAGGTAAATGCATAAGTACATAATATACCAGTCCTAAGAACCATAGTATCTGGTAAAACACAGAGTTATTTATGCTGTGTCGTGTCATTTTGAAGTTGATTTAACTGATATGCCTTCATATTCACAGATGAGAACAACAGAATTACAAAGAAGACACTTGCCTTTGTCATCCCTGAGTTTCCTGAGGCCACGGATTCTGATCCAGTTGATTTGGATTTATGCGACGATGTTTTGCACAATTGCTGCTTTCCAGTTACAGTTTGGATTCCCCCCAAATCACTCAAGTCAGCTCTAGAGAACGTACCTTCACGCGACTGTTTCTCCACAGTTTCTTCCAGCGGCATCGTCTTGTAGATGTTCTCTGCCTTTCCATAAGATTCGTGAGCCATAGAGAAGCTGTCGCCAAAGCCATTGCCGTCGATTGTGATTTCATCTGGCGAGTTATCGATCGCAGATATCTTAGCGCAAATCCCGCCCATTGCGCTAAATCCTTATTCTGTCAATCCTCCCTCTTCCTTCTCATGAAGATGAACCGAGCAATGCAAGCTCCGACGTTAGCCCCAACCCATAAAGGCATCCTGGAAACCAAAAAGGAACAATCTTTATAACCATCCACCATGTTCCACGGCCAATTCCACAACAAGCAAGACAATCGAAACCAGATAGAAAAATCGAATTTTTAGAACAGACGATTCGGAATCTACACAAGGAAATGGGTCAAACAACACTCCAGGAAGAAAAGGTTCGACCTTTGGACGACGCAACGAAGAACGAAGAACAAAACCTCCGAGTGTCGAACGGTGGAGGCGGAAAAGCGTCAGCGCCGCCGACGGCGAGATCGATAGCTCAAGATGTGATCTTTCTGGCGGACACGGAGGGGCAGAGGGCCGAGAAATCGGATGGCGGAAGAGGGAGGACGAGCTTCCAATTCTCTACACTAGCGATACAAAGCAACTTGGAATACCAAGTCCAACCACACGATCATAATATAAACCACCGCCCTTTCCAAGATTAGCCAAACTGCATACAGATTGCATTTGCATTAGATATATGAAACAATGCAGCTCAATTCAATCGGTTTGGGAATCGATACGAGAATATGCTCCCTTCGAGCCACTGTTCGGAGCCAACCACTGCATGCATGCCGCTCCGTGGATATTGTTTCTAAAGCGACAAAGGTGGATATTTCAACGTAGACTTTGGTATGATGTTTGACTTTGTTAATGTATTCGTGAGCCAATCATGGCTTTTTTTTTTAATTTGATCCTTCTTATTTGTCAGCAGAAGAACAACAGTTGATGACATCTCATCCCATCAACAGTGGGATTGGGTGTAATCAGTAGTAGATGGAACAATAGTTGACATGGTTTGTTGAACGAACCCTCATATTTCTTTTCTCCTTTTAAGATAGGTTTGACATTTTACTTTCATCCGGGTCAACCCCATAACCCAAGAGTAAGATCACATCAAGATTTTTTTCCCTATTTTTTTATTTGCATGATCTCATGCTCACTAAAAATTGTCGGACCATTTCTGAGAATGTGCCAGTTTCATGTTTAATATATTGATCAAGAAGTCAAGGAATGAGTCTATTCTTTCTTCTAGATTTTTTTTTTCTTTCTTTGGCATGTTAGTGTTTAAAACCCTCCTCATTTGCATAGAACAACTAGCAAGAAATGAAGTTTAGTGAAGAAAGCAAATGACCAAATCACCCTTCATTCATGCTCTATGCACTAATATAAAAGACTCTAAGATGCAAAAGAAAAATAAATCTTTTACATAGAAAAAAAAAAACAAATCTGTGATGTCTCGACCAAAGCAAAAGTCAAGCATTAGAAAATGCAAAACCATGGGCACATCAGAACTAGCAACACAATTATGGCAGAAGTCAAGTATTATAAAATGCAAAGCCAAGAGGACACCAGATCTACTTGAACCCTAATTTAAATTGCTGTGTGATGTTTTCTATCATTTCTTAAGCTTATGAAACTTTCAACTGTATAGGATTGCTGCATCTGTGAATCACCATAGAAGTCAAGTATCATGAATTGCATAGTTACAGGGAGATAAGAACTGCTTGAACCCTGATTTTAATTGTTTGGTGATACAGAAGGAAAACATGAATTGTATGTCTAGTACATCTGTGAATCACCATCAAAGTCAAGTATTATAAAATGCACAACTAAAGGGAGACAAGAACTGCTTGGAACCTGATTTAAATTGTTTAGTGATGCTTTCTAACACTTCTCAGTTCTCAAGCTACAGGAACTTTTAACTGTGCAGGATTAAAGATATATTTTCAATACAGAAGGAAAACATGAGTTGTGTGTTTGATGCAACTGCAGATCAGTGGAAGTTCCATGTATTGTTAACTGTAAGCTTACTCAAAAACCATGGCACAACTGATCAACCTCTGCTATTAAACTATGGGTTGTCAAGAACCCTGAACATTTCAATATATTAGACCAGAAGAAAGTATATACCGTTTGGAGGTTGGCGATGCAGTGGCTTGAACAGTTTAATTGACCTTCTTTGGGATGAGCTGACAAACCCCATGCAAAATGCATCAGATACTTGTTGGGTAGCACCTAAATTTTTCCCTATTCATTGGTTTTCCTCCATGTCAATTACCTTCATTCTCACAAGGCTACAACACTTGTTATCCTAGTCCACTTGATACCTGGTGCTGCGAGGTGGTGGTCAAACCAAGGGAAGGTCTACTCCCCTGAGCAATATCATCAGTGAGCGTACAGCAAAAGACAAAAGGCTTAATCCAAAGGCTGCAAGACTGAATATTAATTGCATAAATGATACTGTCAAGAATCTCATAGGTTTGCAGGCATGCAACAATAGTAGGATGACCCATCGCCATGTGTTCAATTATGGTGTTTTGCTTCCCCCATTTGTTCTTCAGTCAGCAATTACACTCTTCAGCATCAGCATCCTGAAAAATAAAAATCCACACCAACCAAAAATTTCAGCACCATTCGTCAAAATTAGCCACAAAAATAATCCTTATCCTGTGCAGTAATATAACCGTATAACCATTCTTGTCGTATAATTCACCACGCACATGCCATTTCTTTTTCTGAAGCACCACACTCATACCAATTAATTAGCCGAACTCGTATTTGTTGAGCATTCAACAGATAGGCACACTTAAAAGTATTTGAACTTTTGAAGAATACTGTTTTTGAGACCTGAAAAAAATGCACATACAAATCTGACAGAAAAATATTCTGCAAATAATATTTAGTGAAGGTACTCAAACAAAGATGTACCATGCAAAAAAAAGAATCAACGTTTTGAACCAGTTGAACCTCTACACTGTTGATTTGTCTATGCATTAGAGTTTGGGTCATGCAATGCATATAGAAGATATACCAACCTAGATATATCAGGGTCTGGCAGTTCCAAGGTAACACTACCCATCAAATCTCTGGGACTCACCATATCTGCTAACTTCTACATCATCGACGATAAAGCTGACGGATCAAAATGCCATTTTGACAGGACAATCTCTATGTTGGTGCTTTGATAGTAATAAAAACTTCCAAGGCATTCAGAAACATACATATCAAGCTAAAACAATCTCTATCATGATCATTTTGCCCTTGATATTAAAAACTATCAGATGTTTCAAATTTTATCATACATGTCAATGCAATGTGCAATGTTACCAACGAAAAACTAGGTCTTAGGGAATCTTTCATTTGCATAAGGAGATTCCAACTACAAAGAATCAAAGTAGATGTAATCTCATAATTCATTAATAGAAGAATCCACTGGATTTAGGAACTTGGTAAACTGACCAAACAGATCCACGTGGTCAGGTACACTAGGCATCAAAAAAATTTGATATCTATTTTTTTTTTTGTTGTCTCATCATCATGACAGACTTTTTTACTTTAACAGTGTGCCAATAAGTGACATCTTGAAAGCCATAAGGTAGTGCTTAAATCCTGTGCCACAGCCTCTCTTCAACATATGTCGGCAACAAGCTCTAATGCCCACATGAAGCAGCAAATGGTGATCGACATGTCCTGAAACATTTTTAATAGTCATGATAAATTTTCTGTAATGTACATGCATATTTTAAATACTCTTTTTGCACTAGAAGATGCAGGTAGAGGTACCTTCAAGATCATCTAGTATTTGGACTTTGAGACAAGTTCCTCTAGTTCATCCACAATTGCGGCATGGCAAAAGAAGTATTGTTCCTGATAGTCATTAGTGCAAACATATTTCAGCAGTGAACTCCTGTGACATCTTTCTGACTGAATAAGCAGATTTCTGTTTAACCTTTTCCCATTTCAATCATATTGTTGTATATCTTAAACAGCCCTGGATGTTCAAGTTGTTACCAAGAAAACTAGTCAAGTAATCCAACAACAATAATTAGTTCATGTTATCATATGTGCATGTTTATTCATATGTCAGATACCAATGCTCAATGATTATGATAATTCTGGCTCCCAACCATCTACACCTTACCATGAATTTCTTAAGAATCAAGTTCACACTCATTTGTTTCATTGGATCTTTGGTCTAGTCATGCATGTCATCAAGATGAAAGTTGATCCACACCAGAAGTCAACTAGTTCACCCTTCTGCAAGCTATCCATACCAAAGGGAATCCAAAATATTCCTACCTTGTTTGAACATACTTAAATTAAAGATAAAAGAGAGATATTCCTTATTCACCAACAAGCCTTTTAGAGTTCACTGAAATCCCACTGGCCTAAATTTACCTTAAATAAGGTATCCAAAACAAAGAAAGCTGGCTTAGATTGACAACAAATTCCGAAAAATCTTTTAAATATTTAATTGACCCTACTTTACACTAAAATGAGCAAATATATATGATCCCATACTAAAATGGGGAAAGGCTCAGATAATAATCGACTTCATTTAACATAGACTAGTTGATAATCCATCAAGTTTCAGTTTTCCTCAAGGGCATTTTATTTTCCATAAACTAATTTAGTAGCATTTTAATATAAACTAATTTAGTAGCATTTTACAAAAAAAAAAATTTATTTTCCTCAAGGGCATTCGGCATCAGCACTCCTAATCAAGGGTGGAGAAAGGAAGCCTAGGATGAATGTGGGAAATGGGAAAGAACTAATCCTCCTCTCTTTCCCTCTTGTAATTCTGTAATGAGAGTGACATATTTGCATTGCCTCAACTCAAAGAAAAAGTTACATTCATCCTGTTCAAAAAAAAAAAAATTATTGTGACAGTCTAAGAGGTACATACAAAGATCTTATTATTGCTTCAGAAGAAAAAAAAAGTGCACAATTGCAAGATTGCACCATTAATCTGTCCAGAAAAGAGCACAGTGCTTATCACAACATTAAGATTGTGTGGATGCTATATTTTCAATGATTTTGTATTTGATCTTTTATAGCAACCTATAGGCTTAATTTACATTATCTTTCTTTTTATGTCCAGCGGACATAAATTAAGAAACATGTTTTTCTTTTACTACAACTCTATGATTTAACTTTAGTTAAATGTATATTTTATATATGTGAGAGTGCAATATCTGCACACCTGTGGCCCGTCCTTGGATATTTATAAACTAAAACATATAACAAAAAGGCAAGAAGAAACTCAAATACGATACCATTGTCTGAACCATCCCAATCCGTTGGGATCTGAACTCTGCAACAGTTCTCACAAGATCTAAAGAAGACATATCACCAACAAGAACCCTTTGGATTGTGTTGTGAATGGTACAGTAAGCACCAGTTCTACCAATTCCTGCACTGAAAAAGAGGAACATAGATTGTCAGACCTGGGGGATGATAAGAAGAAGAATATCAAGGCAAAACAGAAGCATTTTATTGTGAGTTCTAAACCTGCAATGCACAACAATAGGACCAATACTGGGTGGAACGTGATATATCCTTTTTAAAATTTCTCGCACTGATGCAGTATCTGCAGGCACCCCATGATCAGGCCATTCAGGGTACTGGATATGGAGAACAGGAAGAGTTGGCTTCACCAGCTACAAGAAAAGCCTCCAGAGATAAGATTTTACGATTAATGACACAACACTTATGATCAACAACAAGGGTTAATCCTAAAGTTAAATTAGTAGTCCAAACATTTTCATAAAGAAAATGAATTGTTTATTTTAGCAAAATATGAAAAACAACAAGTGTCAAATGATTAAATTTTTAACAGAAAAGAACCAATTGATATGCTTATATTCACATAACAACAAACAAACAGAAAATGAGTGGAACAAACTTCCACATTGATTCACCTCTTTATGCTTCACTTCCAAGCAACGCAGAACTAATGAAGAAGCACAGATTCTTGTATATTTTGTCTCAACACTGATTTTTCCAAATCCTCTAAGACCACCTTCTGCTTGAAAATAATCTGCACATTTCCTCATCATCTGCCATTTTGTAAAGATAAAGATATAATTAAAGTAATAAAGGATGATATAAACGTCAATTAATACAAAGTGAGATGATGAATGCTATTAGAAAATTATGTAAATCAAGGAGTGATCTTATATTTAGAATGATAATTCTACAAAAAGATAGAAAAGTAGGTGAGTCAACCAATCGACAGTTCAAAGACAAATACTCAACAATGAAAAGCTCCAAAAACATGAAAAAAAGTAGGAAACATGATTAGATAACATAACGGGTGGTATTGCAAACTTTGATGGGAATACAATGTCCCAAATAATGATTAAGGAAAAAAAATCTTTGTATGTTGTATATTAAACACTTGTTAGCTTGTGCTCAAAATTACAAAGGTATCATTAAGAATCTATGAACAATCACTGTCACAATTCAATCCAATAGGATAATTGATCTATTAACTTATTGATCTGAACCATCAGTCCAAATTGCATATGATCAAGTTAATGATAATACACCCAACCCATCAAGCCCATATAGGTTTACTTAAGTCTCTTTCTACTTCCGTTGTGGGACTGAACGATAAGTATTACAATCTTTTGCATTTAAGGGATTGATGTCCTAGCCAAGGAAATAAAGTTCATAACCAAAACCTAACATGGTGCATGTGTCCCAACCCAGTCTATGATACGTTTTTTAGCTTTATCTATGAGTTATCTTTTCCTACCCGAGTCCCTCATTATGCTTAATACTATATCGACTCTGCTACCACTAGATTGTAATGCTCCAACCCAGGCCAAGAGAGATACATTGCTGCAATCCCTATAAGAAACTAAATGGGAATTACAAGATATAAACCTCAACAAATAACTTGCACAACATATTTGTTATATGTTTGACATCATAATCAATTAACTCACAAAGTATTCACAACATTCACAACTGTTCACAACATCTCGATCTAAATAACAAATATAGATAACAATTAAAATTTAAAAAAAAAATCAAAGACTTTTAAGTTGTTCTTCTGAGTACATCCATGTACGAGCTATTCTTCAAATCTAAAAAATTTGGAAGTAAGCATACAAACAATCCACAACTTAGCAATCACTAATGTATCTAAAACTTCTCCAAATCGTTCCCTCTACTTGCTTGTTTTAAAAATCCTAGAAAAAAAAAATGCAATGATACAATACCACCATTCAGAATATCTAGCTTGACATCTCTTTTCCTAAGAGACCACTCGGTCCTTTTTCCTTTTTTGTTGCTTCAGATCTTTGATTTTCATATTTCTCTAGTTCTTTCTTTCCTCTTTGCCTTCTCTCTTACATCTTTCTTGTCAGGCACATCAGTTTGGTCTTTACAGGCTATAAGTAAAGTATGCTGTTTTCCATGGCTTTAGAAATCATATACCAACAGAATCTCAATCCTTATTATGTCAAAGACTCAGCTTCATATGACTGACCTAGTAACTTGGAGGTATAAAACCTTAAAACCTCATGTCCCAAAAATGCTTTTGCTAAATTTAATGACACTGTAGGCTCATTTAGCATTATAACCATCACAATGTATAACCATCACAATGTGTAACAAAGCAGATGGATGTGTAACAAGGATATCACAGAGACTGCAACAAAGCACCTTGGGGTCATCGACAAGAGTTAGCATCACGATCACAGGACAACGGTATTGGAATACCATCTCCCAGAAATCTCCAGAGGTCTCAGGAAGCGGACCTTGTGTAGCAATAAACCGCGAAACTTTCTCACCCGTACCGATCTGCATTCAAGGTTCGCCAAGGTAACCAAAGATGAATCTCCAGCACGTTTTACTGCTTTGGCCCATCCAACATAATTATACTCGATATGAGCCAACACGAAATAGAAGTCGGTTAAGTGACTGTACCCCAATAAAGCTCGCATTAATGTAACCATTCGCCGAGGAGGTGTTGCCTTTTGTGGAGTCAAGAATAATCCTGTTATTATCAACTGAAAGAGAAAGAAGAAGGCGATCAATGAACTTTCCAGATCGAAATTCCAAAGTGTCCAAAGCGATTTAATTCTATGACTTGAAGACATAAGAAGATTTCTTTTCTGCAGTTACATGGGAGGACATCCATGTAGCGATTTTTCCCCAAATTTGCATCTCGCAGAGCCACCGAAAACTTTCTCATCATCTCATCCTTCCTTAGCCTCATCTCCTGTCAAAAAAAACATGCCGATCGAATATTTCAGCTAGGAATTAGGAAGATCGAAGAATCGCTATCTGCCGACTTCGTGAATCTCCGTCAAGGGTACTAAACCCAGGCTGAGAGGAAATCAAGAGACCCAAGATTCAGATGGAACGATTTCAAAGATGAGGCGAGAGAAGGGTCGACCGAGACCTGGAGGCGGTCGAACGCCTGGGCGATTTTGGCTGGGGTTCTGAGCCTCCTCTTGAAGAAAGCAAGGGCTTCGGAACAAAACTCGTGCTGTTCGTGCGAGAGACGAAGCGGCGGCGGTGGATCCGAGCAGAGATCCCCGGGGTTGAAATTGGCGGCGGAGGAGGAGGAGGAAGCGGCTGTGGCCATCGCCGGCGTGCGAGCCCCGCGGCTGCGGCCCGTGCAGTTCCCCGCCGCCTCGGTCTCGCTTTTCTCCCAATCTATGGAAGGCGAAGAACAACAGCCACTCGTATCACTGTTACTCACGGGCAGGTCTCCATGTCGCGAGAAAAGGTCGTACAAACAAGGGAGCTTAGACGGAGGAGAAAGACGAGAAGCTCATCTCTTCCATAAGCGATCCCGATGGTAGGTTTATGCCATCCAATTCAGGAGAACACTTGCTCCCGAGGCCTTCTTCTTCCACAAGCCATAGAGGTGCGGGAGGGAGATCATACAGACTTCATGATCATCTTTATAAAATGAAGTAATTATTCGAATTCTTCATGATAAATTTATTTCTTTACAATTCGGACTTTATCTACAGTCAATTATATATATATATATGTTAAATCACTTTTACATTGTAATTGCTATCAACTTAGAGATCACCAAATGATGTCTCCTTCTTATTTGTACATTTAAACGATTTTTTTATGTTTTTATTGTCTGACTGAGATAAAATATGAACAATATAGTTTCTATGAGCTGGTTTTTTCTTCTTCTTTTTTTTTAGTAGAAAGGAATAAATAATCCTCATTCATTTCAAATTTTTTTCCAATTTTTAATATGTTAATGGAACATTTTATGCCTGCTCTGACCTAGCTAAACAATTATCTTACTCATTATTTAGAGTTAATTTAAAGCAAAAAACTAATAAACAGTCCTTGAATTGTTTTTATACATTCTCGAATAAATATTTTTGATTTTGGATAAGCTTATCATGAATCACATAGCAATTATGTCAAATTTTAGTGTCAAGTCCAATCTAATTTGAGCCTGATTTGTTAATACATATACATGATATATGTCCTTCCAAAATTAGTTATTATATATATATATATATATATATATATATATCTAAAAAAAAATTCATATATATCTCTCAAAATTTAAGTTGGAAACTTGCAAAACTCAAATATTTGTCAATTGCATCATGATTAATTTGTTGCTTTATTTGAATGATTATTTTTTATAGTTTGTATAATATGATTAGGAAAATAATTAAAACAAGTTATAAATTTAGTCAATCAATTAAATAATTAAATAATCTAAAAATATTAATTGATTTATTTTTCAATGAGTGATGCAAACCTTGTGAATTCTATTTTTGTGTGTGTGAATGATATAAAATAAATGTTGTAATTCTTTTTATGTGAAAATAAAAATAAAATATAAAATTAACCCAGCTCACGATTCAAGCATGACCTCATCCAAAGTAGCCTAGCCTATAAAGTCAGATTTACCCAACTATGCAATCAATGCTAAGTCTAGCTCATGCCATAACTCTTATGCCTATTCCGCTACTTACGATAGGCAAAAGTACTGTATATAATCAGTCTAAGACTCAAGTGGATTGGTCTAGTTTTAATTAGTATTATATAGCCTAGCCTAACTCCCTCTTCCCTTACTAATTTGAGCTCATTAGATGCTTAAATTAACTAGTTTGATTGATATAAGTCGATTCAAAATAATTTTAAATTTTTTATTAGCTTAATCCCATTTAACTAAATTAAAATTGATTAAAATTAGACTAGCTAAGGTGATTCTAGGCTAATTTAATAAAGATTAGAGGTTAGTTTTGTTAGGTCTCAATTGAATTATTCAATCCAATTGGACTATTTTGATTATGATTTAGATTGATTAAGATCTATTTAAGAGATTGATATCTGAACTTATAGTTTTATTGAAAGTTATAATTTAGAAATTGATTAGTGATTCTCCATTAGTTTTTAAATTAAGTTAATCTTATTAATTAATTATTATCATATGGTATATGTGACTATGTTGAATGATCCATATTGAAAGTACATCTCATGAAAGGAGTTACAAGTCTACTTCAGTGTAGAGGTACCAATGGATATAGTCTAATAAGTCATATACTAAACATGGTCTCTCATGATATTTTATCATATTATTTTTTTAAATATAATGAATGAATGAATAAATATAATTAAATAATCATGAATAATTATATATTCCTTTAGGTAGGTAGGTAGATTTTTTTTTTGAGATTAGCGAGGTATTAAATATAGTGGCTATTTCATTTTGGGCGAGTGAGGGATACTATTTCATCTATTATTGGGAGTATAATATGGTTCTCTCTATCTCTTATTAAGATAAATCCATCCCATAAAATATATATCTTCATTTATTGTTATGAGAGTGCACATCAAGATGTATTTCATAAGACATTATTTTGTTTACTATATAATCATTATTTATTTGATACATGAATTTCATAATGAATTGTTTTTGTCATTGAATCATTAACATTTGAATATATTTCATGAGTATTAAATATATTTTTTATGATTTTTTTGGGAGATTCTTTACAACATGTTTGGTTGTTAATATATTTTTATCTTATATTTAATTTTAGAATCACCTACTAATTTGTAATAAATATAAGATTTAGATAGAGACTTTTTTGTCATTTAGGACACTAGCTCTTATTGAGTTAAAAATATTTAGTATTATAAAGATAAAGATTTTAAATTTAAAATAAAAAGTCTTTTTAAATCATAAAATTTTGAACTGCTAATTTATTTTTTAATAAATATATGGTGTAACAATTTAATTGATATCAAAGTGATATAGTATTAAGGCATGATAAAATTACCAGTATATAAAATTAGAAGACTCATTGGGTTATGCCTAATATGTATCATGTTAGAATTTGATTTAGACTATATTAGGCCTTGACGATAATATCAAGTCCTTAAGTAGGAAAAGATTATAATACCTCGATTAGTTTCACAAGTAAAAAGTATGCAAGATCAAGAATAGTTTATAAGAGTCAGATGTGTATATTATTATCAATGTTAGTTTAAATATTTTTGTTAGTGATTTAGGCTTAATGCAGTGATAAGTTAGTTATCCCATTAGATCAACTTAATATATGTTATGCTTAATGATAACAAAACTTTAGTACTATGTAACTTTGATGGATAAATAGAATATCATCAATAATGATAATATGAGAGTTTGATGCCCAAAAAGTGAGACATTTTTATCTGCTATTTTTGCCTGCTTATTTTGCTATTAATTTTTTTATTCTTATAATATAGTTATTAACTAGAATATATTAGGTTAACCGAAATATTAGGAGGGATATATATATATATATATATATATCTTACATTAATATTTATAGGGGCAAAGATACAGTTTTCAAACTTTTCAAGAATATATATCTAAAAACTTGAAAAAAAATAAAAGAAAAGGAAAACTAAACAGCATTAGAGGACAAAAAAGGAAATCAATTAAAAAAATATTTTTAGTCAATTAATCATAAAACTCCTCATGGTTTGCACTCCTCATAAGAAATGTGAGTAAAAGTACAAAATAATAAGCTTTTATGATCACCCAAGCCATATCAATCATGATGTGGGCAAAACACTAATCTTGATGACCCAACCACAACCGCGTTTTCATTCCTTCGCATTTAGATTGAACGGGCGGAAAGCCCAAAGAAGAAGGGCTCGCCCGGTCTCTTCCTCGACGTGAAGCTTCGAACGCGCCCCTCTTCGCTCCCCCTCCCACCGCGCTCTGCTTTCAGATCCGGGCGGTGCCATGCTTTCCGGCGCCAGATCTCTCCCTTCCCTCTACGCCGCCTTCCTCGTAGCCCTCGCCGTCTCCGCTTTCGCCTCCGAGTCCGACCACAAGGTACGCCTTGACCCTCCGCCCCGATCGATGCTCGATCCCAATTCTAACTTTCCGTTCGTAAAGATCTCATTGGCACGCGGGATGCGAGGTTGATCTGGGAACCTGTCGAGGTTTCTAATTTTTTTTCAAATCCTTTCGATTGCGGCGTAGATCTGGACTATAATAACTTCCTATGACTTCTTGGTTTGCTCGATAGGTTGACATCAAAATCGAATTTTTTTCAGAGAAGAACATTTGTGTGTGGGTTCATCCTTTTTGCTAGCGATTGCCAGTGACTCGTACCCAGCACATACGGCAGAGGTTCCAGTGTATAACGATGCTGCCGTTCTATTATCTAGCTGAAATCGAGTTGGAAGCTTAATATTTGATGGAGTTCTTTTGAATTCACCAACAAGACTCTATGTAAAATCTCAAAATGATGTTTTACGATGATCAGAACTTGCAGATCCGCCTTACAGGACAAGTTCAATTATTATTTGCAGCATCTTCGTCTCTTTGCATGGTTTCCTGTTTCATTGTAACTCGAAATGATCACAGGATGTCAGAACGTGACTCTCTCTCTGCCTTACCATCTTTTCACATGACACATACTACATGTAGGCGGCCTACCTTAGTTTTTGATAGAATCATTACTGTCTCACACTTGACAAGCGCTAATAATAGTATAGTCTTGTCTGGTGGATAATTTGACTTAAATGAAAGGTGTAGGAACAGTCTAATGGTTTCGAATGTTTGCAAAAATGGTTTCAGCTAAGCATAGTCTTAGCGACATGATTTCTTTCTTCACATTGAATACTTTTAAGGCAGTATCACGCGTTACTGCGAAGGAAGCTACAATCCTCTTTTTGCTCTTGCTAGCAAAATATTTTTATGTCTTCTTCTACATTTGTTGCCAACACCTAACTGAATTAACCTGTTTTCTGTAACTGTTGTATTGATAGGTTTCATTGTGGGGATGCTCTAACCATTTCAAATGATGTTTCCTTATTTTATCATCGACCTATGTTAATTTTTTTTATTTTTTGTGGATGCAAGCCTTTTATTGTCCAATTTTATAGGTTTCAAATGATGTTCTGCATATCCAATTGCAATTTCTTCATCTTTTCATCTAATTTCTCTAGCTGATGCAATTTTTTGAGTGACAATCATAGCTTCCATTGGTAGCTATATCTTAATATTTCTATTAATTTAAGGGTGCAATATGGTGATATAACTCCTCACATGCCCCTATCTACTTTAACTAGTATGCTTGAACTCTAGGAACTCTATCTTTATTCTTCTCTCTGTCAAAATAATAGACCATAACTATTATAATTTTTTGCCCTTTGCATGGGATTTCTTATTCATTGATTTCAATGATTCTTTCGGATTTCTCTTAGTTTTTTAAAAGTTTCACTTTATACATTTGAATCTTAAATTTGTTCTAATTTGTGGTACAAATAGTTTTAGAAATTTTTTCAACAATCCATTCTTCTTCCTGCTCTTTTCCTTTGTCATGGCCAATACAAAACCTCAAAATCCATCTATTGAGTTACTTAAATAATACATCATTTGAGCTGATTTCAAGGGTGGGTTTGAGATTCACCCCAAGAGAACGAACACATTTGAAAGCATCTACTTTCTTGATGTTTTAGCTCAAAGTACAACAACTTCAACCTCTTAAGTTGAGTCATATAAGAAGACAAAATTAAACAAGATTTACAAACTCACAATTTTGTGCATCCTCCTAAATAAATAGATAAGAAACAATCGCATGTGATAAACAATGGTGAATAGTTATTGATGTTAATAGAAAGGGAGACTAGAGAATCCCTAATCACCATTGAGTTAAACCAAAAATAGCATATGCTAACTTTTTTTTTGTAGTATCGTATGTCAAACCAATTGACATATTCAATATTAATTTCTCTGCTGCAAAATTGCTTTTGACAGTGTTTCAACTAAATAAATCTACGGTTGTATATGTAGTAAATCTTGTTCCTTCCCTCAATAATCTCATCGAAGAAACCATCCAACTCCTCAAAAATACTATTTTGTATGTTCTATAGGCTTGGTGTTCTATATAAACAATCTAGCCTGACATGTTTTATTTAAGTTAAGTTCTCTCAAGCCATCTTGAAACTATTCCGTATGGAATTAAATGAATTGTAAAAAAAAAAACTAATATGTCACATGTTTACTTCTATGTGTAGGCTAAAGATGTTTCAGCCTTGCCATCAAAATGTTGAAGAAAAAAAATAAAGATGTTGAAAAAAAAATACTCTCAAAGAGATGTCAAAAGAAAGTTTGACTTACCATCAATATTGAAATATCTTTTTAAGGTATTTTATTCTCTACCACCAAAATTGTAAATTATGTAAGCTATCCATAGAATACCAAGCCTTGATTCTCAAATAATGGTGCCCTTAAAGTAATTTGAATATAGACCCTAACATAAACCGATCCATATCCCTTACACTCTTCACTTCCGGATGTCCTAACATAAATCTACATTTCCTTAATATCTCTCACTTTTCAACACAAATCACTCTAGCAACACGGTTACTGAATTTTTATTCCCTCGTCACCCATGGCGTTGGCGACCTCAAGAGCTAAACCTTGCCTTGATGGTGACTCTAAAGGATTTTTAGCCTACAGGTAGAGCGAATTTTCCTACACATATAAGTCTTTTCATTTTTTAAAACCTGTGACATATTATTATTTTTCAATAATATATTTAACAACAGAATAGTGTCAGATGGTTTGAGAAAATTTTTGGACTTAAATAAAACATGTCGAGCTGGATGGTT
Organism: Musa beccarii; assembly: GCA_024322285.1. Taxonomy (NCBI): domain Eukaryota; kingdom Viridiplantae; phylum Streptophyta; class Magnoliopsida; order Zingiberales; family Musaceae; genus Musa; species Musa beccarii. The sequence continues at coordinate 12,518,892 of CM044397.1, forward strand.
CCTACAGAACAACAAGCCTATAGAACATACATAATAGTATTTTTGAGGAGTGGGATGGTTTTTCGTTGAGATTATCAAGGGAAGGAAGAAGATCTGCTACATATGCAGTCATAGAAATATTTAGCATAGACATTGTCAGCAGCAATTGTGCAATTGGAAAATTAATGTTGAGTTTACCTATTGGTTTGACATATGAGTACTTTAAAAATATTAGAATAAGCTATTTTTAGTTTGATTCTATGGTGATCAGGGATTCTCTAGTCTCCCTTTCTATTAACATTAATGACTATTCACTGTTATTTATCATATGCGTTTATTTCTTATCTGTTTATTTATGAGGATACGCAAAATTGTGAGCTAGTAAATCTTGTTTTCTTTTGTCTTCTCCAAACTTAAAAGTTTAAAATGGATAGACTTTGAGCTAAAACTTCAAGTTGATAGATGCTTTCAAATGTGTCCGTTCTCTTGGGGGTGAATCTCATACCTACCCTTGAAATCAGCTCAAATGGTGTATTATTTAAATAACTAATTGGATGGATTTTGAGGCTTTGTATTGACCATGAGAAAGGAAAGGAGCAGGTAGAAGAATAGATTGTTGACAGATATTTCAACGGATGAGTACAAAATATAGTATAACTTTCAATTTGTTCATTAACAGTTATGATATGAGTTTTGACTAGCAAATCTTAATTGAAAGGTTCCAATGTTGTTTTACTGGCTTGCAGGGGAATATGTGCAAATATCTGTGCTCTCTTGACCTGTACATGTAGAAAACTTGGTTGGTGTTTAAGATATGTTAGCAAGATGATATATTTCTTTGTTTGATTTTCTGTCTCTGGTTTGATAAATCAGGCCAATGCAGGCTGTCTCTCTCTTTATATATATATATATATCTATATATATATATATATATATATATATATATATATATATATATATATATATATATATATGTATATATATATATATATATATATATATGTATATATGTATATATATATATATATATATATCTATATATATGTATGTATGTATATATATGTATCTATATATATATATATATATATATATATATATATATATATATATATATATATATATATATATATATATATATATATATATATATATATATATGTATGTATGTATGTATGTATGTATGTATTCTAGAAGATAAAACATACACACACACACACACATATATATATATATATGTGTGTATTCCAGAAGATAAAACAGTATTGTTATTTTGTCCTATATTTTATCAATAAAAAGCAATTTGTTTTCCTAGGATTACCACCAGGCTGTCTGGTTTTGTGTTTCCTTATTTGTATGAAAATGTGGCAGCAAAGTTAGTATTTCTTGTATCTTGGTTTTCACATAGTTACCAATTAACTTGCAGTACCAAGCTGAAGAACCAGTTACACTCTGGGTAAACAAGGTTGGCCCGTACAATAACCCTCAGGAGACATATAATTATCACACTCTTCCATTCTGTCAACCATCTGAGAATCCTGCACATAAGTGGAGCGGGCTAGGGGAGGTCTTAGGTGGAAATGAATTGATTGACAGCCAGATCCAGATAAAATTTCAAAGTATGCAATTTCGTTTTACCAAATCTTCAATGTCGTTACTGAATTATTAATTGGGATGTAGACAGTTTACACTAATTGGGGACCTACTCATTGATTTCTCATTTAAATTAAACTTCTAAACATTTAAATGTCAGGAAATGTTGACAGAGGATCCATTTGTACGACTGAACTTGATGCCACAAAAGTGAAGCAATTTGCTGATGCTATAGAGAACTCATATTGGTTTGAGTTCTTCATAGGTAAGTTACTTGATAATTTCTTTACTTCTGCTTATTATGCTTGATTACTTACCCTTTACCTGTTTTCTTTTGTTTCTTCATTGTTTGGAGCCATGATCTAGATGACTTGCCTATGTGGGGTATGTCCTTGCCTATTGTTCATGCCTTCTATTTGCTTCATATCTTTAATGATATTTCACATGTTGTAATGTAGAATATTTTTATTTTTAATTAGGTTTTGTTGGAGAGACCGACAAAAACAACAAAGATAAACATTATCTTTTCACACATAAAAATATCATCATCCAACATAACAGGTATCAGGTTGGTGATTTCTGAGAGCCCTGTGGTCACGATACTGTGAAAGATTTTTTTTATGGGGTTTTACTTGTTTCAAAGCTTTACTGTATCATTTTTCTGTCTCTTTCTTGTAGGTTATTCATGTCAATCTCAGTCAAGAAAGCCCTAAACTTTTGGAGGCAGGAAAAAGATTAGATATGACATATTCAATCAAATGGCTGCCAACAAATGTTACATTTGCTCGCCGGTTTGAGGTTTACTTGGATTACCCTTTCTTTGAGCACCAGGTAATGTAGTTCTGAATTATTATAATTTCTACCCTATAATCTTTTTCCTGAAACTTTAATGCAGTTATCACAACTTCTTGACATCATAGATCTAAGTTTGTGGATGACCATGGTTTTAAATACCATGATATGCCTATTGTATTATAACGGTTATTTGTGTACTGACCATATTGATTGATACTGGCATATTACATATTTTTTATATTTAATTATTAAGGCAGCACATACTTTACTGATTAGTACATACTGGTTTGATAAGATTCTGGTATAGTTATTGACAAGTTCTATGAATGAAAATGCTTCCTTATGATTGCAATACTGCCTGCCTTGCACAGATTCACTGGTTCTCTATCTTCAATTCATTCATGATGGTTATTTTCCTCACCGGCCTGGTATCTATGATATTGATGAGAACTCTCAGAAATGACTATGCAAAATATGCTCGTGAAGATGATGATCTTGAGACTCTGGTAATTACTTGCTGCATTTATTTTGAAAAACAAAAAAAAGAAACTACCTTTGTTATTTGCCATTTTTTAATCTTTCCTTGTAGCCTGCCTATATGTCATGATTCTGTCAGCCATGTTAGATCTTTTGATGGTTTGATTTTTATCAGGAAAGAGATGTGAGTGAAGAATCTGGATGGAAACTTGTTCACGGTGATGTCTTTCGGCCTGCCCGTACTTTGGTTCTTCTTTCAGCTCTTGTTGGTACTGGTGCCCAGTTGGCAATGCTTGTACTCCTGGTAATTTTGTTGGCGATTATTGGAACATTATATATTGGGTATGTACAAACTCGGCTTGGAACCTGCTAAATGGAGTTTAAGTTAATTATTGATTTGAAATTAATACTCATTAATTTGCATAGTAAAAAGAAACTGCTATTACAGACTTACAGTCAATATGGAGAGGTATACTTGTACACTTAGTTTCAAAGATCATGCATACCAACCATGATATATCAACCATATATGTTGGTCCTGACATATCAAACCTATCAGTGTATAGTATGATAAGATCCTAGCATGTGTACATATCTTGTTTTTTTTAAATCAAAACCTTGGTGGTACAGGAATTCAGTGTTCATGGCTTCATGCACACTTTCACTCGCACTGGCTTAAATTTATGGTAAATCATTGTTGTTTATCTGCAATCTATGTCAAGGTATTCTTTCTGGGAAAAAGTTGACTTCCAATTTGCCACATTGAGCTGACAATCTAGATATTGTAAGCTTGATTAGTGAGCACAACTGTGTTTTGTTTAACCTATTTTACAGGCTTTTTAGATGTGATCTTAAAGCTACTGTCTTTGACCATCTGACCAAATATCAAAAGCCGTTGTCTTTGCATTATGGGTAGCTGGAACTCATTCTATTTCATGTCGGCGGTGACAACTGCCAGAAATGCAAATTTTTCCTTGTTTCAACTTTAAACTCACTGCCTCCTGTTTGTGATCAAGCGATTTCCAAAATTTTGACATCTGAGTTAAAATTTTAAAATTCACATTCTTGAATTGGGCCAGTTGACAGCCGAACTTGAAGTTGTTTGACTTTGGCTTGCTTTGTATCTGAATAATTACCTAATGTCAACCCTCATCATCTATCTTTTTATGCTTATCATTATTTACTAGTCCAAAGTCCTACAAATGACTATGCTCCATAGATATCTTCTCCATTTTGGATAATGTTGTATCTTTTTTATCTGTAGGTCACTTGCTACAGTATTGAAGCCTTTCCTTCCATGTCTCAGTGAGTTTAGTCTTAGCTACTGAAACTGCATCTTCAAAATGACAGTTTCTTGCGATGATTTATCTGAATGTATAAAAATTCTCCTTTTGGTTCTTCCATTTAGTTAAAAGCCATTAATCCCTTTGTACTTGCTAGAAAAACCTCAAGGCTCCAGTACATGCTACCTTAATTGAATTTACCTTTGGTCGTATTTGGTTTCATGATCAAGCACCATCCTCATGGTGATCGATTGACTATGAAAGCATTTTCCTGTTTTACTTGGTGCATAGAGCAACTATGTAGATATAGAATAACAATAGAGATACAATCTGCTGTTCCGTATGATGTCTAAGGTATACCCAAACAACGTTGTGCTACCATGGAGGGTAGGGAACTTTAGCAGATCCAAACTTTGTGTGTGACCTTCTCAATGTTGCGGCACAATGGTCAGTTCATTCTCTGTGTCTGGGCAAATTGTTGGCAGATTAACTAATTTGTTTCGAAACACTGGAGCATTAAACAAAATCAGCATATGGTCTGTAGGTAAAGTGCAATTCTCAAAGGATAATTATAAAACCTGGACATAGCCTCAGCACCTGTATTCTTTCTTGCCAACTACAGTTGCCATCACTATTCTGTTTGAAATCATTATTTGCATCACAATGCCAATTTCTGATACTTTGTTTTGGGTTTTCATGGTCTTTTCTCATTTGATGTTATCAGCCTTGTAAATGTGAAACACAAGTGTAAATTAATTCCTAATAAGACATTTCTGTCTTATATTTTAAAAGAAAATCAAAATTATTGAAGTACCCATCAATTTGAAAGCATATTATTAAGTTGAAAGCTTTGTAGATATTTGTTATCATTGTTTTAACTTTTAAGTTCAGTTGACTTCTAAAATATTGCATGTGAACCAATATTACAGTTTTGAGGATTAGCATGCTTCTAATATTATAAATTTTGGCCTGAAATTTTTATCTAGTAATTAATGACCCATGCCGTGTGTCTAAAATTTTTCAATGCTTTTTGGTAATAGCATTGATTGTTTAGCCTTCAAGAATAAGCTTAGAATCTTTCAGCTGCTGGAACGCTAAAATATAATATTTAAATTACTAAGATGATTTGGCACATAATTGGCCCAATATAGCAAATCAATTAACACTACCTGGCACCTGCCATGTATTATGAGCCGAACTAAATGGCTTATCCAATCACCATTAATGTACAACGATCCAGAAAATTTGAGGTTCCGGTTGTTATGCTGGCTCTTTAGGTATATCTACTGGATTCACGATCTTATAATTGTCCAAATGTGTAATTGGCTGTATTTTGTGTTGGTCCATTATCAGGATCCTTGTGCATTCATAATTATTCGATTACTTGCAGAGAAACATCTCTTTGGTGTCACATGTCACATGAATTATAACACAAAATTCTCTTTGGAATAATGTCTTATTGATGGTTTAATGTGCACATGGTGCCTGCATATCTTGCAGACTTAGTAATTGAATCATTTCTATCTCATCCAGCATCGATATTGCTGATTATGGATATAGTATGTTTTTTATCCTCTGCTAAAATGTATTACTAGTTATTTGTTTTGTTTGAGGCTCATCTTTTATTCAGCGATTGCATGTTTCTCTTTAGTCATTCACATCTTGATCGTAACAATTACCCTTGCTATCAATTATTTCTTGTTGGCCAGGCGAGGATCTATCACTACAACATTCATAGTCTGCTATGCTCTTACCTCATTCATTTCAGGCTATGTCAGTGCTGGACTTTACTCACGTAATGGTGGTATGAATCCTTTCAAATGGAAGTCCTTTTAGTTTCCTTGTAACATGTATTGAAATTCAATAAAATGATTTCTTTGGAAATTGAGAAGTCTCATGTTACAGATCCAGATGTACATTTACACGTACCCAAACATTTGGGATTTTAAGTTTCAGTGAATGCTTGTGTCTGAATGGTATTTCTGGTTCATTGGCAGGTAAGAATTGGATAAAGTCTATGATCGTCACAGCATCATTGTTTCCATTTATGTGCTTTGGGATTGGCTTCATACTTAACACAATTGCTATATTCTATGGATCACTAGCAGCTATTCCATTTGGGACGATTGTTGTTGTGTTCATATTATGGGCTTTCATCTCATTTCCACTAGCACTTTTAGGCACCGTTGTGGGTAGGAACTGGAGCGGTTCGCCAAACAATCCATGCCGTGTGAAGACCATTCCTCGTCCTATCCCTGAGAAGAAATGGTATCTTACACCTTCTGTTGTCTCACTAATGGGAGGACTGCTTCCATTTGGTAGCATCTTCATTGAGATGTATTTTGTCTTCACATCATTCTGGAATTACAAGGTAAACTAGATCTACTTTGTTCAGTTACACTCACCATAAATACTAGCTGTTGGTATTTATCAATCAAGGATATGCTGATTCTTTAGAAGAACTGTTGCGTACTGAACTTTTTTGTAGCATTTGCCATTGGAAATTTTGATCGGTCCTGTTATTTATTTAGTCCATTTCCTTTTCTTTTTTTTACCAGTTTAAATGTTCCGAGGCATCTGAACTTGCTAGCCCAAAAAAAGTGCATGTGCAGAAATAAAGCACCTATTTAATCTTTTTATATGTTTTGCTTGGGCAGGTATATTATGTCTACGGCTTTATGTTACTGGTCTTCCTGATCCTCATAATTGTCACCGTTTGTGTGACTATAGTGGGAACATATTTCTTGCTCAATGCTGAGAACTATCACTGGCAGTGGACTTCATTCTTTTCTGCTGCTTCAACCGCCGTCTATGTTTTCCTTTACTCCATATATTACTACTACGTGAAGACCAAGATGTCAGGCTTTTTCCAGACTAGCTTCTACTTTGGCTACACTTTAATGTTTTGTCTGGGATTAGGGATACTTTGTGGTAAGTTTGTCTAAATATCTGATCTTTGAACTGTGCTTCCGGGCCTTCTGAATTGCTGTATTTCTGACTTGTGTTCAAAATTCAGGTGCTGTGGGTTATCTCGGCTCCACTTTATTTGTGAGAAGGATTTACAGAAACATAAAATGTGACTAGCCCTAAAGCACAACCAGAAGACCGATATCATATGCTGGGCCACAAAATTTTGAAACAAGCAGTAAGGCCAGGGTAGTGTGAAAGGTGGGTTTGCTGGTGGGAGGAATTGCTGGCTCTGTTTCCCTCCTGTTTCGGACTTAAGCAGGATGTCGCATTTTTCTTTCCATTAGCTTCTCGATGTGCTTAATTTAGGTAATAAATAACTCGATCTACTTCCGGCACTTTTCTTTATCATGTACTTGTGACATTAGTGACAAAGCAGGGCCATCATCCGGTGGTGGCTACACATGTAGCTCATTATAGTAGGATACTCTTGTGGTAGAAGTTATTGTCATTTATCGAAGCATTAAGAAGGTTACAAATGGAGTTTCTCGAGGGCCTTCACAACAATTGGGTCATGGTTGAGGGTTGAGACCTTTTCATCACAGTTTGCAGCATTCAAGAATCTAGATCTCTTGATGCTTCTGGCACTGTAAGTTTTGTGCCGTCATCTCTGAGTTGGTATATATATGTAGAAGCATTTTGTTATATGAACTTTGAAAGCATGTCAGCTTCAATTTCAAAATCATAGTCATCATAGTTATGCCATGAAAAAAATCTTCTGGGAGTTGCTATTCCTCTGCGCTTGTAACATTTGCATTGTAACACAAGGTATGATGATATCTTGTCCTGTTTATATACTGTTCATGTAGCTCAAAGCAACGCAAGCTCGGTCGAATGCCTGCAGCATCCAAATGCCACTCTTATGCAATTCCCTTGCGCATGCTTGTCATTTAATATCAAGGTATTTGGACTTGATCTACTATTATGGAATTCATTGCATGTATGCCCTTTCAAAATTTGGAAATAGTGTGTATTTGTTCTATCAAATTCTGATGTTATTATCCATTGAGAAAATTCAGTTTAATTACACTTTAATATGGTCGATATCAGCTAGTTTGAGTTAAATGTCATGTGAATTTTCAAAATATCTTACTATTAATTCAATCATGATAAAATGGAAAATATTATTTATTTTTAAAATTTCAAGTGACAGTTACATTTTAGTGTTAGTTGTCATATTTACAATTTTTTTAGATACTATGAGGATATATATATATATGGTGGTAGAGAAGAAAAAACCCCTCCCTTGGAGATTTCAAAATAGAGTTTGATTTATACCTCATGAAAGAATTTTAAACCTTGAAACTTTAATTATATATATTTTATTTCTTTGGCCTTTATATATATTTGTTTCCTTATCTTGAAAGGACCTTCGTTTTTAAGAGTTCAAAAATTACATGAAGAACAGTTTTTAAGAGTTCAAATATTGCCAACAGTTTTTGGTCATTAAGTATCAAATGGCAACAAGTCTGTCAGCCCTTTTGCTTTAGGTATTGTGGAGACAAAAATATTAAGTTT